>OX392462.1:100295696-100429466 GCA_947623515.1 Neoascia interrupta
AGACGTCATCTATACTATAGACGTCATCTATAACTATAGACGTTGTCTATACTATAGACGTAGACGTCATCTATACTATAGACGTTGTACTATACTATTAGACGTTGTCTATACTATAGACGTTGTCTATACTATAGACGTTGTCTATACTATAGACGTTGTCTATACTATAGACGTTGTCTATACTATAGACGTTGTCTATACTATAGACGTTGTCTATACTATAGACGTTGTCTATACTATAGACGTTGTCTATACTATAGACGTTGTCTATACTATAGACGTTGTCTATACTATAGACGTTGTCTATACTATAGACGTCATCTATACTATAGACGTTGTCTATACTATAAACGTCATCTATACAATAGACGTCATCTATACTATAGACGTCATCTATAATATAGACGTCATCTATACTATAGACGTTTGTCTATACTATAGACGTCATCTATACTATAGACGTTGTCTATACTATAGACGTCATCTATACTATAGACGTTGTCTATACTATAGACGTCATCTATACTATTGACGTTGTCTATACTATAGACGTCATCTATACTATAGACGTCATCTATACTATAGACGTTGTCTATACTATAGACGTCATCTATACTATAGACGTTGTCTATACTATAGACGTTGTCTATACTATAGACGTTGTCTATACTATAGACGTTGTCTATACTATAGGACGTTGTCTATACTATAGACGTTGTCTATACTATAGACGTTGTCTATACTATAGACGTTGTCTATACTATAGACGTTGTCTATACTATAGACGTTGTCTATACTATAGACGTTGTCTATACTATAGACGTTGTCTATACTATAGACGTTGTCTATACTATAGACGTTGTCTATACTATAGACGTTCTATACTATAGACGTTGTCTATAATAGACGTTGTCTATACTATAGACGTTGTCTATACTATAGACGTTGTCTATACTATAGACGTTGTCTATACTATAGACGTAGTCTATACTATAGACGTTGTCCTATACTATAGACGTTGTCTATACTATAGACGTTGTCTATACTATAGACGTTGTCTATACTATAGACGTTGTCTATACTATAGACGTTGTCTATACTATAGACGTTGTCTATACTATAGACGTCATCTATACTATAGACGTTGTCTATACTATAGACGTCATCTATACTATAGACGTTGTCTATACTATAGACGTTGTCTATACTATAGACGTTGTCTATACTATAGACGTTGTCTATACTATAGACGTTGTCTATACTATAGACGTCATCTATACTATAGACGTTGTCTATACTATAGACGTCATCTATACTATAGACGTTGTCTATACTATAGACGTCATCTTATACTATAGACGTTGTCTATACTATAGACGTCATCTATACTATAGACGTTGTCTATACTATACGTCGTTGGTCGTATACTATAGACGTCATCTATACTATAGACGTTGTCTATACTATAGACGTCATCTATACTATAGACGTTGTCTATACTATAGACGTCATCTATACTATAGACGTTGTCTATACTATAGACGTCATCTATACTATAGACGTTGTCTATACTATAGACGTCATCTATACTATAGACGTTGTCTATACTATAGACGTCATCTATACTATAGACGTTGTCTATACTATAGACGTCATCTATACTATAGACGTTGTCTATACTATAGACGTCATCTATACTATAGACGTTGTCTATACTATAGACGTCATCTATACTATAGACGTTGTCTATACTATAGACGTTGTCTATACTATAGACGTCATCTATACTATAGACGTTGTCTATACTATAGACGTCATCTATACTATAGACGTTGTCTATACTATAGACGTCATCTATACTATAGACGTTGTCTATACTATAGACGTCATCTATACTATAGACGTTGTCTATACTATAGACGTCATCTATACTATAGACGTTGTCTATACTATAGACGTCATCTATACTATAGACGTTGTCTATACTATAGACGTCTCTATACTATAGACGTCATCTATACTATAGACGTCATCTATACTATAGACGTTGTCTATACTATAGACGTTCTATACTATAGACGTCATCTATACTATAGACGTTGTCTATACTATAGACGTCATCTATACTATAGACGTTGTCTATACTATAGACGTCATCTATACTATAGACGTTGTCTATACTATAGACGTCATCTATACTATAGACGTTGTCTATACTATAGACGTCATCTATACTATAGACGTTTGTCTATACTATAGACGTCATCTATACTATAGACGTTTTCTATACTATAGACGTCATCTATACTATAGACGTCATCTATACTATAGACGTTGTCTATACTATAGACGTAGACGTCTCTATACTATAGACGTTGTATATACTATAGACGTTGTCTATACTATAGACGTAGTCTATACTATAGACGTTGTCTATACTATAGACGTTGTCTATACTATAGACGTTGTCTATACTATAGACGTTGTCTATACTATAGACGTTGTCTATACTATAGACGTTGTCTATACTATAGACGTTGTCTATACTATAGACGTTGTCTATACTATAGACGTTGTCTATACTATAGACGTCATCTATACTATAGACGTTGTCTATACTATAAACGTCATCTATACTATAGACGTCATTCTATACTATAGACGTCATCTATATTATAGACGTCATCTATACTATAGACGTTGTCTATACTATAGACGTCATCTATACTATAGACGTGTCTATACTATAGACGTCATCTATACTATAGACGTTGTCTATACTATAGACGTCATCTATACTATAGACGTTGTCTATACTATAGACGTCATCTATACTATAGACGTTGTCTATACTATAGACGTCATCTATACTATAGACGTTGTCTATACTATAGACGTCATCTATACTATAGACGTTGTCTATACTATAGACGTCATCTATACTATAGACGTTGTCTATACTATAGACGTCATCTATACTATAGACGTTGTCTATACTATAGACGTCATCTATACTATAGACGTTGTCTATACTATAGACGTCATCTATACTATAGACGTTGTCTATACTATAGACGTCATCTATACTATAGACGTTGTCTATACTATAGACGTCATCTATACTATAGACGTTGTCTATACTATAGACGTCATCTATACTATAGACGTTGTCTATACTATAGACGTCATCTATACTATAGACGTTGTCTATACTATAGACGTCATCTATACTATAGACGTTGTCTATACTATAGACGTCATCTATACTATAGACGTTGTCTATACTATAGACGTCATCTATACTATAGACGTTGTCTATACTATAGACGTCATCTATACTATAGACGTTGTCTATACTATAGACGTCATCTATACTATAGACGTCATTCTATACTATAGACGTTGTCTATACTATAGACGTTGTCTATACTATAGACGTCATCTATACTATAGACGTTGTCTATACTATAGACGTCATCTATACTATAGACGTTGTCTATACTATAGACGTCATCTATACTATAGACGTTGTCTATACTATAGACGTCATCTATACTATAGACGTTGTCTATACTATAGACGTCATCTATACTATAGACGTTGTCTATACTATAGACGTCATCTATACTATAGACGTTGTCTATACTATAGACGTCATCTATACTATAGACGTTGTCTATACTATAGACGTCATCTATACTATAGACGTTGTCTATACTATAGACGTCATCTATACTATAGACGTCATCTATACTATAGACGTTGTCTATACTATAGACGTCATCTATACTATAGACGTTGTCTATACTATAGACGTCATCTATACTATAGACGTTGTCTATACTATAGACGTCATCTATACTATAGACGTTGTCTATACTATAGACGTCATCTATACTATAGACGTTGTCTATACTATAGACGTCATCTATACTATAGACGTCATCTATACTATAGACGTTGTCTATACTATAGACGTCATCTATACTATAGACGTTGTCTATACTATAGACGTCATCTATACTATAGACGTTGTCTATACTATAGACGTCATCTATACTATAGACGTTGTCTATACTATAGACGTCATCTATACTATAGACGTTGTCTATACTATAGACGTCATCTATACTATAGACGTTGTCTATACTATAGACGTCATCTATACTATAGACGTTGTCTATACTATAGACGTCATCTATACTATAGACGTTGTCTATACTATAGACGTCATCTATACTATAGACGTTGTCTATACTATAGACGTCATCTATACTATAGACGTTGTCTATACTATAGACGTCATCTATACTATAGACGTCATCTATACTATAGACGTTGTCTATACTATAGACGTAGACGTCATCTATACTATAGACGTTGTATATACTATAGACGTTGTCTATACTATAGACGTTGTCTATACTATAGACGTTGTCTATACTATAGACGTTGTCTATACTATAGACGTTGTCTATACTATAGACGTTGTCTATACTATAGACGTTGTCTATACTATAGACGTTGTCTATACTATAGACGTTGTCTATACTATAGACGTTGTCTATACTATAGACGTTGTCTATACTATAGACGTTGTCTATACTATAGACGTCATCTATACTATAGACGTCATCTATACTATAGACGTCATCTATACTATAGACGTCATCTATACTATAGACGTCATCTATACTATAGACGTCATCTATACTATAGACGTTGTCTATACTATAGACGTCATCTATACTATAGACGTTGTCTATACTATAGACGTCATCTATACTATAGACGTTGTCTATACTATAGACGTCATCTATACTATAGACGTCATCTATACTATAGACGTTGTCTATACTATAGACGTCATCTATACTATAGACGTTGTCTATACTATAGACGTTGTCTATACTATAGACGTTGTCTATACTATAGACGTTGTCTATACTATAGACGTTGTCTATACTATAGACGTTGTCTATACTATAGACGTTGTCTATACTATAGACGTCATCTATACTATAGACGTCATCTATACTATAGACGTCATCTATACTATAGACGTCATCTATACTATAGACGTCATCTATACTATAGACGTCATCTATACTATAGACGTCATCTATACTATAGACGTCATCTATACTATAGACGTTGTCTATACTATAGACGTCATCTATACTATAGACGTTGTCTATACTATAGACGTCATCTATACTATAGACGTCATCTATACTATAGACGTTGTCTATACTATAGACGTCATCTATACTATAGACGTTGTCTATACTATAGACGTTGTCTATACTATAGACGTTGTCTATACTATAGACGTTGTCTATACTATAGACGTTGTCTATACTATAGACGTTGTCTATACTATAGACGTTGTCTATACTATAGACGTTGTCTATACTATAGACGTTGTCTATACTATAGACGTTGTCTATACTATAGACGTTGTCTATACTATAGACGTTGTCTATACTATAGACGTTGTCTATACTATAGACGTTGTCTATACTATAGACGTTGTCTATACTATAGACGTTGTCTATACTATAGACGTTGTCTATACTATAGACAACGTCTATACTATAGACGTTGTCTATACTATAGACGTTGTCTATACTATAGACGTTGTCTATACTATAGACGTTGTCTATACTATAGACGTTGTCTATACTATAGACGTTGTCTATACTATAGACGTTGTCTATACTATAGACGTTGTCTATACTATAGACGTCATCTATACTATAGACGTTGTCTATACTATAGATGTTGTCTATACTATAGACGTTGTCTATACTATAGATGTTGTCTATACTATAGACGTTGTCTATACTATAGATGTTGTCTATACTATAGACGTTGTCTATACTATAGACGTCATCTATACTATAGACGTTGTCTATACTATAGACGTCATCTATACTATAGACGTTGTCTATACTATAGACGTCATCTATACTATAGACGTTGTCTATACTATAGACGTCATCAATACTATAGACGTTGTCTATACTATACACGTCGTCTATGGTGTATACTATAGACGTCATCTATACTATAGACGTTGTCTATACTATAGACGTCATCTATACTATAGACGTTGTCTATACTATAGACGTCATCTATACTATAGACGTTGTCTATACTATAGACGTCATCTATACTATAGACGTTGTCTATACTATACACGTCGTCTATGGTGTATACTATAGACGTCATCTATACTATAGACGTTGTCTATACTATAGACGTCTTCTATACTATAGACGTCATCTATACTATAGACGCTGTCTATACTATAGACGTCATCTATACTATAGACGCTGTCTATACTATAGACGTCATCTATACTATAGACGCTGTCTATACTATAGACGTCATCTATACTATAGACGCTGTCTATACTATAGACGTCATCAATACTATAGACGTTGTCTATACTATACACGTCGTCTATGGTGTATACTATAGACGTCATCTATACTATAGACGTTGTCTATACTATAGACGTCTTCTATACTATAGACGTCATCTATACTATAGACGCTGTCTATACTATAGACGTCATCTATACTATAGACGCTGTCTATACTATAGACGTCATCTATACTATAGACGCTGTCTATACTATAGACGTCATCTATACTATAGACGCTGTCTATACTATAGACGTCATCTATACTATAGACGCTGTCTATACTATAGACGTCATCTATACTATAGACGCTGTCTATACTATAGACGTCATCTATACTATAGACGCTGTCTATACTATAGACGTTGTCTATACTATAGACGTCATCTATACTATAGACGTTGTCTATACTATAGACGTCATCTATACTATAGACGTTGTCTATACTATAGACGTCATCTATACTATAGACGTCATCTATACTATAGACGTTGTCTATACTATAGACGTCATCAATACTATAGACGTTGTCTATACTATACACGTCGTCTATGGTGTATACTATAGACGTCATCTATACTATAGACGTTGTCTATACTATAGACGTCATCTATACTATAGACGTTGTCTATACTATAGACGTCGTCTATACTACAGACGTCATCTATACTACAGACGTCATCTATACTATAGACGTCATCTATACTATAGACGTCATCTATACTATAGACGTCATCTATACTATAGACGTCATCTATACTATAGACGTCATCTATACTATAGACGTCATCTATACTATAGACGTCATCTATACTATAGACGTCATCTATACTATAGACGTCATCTATACTATAGACGTCATCTATACTATAGACGTTGTCTATACTATAGACGTCATCTATACTATAGACGTTGTCTATACTATAGACGTTGTCTATACTATAGACGTTGTCTATACTATAGACGTTGTCTATACTATAGACGTTGTCTATACTATAGACGTTGTCTATACTATAGACGTTGTCTATACTATAGACGTTGTCTATACTATAGACGTTGTCTATACTATAGACGTTGTCTATACTATAGACGTTGTCTATACTATAGACGTTGTCTATACTATAGACGTTGTCTATACTATAGACGTTGTCTATACTATAGACGTTGTCTATACTATAGACGTGATCTATACTATAGACGTCATCTATACTATAGACGTTGTCTATACTACTACTATAGACGTTGTCTATACTATAGACGTCATCTATACTATAGACGTTGTCTATACTATAGACGCTGTCTATACTATAGACGTTGTTTATACTATAGACGCTGTCTATACTATAGACGCTGTCTATACTATAGACGCTGTCTATACTATAGACGTGGTCTATACTATAGACGTGGTCTATACTATAGACGTGGTCTATACTATAGACGTGGTCTATACTATAGACGTGGTCTATACTATAGACGTGGTCTATACTATAGACGTGGTCTATACTATAGACGTGGTCTATACTATAGACGTGGTCTATACTATAGACGTGGTCTATACTATAGACGTGGTCTATACTATAGACGTGGTCTATACTATAGACGTGGTCTATACTATAGACGTGGTCTATACTATAGACGTGGTCTATACTATAGACGTGGTCTATACTATAGACGTGGTCTATACTATAGACGTGGTCTATACTATAGACGTGGTCTATACTATAGACGTGGTCTATACTATAGACGTGGTCTATACTATAGACGTGGTCTATACTATAGACGTGGTCTATACTATAGACGTGGTCTATACTATAGACGTGGTCTATACTATAGACGTGGTCTATACTATAGACGTGGTCTATACTATAGACGTGGTCTATACTATAGACGTGGTCTATACTATAGACGTGGTCTATACTATAGACGTGGTCTATACTATAGACGTGGTCTATACTATAGACGTGGTCTATACTATAGACGTTGTCTATACTATAGACGCTGTCTATACTATAGACGTTGTCTATACTATAGACGCTGTCTATACTATAGACGCTGTCTATACTATAGACGCTGTCTATACTATAGACGCTATAGACGTTGTCTATACTATAGACGCTGTCTATACTATAGACGTTGTCTATACTATAGACGTTGTCTATACTATAGACGTTGTCTATACTATAGACGTTGTCTATACTATAGACGTTGTCTATACTATAGACGTTGTCTATACTATAGACGTTGTCTATACTATAGACGTTGTCTATACTATAGACGTTGTCTATACTATAGACGTTGTCTATACTATAGACGTTGTCTATACTATAGACGCTGTCTATACTATAGACGTTGTCTATACTATAGACGCTGTCTATACTATAGACGCTGTCTATACTATAGACGCTGTCTATACTATAGACGCTGTCTATACTATAGACGCTGTCTATACTATAGACGCTGTCTATACTATAGACGCTGTCTATACTATAGACGCTGTCTATACTATAGACGCTGTCTATACTATAGACGCTGTCTATACTATAGACGTTGTCTATACTATAGACGTTGTCTATACTAAAGTAAATCTATTTTATACTATAGTATATAAACATAATTTATTTTTAGCATATCTCAAAAACCACGCAATTTTTCAAGCTCTCGATATTTATGTTTCGAACCTCCAAAAATTGTCTATGTCTGATATTTTTGCAAAACGGTATATGTTTCCATTATCGAGATAGTGTTGGTTTTTTAGCTTTTTTCCACATTTTTTTTTCCTTTATACTCAGAGCACAGTTTTTATCTGTTATAAAAGTTAGTTTTTTAATTTGTTTCTCAACCGTAGTGGTGGAATATCGATCGCAGCATTTCCGCTGGATCGATTTACATTAACTATGCAGAATATTCACTGGCGGTTTTTGCTGAGTATGCATGCTCATAATGGCGTGCATACACGCCTTAAAGAAGAGATTACATGCAATGTTTTTTCAAAAAAAATATTTTTAAATGCTTTAAATTTATAAATTTATATTAAATTGTATATGCTGTCATCAAGAAAAGACACCCAACACCGACGTCTTGGACAAAACATCACCATCGACAGCTATAACTTTGAGGTAGTTAGGGACTTTGTCTACCTGGGTTCCGCTATCAATTCAGACAATGACACCAGCGCTGAAATCAAACGAAGGATAACTCTTGCCAATCGCTGTTTCTTTGGGCTAAGAAGGCAATTGAGTAGCAAAGCCCTCTCTCGAGCAACTAAAGTGTCCATGTATAAGACCCTCATCATCCCAGTCCTGCTTTACGGTGCAGAAGCATGGACTCTGTCAAAGGCGGATGAAAACACTTTAGGCTGCTTCGAGAGGAAAATTCTTCGGACGATTTACGGTCCCGTCTGCATAGACGGAGAGTGGAGGAGGAGATATAACATCGAACTGTACGGGCTGTACAGCGATACCGACCTAGCCAAAAGAGTCAAAACACAACGTCTACGATGGCTGGGTCATCTAGAGCGGATGGACACCGCAGGGACGACGCGGTAGAGGAGCACCGAGACTCAGGTGGCGCACGCAAGTGGAAGGGGACCTCAGCCAACTTCGCGTGCGAAACTGGAGACGGCTAGCTAGAGACAGAGCTGGCTGGCGAAGCTTGTTGGCTGAGGCCCAGGTCCACCCCGGACTGTAGCGCCACCTTAAGTAAGTAAGTAAGTAAGTATATTAAATTGTAGATAAATTTATATTAAATTTTATTAAGGATAAAGGATACATAATTTTAGTTTATTCCTGGCCAAGAGATTAATGTTGAACTTATTAATATAAACATGTGTATGGAGGATCTCCCTCTTTTTTTCTTTCTTTTTTTCTTAACAAAAAAAATTCTATTTAAGTTCGTCAAAGTCGGCAAAGGCCTCTAGAAAGTGCCGTTAAATATGATTGTAAAATTTCAATATTTATATGTGGTGTCTTTAGTAGCTTAAAGCAGAAGAGACATTTATTAAAAGTTCGCTCTGGTATTTATACAGAATCATAGACACAATTTCCAAGTGCAAACCCCTCCTCGATACTCGATAATCGCAACATCATCGATATGTATCCTTCGATTTGAACTCATAATCGCATTGTCATCATTAAGTTTTTTGTTGCTAAGCTTTACCCATGCTTGCCATATTCGTAGCACTTGACCTACATTCGTCGAGTCAGCGCATCGGCGCCACTGTTCAGTGCTCCCCATTTGGTCACACATGCCCTCATGCACTCGTCGTACAATTTTTGATATTTGACCCTCAAATCATTCATAAAGACAGTGCATATAGCGCACTATGCTTAATCAAATAAACGTGGACAAAGCCTGTTTCACTAGCTGCCGGCTTTGCCTGTTGATATGCGATCCCATACATTCTGTTGGGAATGCACGATCGCTCGTAGTAGGCGGGTACCGAAATGTACGTGTATGTACGAATATGATACGTGTGCTGGGTGACTGACGAATTATTTGTCTTTAATGACTTTGTGCTTAAGTGCCCCATTAACGATTTATACGGAGTCGTATTAGTCCATTTAATGATATAGGTGCCTGGTATTGAGTATCATGGAAGAGGAATGTAAAAGGAAATCGAGCTGAGTCGATCTGAGAATTTTAGAGGAATTTCTATTTTAAACTCTCTACGGAAATTATTTGCAACAATTCTCTATAAAAGATTGTTTTACTGGGTAGAAACAAGAAACTGAATAGGTATCTTTCAGACTGGCTTTCGTTCTGGTTTCTCAACCATAGATGACATTTTTGTTCTGTCGTGCCTTGCGAACAATACTGTCGATAATAATAAGAGATTCAAGGCTGCGTCGACTTTAAGACTGCCTTTGACACCGTTAATACCAAAGCTTTGTTGTACAAGTTAGCCTCGATTGAAGTTGGAGTATCCAGAAAGTTTCTGCAGCTTTACTCTAAATTCCTCGCAGATTAAGTTGCAGCTGTATGGGATGGTTCCAATCTATCTGATTGGTTTAAACCTTCGTCAGGAGTCCCTTGAGGATGAATTCTGAGTTCCTTGGTATTCGCCCTTTTTATCGACGACATTTATGAGTCCCTTCCAGGAGGTATCACGTTTGCTGAAATTCTCATTAAGGTACTCCTCTACGCTGATGATTTGGCGTTGATGGCTGACAGCCCTTTTTACTGGTTATTCATCAACTTTAAATAAAGAAGCTTAAAGTTGATGAATAAATTAAAGAGGTTGTTCAAAGATACTTCTTCAAGCGAATTTTCAGGTTGCCGAACTCGGCTCCGACTTGTGCTGTTCATGTTGAATCTGGTCTGCTCCTCCCCCTATATATCACAAATTCGAATGCTCACTCAGAATACTTAGCAAGGATCATGAGAAGAAATCAGTACAGCCTCAGACAACAAACCAGCTAGCGTTATCTCACGATTTCGAACTTAGGCTTACTGAAAGAAACGTTAGTGAGTGACAAGATTTATTTGAGAGACTTATTTCGAGAATCGATGAGAAAAAATCATGGGGGCAAATTATTAAAATTGTAAGAAATCTCTGAATTTTCGCTCTTCCATACGTTAACTTTTTTTAACTCATCTCAGCGCAAATTATACTATTTAAAAAATTTATATATATTTTTTTGTTTTCTTTCTTTACTTAGTACATTAGTTACTAGTGATTATATAATTATTATTATTTCTATTTACATACACTGCTCGATAACCGATTAGCGCCCCCTATGCTTCTTGTCTTTGGAGCTTAATATCAGGCAATCCAATAAAACAATTGAATTGAATTTTTTGCCCATAAAAGTTTATAACATTATGCAAAAAAGGAAATGAAAATTACGGTAGGACCTCAACCAAATAACCTTGTAACAGAATTTTAAAAAATTAAATATGGAAAATCCACTTTTTATTTCGGACATTTGATTAGAACCCCCAGTAGAAAAAGCTGAATAACACAAGACAGTGGGCAGAGAATATCCCCAAATTTTATTTTTATTTTAACTCATACATTTACAACCTATTTATAAAAAAATTGATAACGAGTTGTGCCACCACGGTTTAATATAACCTCGTACATTCTGTCGGGCAAGGAATCATATAATGTCTTTATATAATCAAGGGAAATGGTCTCCCATGCACTTTTTATTCCTTCAATAAGTTCCGCCTCAGTTGGATATTGCCTTCCAGACTCGTATACTTTGCGAGCTAACCATCCCCAAACATTTTCTATGATGTTAGGGTCGGGCGAATAAGGCGGCCATTTCAGTAGGGGCCCATTTTGTAGTTCAATCCAAGTCTTAACGAGCCTAGAGGTGTGGATAGGGGCGTTATCCTGCTGGAACTTCCATTTCAAGGGTCCAAATATATTTTTGATTGAAGGGAATGCCGTTTTTAGTACACCATTATATGCTATGGGATTCATACGACGCGTAAGAAATTGCAATTCAAGCGTGCCATAGTACGTTATAGCTCGCCATACCATGACACCACCAGCACGGCTGTGCAACCGATCCAGAGTATGCTCTTCCTTTCGAAGACCATGAAAGTAGTAAGCATAAATTTTTTTTTCGTCTGAAAAGACCACAAGCTTCCACTCCTTCGTCCAGGACATATGAGCTCTGCAGAAATCGAGGCGTTGCGTCTTCCGAAGTTGGTTAAGTGGTGGTTTTGTCTTTATTTTAAGACGTTTTTAATGTTCGGCATTAGAAATAACTCTTTGCACAGTCCGCCCGCATGCTTTAACACCGGTTTTTTCCTTAATTTTGGCTGCAGAATCGTGTGAATTTGATGCGTTCCTCAAAATAATCCGCTTGTCAGCTGCTGACATCACAGTAGATGTCCGGCCTTTCATATTATTTCCATAATTATGCTCATTGCGTAAGAATGAAGTAATAACTTTACGGCTGCGGTTAATTCTTTTTGATATTTGATGCATTGAATGACCACACTCACTATAAGCCTTTATTTGGGCCCTTTCAAACTGATTTAACGGCTTTGCTCTACCCATTTTCACTAGATTTTATTGAAAATTATTCAAATTAAACTGTGGCTAATTTTAATAAGAAAAAAGACAACTTACATGCAAAAATTAATAGTTAAACGTAGATGTGCTAATCGGCTGTCGCAAAAAAATACATTAATTTTTGTCACATTTGACGGAAATGGGCAAAGCCACATAGCGGTTTACTTTCAGAACTAACATTTTTTTTAAGTAGAGTCTAAAAACGGTAGAATTAAATAAAAAAAGATTCAGCATTATATATGTCCAGGGTTCCGAGTTATTTGCATTTACACTGAAAGAGTAGAGGGGGCGCTAATCGGCTGTCGGGCAGTGTACATCAATTGTATAAAATTTGTCACTTCCGGCAGATGGCAAATTGCCAAGCTCATATTCTTTACTATATGACATTCAAACGCCACTTGAAATAGAAGACGAAATAGATAAACTCTTGAGAGTAATTCAGAGCGCTGCGTGGAATAACACTTCTTTTCGGTCCGTGTTATCGAACAGCGGAACAATATATCCGCGAGAAATAGAAGAGTTAATATGCGAAAAGAGGAGAGCGCGCAAGAGATGGCGATCGTTCGCGAGCACCCGCGGATAAGACCATCTTGAAACACCTTTCTAACAAACTTAAGTACGATCTTCAAGACTTTAAAAGTCGGGAGACTACTGCTTACCTCGAAAGTTTTACTACCGATTAAGGTTCGAATGAACCGCTTGGGAAAGCTGTGAAGTCCGTTAAGAAGCCTATAGTACACTCCACGCCATTGAGAAAAGCCAGCGGCGAATGGGCAAGAGGAGATAAAGAAAAAGCGTATTTATTTGCAAGTTTTATTTGCGGGACAAGATAATTATAGAATAAAAACCGTGTCATTGGCTGAACTTCGTCAAACGATAAATAATCTGTAAAAAAAACAAAGCCCCGGGCTACGACTTAATTACTAGCGAAATTCTGAAGGAGCTACCGAAAAAGGCGTTGGTCGAGCTACTCTATATCATTAACGCCTCCATGAGAATTTTATTCGTTCCAAGGCAATGGAAAGAAGCCGAGGTTATAATGGTTCCGAAACCAGGAAAATGTCTGATCGACAAAAAATCATTTTGACTTATTTCGCTACTGCCGATAATATCTAAGGTATTCGAGAAACTGTTGCTTAAAAGGTTGCAACCAATCATTGAAGAAGGACGACTGATTCCGGATCACCAATTCCGATTTAGGAAAAAGCTTTCAACATTCGGCCAGGTCTATCGAATAACAAACGAAATCGAAAAGCCTCTGGAAGCGAAAAAGTTATGTACTAGCGCTTTTCTCGACGTATCGCAAGCCTTCGACAAGGTGTGGCACGAAGGCCTAAAGTGCAAGTTAAGGCTTAGCTTACCAGAAAAACTCTATAGAATCTAAGAGTTTTACCTTGAGGACAGACATCTTTCGCGTAAGGTACGAAAATGAGTACTTGGAATTTAAATAGATAAATGCCGGTGTCCCGCAAGGAAGCGTTCTCGGCCCAATATTATTTTTGCTTTATACAAGAGACATACCCCACGATGAGGGATCAATTTTAGCTACGTTCGCTGACGACATTGCTATTCTCGCTATTGATACGACAGTTGAATTTTAAATAGGACAACTTCAGCGCGCTTTAGACAAAATATGCGACTGGACGAAGAGCTGGCGAGTCGTCCTTAACGAGACTAAGTCAACGCATGTAAGCTTTACTTATAAAAAGATAAACAACGCACCTTTATTTATTAACTCTTTACAAATCCCGTACTCTAATAAAGCGAAATATCTAGGAATGACTCTAGACGCAAATTTTAAATGGAAGCCACACGTTAAAAAGAAACGCGACGAGCTCAAAATCTGGTTAAGAGAAATCAGTTGGCCTTTCGGAAGATTTTTGAAACTAAGCATATAAAACAAACAGCTTGTTTAAACAATACCATCAGTAAACATGATCTACACTGGCTGGCAACCTACAACGAGTGCAGCGGGTGTCATCTTGGCAGTCAGCAATACACGACCACTACCTTCAACAGTGAACCAGAAGTAGGTTAGTAAATGTTCTGCCTACTTTGCACCATGCGTCGGTCATGCACTGACGTTGAATCAATGAACTCGGTGCTGATGCGGCTTTTATTTGTAAGTTATTGTAAGTTGATTGTAGGCATAATTTAAGTATAAAAGAAAACAATAAAGTAACAATATTTGTCATTCACGATATTCCAGAATTTGACTTGAATGTTTACTTGGCCATTCTCCGACGTAAACAAGTTTAAGTGCTTGGATCACAATCAAAAACAATATGAGGCTTATGTGCTTGATATAATACTAACGTGATCTGGTTATCTAAAACACTACAAAATTAAGAACTTGTCTCAAGTACAATAATTGGAAACTCAACAACAACAAATGGCGTTCGATCAGCTCATCGTGGAACAATTGGCAACTGGCCAAGAAACTCAAAGGATCGAGCGGAATTTATAGAAAGATGCCCCAGATCGGGATTCATCGAAGACATACTATGCAGAGCATCTCCGTCGTCTCCGGGAGTATGGACATCGATTTTTACAAACGGACGCCAGGATCCAACTGTTGCCCGACGTCCTCGAAGACGATTAGTATTTCACAGGGAAATACTCAACGGAGATTCTGAACCTTTCGTGAGATTACACAACAATCTTCGAAGAAGGGTTGAAATCTCTGACGGACATCTTTAACGGGGGCTCAGATTTGTCGAATCAAGAGAAGAAACTGTAGCATCAAACAGCAGCAGGGAGTGAAGAAGTATCAACAGAAGGCCAACCGTCGATCATCATGTGTGCAGTTCGACGGCAAAGGGCTATTCTGTCTTCAATAGCCAGAATAACCGACGGATTATTAGATAAGGAGGATGAACCTGTGCAGTGTTAATAACCGAAGCACAGCACCATCACCAACCTCTGGCAGCAGGTCGAAACACTTAATTTCTCAATCTGGGGATTAAGTGATGACCCAACAACAGTGAGATACGACCAAGCTGAGTATCTCACTATAGAGGATAGGGTACATGAATCCCTAGTTGCCTTGTCAGTTAAGGCCAAACAAGGATTTAGAGAAAATCATGGATCAAACGTTTCTGTAGGTCTCGAAAGACCGAGCGCACTAAATCTGCCAAAGGTTACTATTCCCAAATTTGATGGAGACTATACGAAACGGAGACAGTTTTTTGACTTGTTCACTCAACTAGTGGACAAACAATCCATTTCTAATGTTCCAAAGATGTGGTACCTAAAAACCCATTTCACTGGGAAAGCCGAACATCTCAGCCGCCATCACGCCTTGACGGAAAGCAACTACAAGGCTGCATGGACCAGCCTTCAAGAGCGCTACAATAACCTGCGAGTACTTACATCAACGCTTCTGCAGAAAATAGTTGGACAGCCGAATACACAGGCTCAACCTTCAGCATCAGCCATTAAGAATCTTCACGACACTACTCAATAATGTTTAATGGCACTTAGCAACATTGGAGTGGACACAAGTACATTGGATCCTATTCTTCTTCACTTACTGGTTAAAAAAGTAGATCACACTACACGGATACTGTACGAACAATCAATTAAGAAACCAAAGGAACTGCAATCAATTGCCTGATGTTTTTGGAAAATCAATTCCAGTCATTGGAGTCAATCAGACAGAAAAAGAAGGAGCCATCATCCCGATCTTGTGCATCAGCAATGTCAACTCAAATCAACAGAATGCATTGCAAGGTATGTAATACAGGTCTTCACCCGCTATTTGGATACAAGCAATTTATACAACTTAAGCTACTAGAGCGTAAAATGATGGTACAACAACAAAAGCTTTGCCTCAATTGTTTTGAAAACTGGACACGTTGCTAACAGTTGTGGTTCGAGATGCTGCTTAAAATGTAACCAAAAACTAAGCACACTCTTCAATCTTGAAACCAACGTCAAGAACTCGGCCATCAGTCAGCAGTCATCCAACAAAGATAAGGAACTTAAGCAGGCGCGAACGCAGGGGGGGTTTTGGGGGTTGAAACCCCTCCCGAAATATGTGGAATGAAAAAAAAGAACTAGAAAAATGAAATTCGAAACTAAAATTCTCGGATAAACATAAACTATCTTTAGGGTCTAATCATAGCTTTCATCGGATAGCATCATTGGAACAAATTAGTGGAACAATGTCTTCGGTTTTCTGACAAGTCATTCATAGCAATCATTGAAAATTTCTGTCAGTGCCAACAAACAGCTACAGGCTTTGAGGTTGGAGTTGATCAGTGAAATGAAAACTGACAGTTGAGAATAGAAAAAGAATGGAATGCTTTTCAGTGGAACGATTTTGTTGCAAAAACACAAATCAAAATCAGCTGTTCCTTGAAATCGATTTCTGTCAGTGAAATAGTTAAAGCGAGTTAACATAAAAGTTTTTACGGAATTTATGTATTTTTGTTACGGAAAAAATTCTGCAACTCATAAGGTTCATTTTGGTACCAATAACAGCCAACATTTTTTTCTCAAACGTCTAAACACATGAAAACAAATTTTTCAATGATTCAATCCGATGATAGCTATGATTAAACCCTTAACATGTCCCCAAACACCCCTGGAACTACCTGATCAAAACATGGGGGCTGCTCAAGAGCAGTACCCAAAAACGTATTTCAATCATACTTTTTGAAACCCCCCCCCCCCGAAATTTTTTTCTGCGTTCGCCCCTTAACTCAAGGCAACCCATCACGAGAATGAAGGGTCATCGATAATCTTGGCAGCTTCTAGATGGTCAGAGAATCAGCAGTATATACTCCTGAACACAGCCGTCACCGACCTGATATCAAGGGACGGACAAAGGGTGCAATGCAGGGCCATTTTAGATTGCGGTTCTCAAGTGAACCTGATCACGACAAGGCTAGTAAAGAAACTAGGCCTTAAACAAAATAAAACTTTACTCAGCTTTCAAGGAATTGGTGACGGAAAAAGGGAATCCCATCATTGAGTGGACGTTAAACATCAATCAAGAACAAGTACTTTCAATAGCCATTTGGAGGCAATTGCTCTTCCTCATATCTTATCACCACAGCCCTTCCAACACTTTGACATAGCATCGTGGCCAATACCAACAAATATTCCATTAGCAGATCCTGAGTTTAACCGCCCTGAAAAAATAGATGTTCTACTTGGGGCAGAATTCTATCATCAATTACTTTCGTTGGACAAATACGGTTAGCAGATAGTTTACCTATACTGCAAAATGCAGTTTTTGGGTGGATTTTGGCTGGAAGGGCAGCTGAGGCCGAGCAGTTGTAGGAACATGTGGAAGCTCTACAGATGATAGAAAGATTATGGAGTCTGGTAGAAATCGAATCAACACGTCGCAACTTATCCAAAGCTGACGAACTGTGTGAATCTCACTTGTCATAAAATACACGCAGAACCCGTGAAGGACGCTTTGATGTCAAACTACCATTTCGGGAGAGCACAGATCACTTAAGTCAAGGGAAATAGCAGTCAACAGATTTTTGGCCCTTGAAGGAAGACTAGCGGAAAACAAGGAAGTAAGAGATCAATACGTAAAATTCATGGAAGAGTACGAAGAGCTGGGCCACATGACACGAATCAACATCGATGCCATCGGAAGACCAAACTACGTTATTCCTCATCATTGTGTGTTCAAGGCCGACAGTAGCACCACTTAGCTTCGAGTGATATTCGACGCATCATCAAAAAACTCATCAGGATTATCGTTGAAAGATATCATGTATGCCGGGCCGACGCACTGTGGCCCGTTTTAGGAAAAGTGTTGGCGAGATCTCTGAAGAAACCATTTTTCCTTAACTTTGAGGTTGGATCCTTTGAAAAGGGGGAAAGAAACTATTTCGTTTTTTCTCAAATGATTAAACATGGTAATAACTGAAAAAAGTAAAAAAAAAACAATTTTTTTGAAATTATTTAATAATTTTGTTTTTGAAAAACCACTTTTTGCCCTTTTCATTTTATTTTAAGTTGAGTGAAACAAAAAAATACACACATCGTCAAACCAAACTCAACGGATGATAAATATTCATATATTTCTTTAAATAAACCAAAAAAAATTAGGTGCATAAAGTTGCATAAAGAAGTCAGGCATTTATTTTAGTCTTTTTTTGCTTTTAAATGGTAGAAATAATAGCTTGAGAAATTATAACTCTTAAACGAGTAAAGATATCGCCAACATTTTGGTTTTATTTTAAAGGAAAGTTGAAAGGCTATGAAAGTGGTGAGTTTCAATTTCGAGCAAATTACAGGGTGATTCAGAATTTGAACAAAATTGTAAAATTTCGATGTTTGTTTTGGATTTTAAGGACTTAACAGGTGTTTCAGTTTTAAAATCTAAAAATCACAGGATTCAAATGAATCAATACCCAATAAAATTAAGACAATGATTGTTTTTCTTTTTTCTGTGTGCCTTATCAGGCACTTTATTACCGGTTACTTTTAAAAGGTAAAGATAGACAGGTAATCTTTTTGGGGCGTCATAAAATTGTAGGTTAACAGTTTTATTTTAATTCTTAGTTCTTTTTAAGAATGTTTGACGGTAAAATTTTAAACCAATTTGCCTTGGAAATTTCCTTTAAGATAAAAAAAAATTGCTGCGATATCTTGTCTCGTTTAGAAGCTATGATCTTTGCAACCAAAAAAGTCAAAACGGGCCACTGTGCGACGGTACACGCTGAACTGTTTGCACTACTTCTTCGTTTTCGATTGCCAAAATATGTGTTCTGCATCGATATCAAACAAATGTATCGACAAGTACTCATACATTCAGAGGATATACGGTACCAACTCATCGCATGGAGAAGTTCTGAACAGGAACCTTTACAATACTATCAGCTAAATACAGTTACGTATGGCACAAGAGCATCGTGTTGTACCATCCTGTGTTCAAAGAATGATTTTTTATGTTCGAGTTTTCAGGGGAGCTGAGTTGTCAACTGATCACCACTTAGTGCTGTGTAAATTGTTTTTCAGTGACAGTATTCCTTTGCCACCCAGGCGAAAACCAAGACTAGTGACCCGTATACGGTGGGAAAGGTTGCAGGATGCTGACTATGATTTCTGAGAGCGCTTTGCACAGCATGTTTCGGAGAAGTTTGAACAAATTCCAACTGACCTTGAATGTAGAGGAGAAATGGCAGCTGTCTTTATCGGCAGTCATTGCCTCTTCAGGAAATGTTTGTTGAGTGAAGCGGCTTGGGGTAGCGGCTGGTGGTGAGAAAAGAACTGCTTGGTTTAAAACGCCTGGAGTTTAAGAAGCCATCAGAGAGAAGAAGAGAGCCTACATTGCGTGGATCCAATGTAGAAACTTACCTTCTCGAGCCCGGTACAATGATGGGCGAAGGACTTCCAATCTAGCAGTCAGAGCAGCCAAGGAACAGTCATGGAAAAAGTTCGGCGAGAAGTTGGAGCGCGATTACAGATCTGCAAACAAGATATTTTGGCAGATCATTCGCCGGCTCAGAGAAAAGAAGTTGAATATCGTTCAAGGGGTTAAATCCAAAAACGGTACACTTCTTTCAAATGAGAGCGATGTATTGAGCAGATGGAGAGAGCACTTTTCGGAGTTGCTCAACCCCCAGAGGGCACTAAGGTGGCATTCCCACTGCTGACAAGATTAGGGCGAAGAATAGCCCCACAAGTCACTTACTTACTTTACTTAAGGTGGCGCTACAGTCCGGGGTGGACCTGGGCCTCAGCCAACAAGCTTCGCCAGCCAGCTCTGTCTCCAGCTAGCCGTCTCCAGTTTTGCACGCGAAGTTGGCTGAGGTCCCCTTCCAATTGCGTGCGCCACCTGAGTCTCGGTGCTCCTCTACCGCGTCGACCCTGCGGTGTGGATTCGAAGATTTTCCGGGCCGGGGCGTTGGTGTCCATCCGCTCTAGACGACCCAGCCATCGTAGACGTTGTGTTTTGATTCTTTTGGCTAGGTCGGTATCGCTGTACAGCCCGTACAGTTCGATGTTATATCTCCTCCTCCACTCTCCGTCTATGCAGACGGGACCGTAAATCGTCCGAAGAATTTTCCTCTCGAAGCAGCCTAAAGTGTTTTCATCCGCCTTTGACAGGGTCCATGCTTCTGCACCGTAAAGCAGGACTGGGATGATGAGGGTCTTATACATGGACACTTTAGTTGCTCGAGAGAGGGCTTTGCTACTCAATTGCCTTCCTAGCCCCACAAGTCACTGAAAGGTTTAAATCGCTAAAAGTTGGCAAGTCTGCTGGAGTTGATGAAATCCGGCCAGAAATGCTCAAGGCAATGGGTGAAGAGGGTGTTAAATAGCTAATACGTGTCATTAAGGTGGCCTAGGATAGCGGGAAGGCACCTAGCGATTGGCAAACTGGAGATATAGTGCCCATTTTCAAAGAAAGAGAACAGGAGAGATTGCGCTAACTATAGGGGCATATCTCTATAAAGTCTTCCGGGAAAAGTATTCGCGAAGGTGTTGGAAACGCGTTCCAGATCTGTAATCGAGCCTTTGTTGCGGGAAGAAGAGTGTGGCTTTCGGCCTGGCAGAGGTTACTTTTGAGAAGGCCTGGGAATATGCGTGTTTTGTAGATCTGGAATAGGCGTATGACCGAGTCCCTCGGGATACACTGTGGAGAAATCTGCAGGACTATGCGCTGAGTGGACCTCTTCTGAGAGCCATCCAGTCTTTGTATGGAAACTGCAGAAGCTGTATACGGGTTAATGGCGTAAAACCGCGTCCTTTTGATGTGCGCGTTGGACTTCGCCAGGGCTGTGTTCTGTCGTCGCTCCTTTTCATAGCATATATGGACTGGATGTTGAAGCGCAGTCTTGGCGAGCAATGTTTCGAATTGGCTGGCATCAGGATCTGCTTTTCGCAGATGATTTGGCCGTCCTTGCATCATCCAAAAAGGAACTTCAACGAGCACTGGATAGGTTTACAGCCGTCTGTGGTGATGCTGGGATGAAAGAAAAACAAATCCAAAGTGATGGTTGTTTCCCGAACTCCTGTGCAGTGTACCCTGCACATAAATGGAGTTCCATTAAAACAGGTGGAAAAGTTTAAGTATCTCGGGGTCCTTTTCACGAAAGATGGGAGGAGTGATACTAAGTTGTCTTGTAGAATTGGCCAAGCTGGAGCATTAGTAAAGGAACTGTGCCAGCCGGTCATCAGGAAAGCTGAGCTTGGAGTGAAAGCAAAGATCTCAGTTTTTAATTCAGTGTTCCAAATGGTGGCCAAATGGAAAGACAATTTGACCACCCTCACTCCGCGACCCTTTAAAAGGATAAGCGGCATTCGAAAATGATGATGATAATGACAAGAGCGCAACATACTTTGCTACAAGGTGTTTGAATAGGTTAGCGGAAGAGAAAGATTTCCATTTGCACTCTTACTTCGATGACGGCTTTTTCTGGAAGTGATGATCTGTTCACAGCTGTGGACATGCAGAGTTAGTTACAATGCATATTTCGAGCAGCTACGAAAATGGTGCGCAAATCATCCTCGATTACTGCAAGACATTGCTAAAAAGGATTAAGAGGTTGATCTAGACTTCAGTGACAGAACCAATGTCTCAATCAAGGCATTGATTGATAAATAAATCGGCGCTGTCAGACCTTGCGAAATTTTCAAGGTTCTTTCAGACCTTGAAATAAATTCAATATTTTTGAAAAATCGACGCCGAAAGGGTGAGTGGCTAAAACTTTATATTAACGAAATCTAACTTGCTATTTGTTTTTTTTATTCTTTCCTAAATTAGGCTTAGGGCCAGTCGCAACTACGTTTTTCTGGAAATTTTTAGGTTTTTCTTCAATTCTGCCTCCAAATGTGGGCGTGACTAGTCTTGTAAGAACGAAATGTAGAACTATATGTTTTCTACATAAAATATCGAGTAAATTATTTTCAATTTGGAACAAAAATATTGAATAAAGTGCATTTGAAAAATTAACCTTTAAATCGATGCCACGCCCACTAGGGGGAGGTAAAGCCATTAAATTTTTATTTTATGTATCTTACAATAAACAGGAAATAATCAATACCAAATTTCAGGTTTTTAAGACGTCTTACAGCTTCGAAAGCTCTGGAGGTAGTTGCACAAATGCACCGATTGTGGGCGTGTCGATGGGCGGACTCGAAAAATTTTTACACTTGTACTGCTTCCCTGCAGTGTTCCCCTGCAAGGTCGGGGTTAGAATAGCCTTGAGGTAAGGTATGCCTGTCGTAAGAGCCGACTAGAATCCACCGGAAGAAGTATTCTTTAATATTTCAACGGATGCTGTCGATGCTGTTCCATTTGGGGCAACTTTTGGCAGTAAGGTTTAAACTTATAGACGAATCTGAAGGTTAAATTAAAATCCAGAAGCGTCTGTTGCACATTGTGCGGCTCACTGGTCGGCGTCTGTCTCCAAAGGGCCGGCTGTGTTTAAAAATGAAAATAGAAGTGACTTACCTGTTTCTCATAAAAACGACAAGTCAAAAAACAATGTCAATGAACAAAACGAAAGATTTGATTACCCCAGGTGGCAGCCCAGCTATGCTGGAAAATCCACCCTTTTCAGAGGAGGCAGGCTCTATGGATTCTGGGGGGAGCATTTATCTATATACAGAGTGTTTCCTAATTCGATGCCAATACTTTGGGATATAGTTCTTGGGTATAATTAAAGAAAAAAATCGTTTCACCGTATGGGCCTTTCTCTAATTCATTTGCAATTTAAATTTTAGAAGAAATAGTACTTCTTTTTACTGTGTTAAAATAAAATAATAAATATATGCTTAAGTCGGATCCTTTTTCCCTGCCCATGACATTTTTTTGACTTTCAAGTCACTTATTTGCTTACCCAACTTTTGGTCAATTGTCTTCATTATTCTATCCGTTAAAACCTCCTTAATGTATAAGAAAACTTTTTGATTAAAGATGAATGATATCGGCATAGCCATTTTCAAGTTATTCCAAGGGGAATATGGATCGATTTGATGTTGACCACCGAGGCGAAAGCCAAGATCAGTGTTTAAATTTTGTTTGGATAACAAAAAGCATTTGTATAATAAAAAATATCGTATTTGAAGTAGTTTTCATTCCACGTCTAATAGAAAATTCAAAGCTTGGACAGGACAACGTCTGTCGGGTCAGCTAGTTGCTTATAAATCCTTTTGAGAAAGGGACAAAACTAAACCGATCACCACCACCTAGATCAAACATATCCGGAAAAAGCAGTCCACCGGTAAACCAGGACTCATTGAAAATTAAGAGCTTAGAAAAGGAGAATAATGAGCTCCGAGCTTAGCTTACTGAAATCGAAATTGACTCTCTGCGAAAAGAAAACGGGGACATTAACAATACTTGTGTAACGAAAGACTGTGAGGTAACGAAAGAGTGTGTAACACCGAAGAAGCGCAAGGCGAATTTCTTTTCCAAATTAATACAAAAAGAAGATAAGCCCTCTGGCTCAAACAAAGCTAAACCAGAAGCGAAAATTCGTCCACCTCCCGCAACAAACATCGTCGGGATAGCAGACTTTGGAAGATTGCGCAACCATTTTGCAAACGCTGTGAGAACAGAAAACTATAAGCTTACCTCGCACCGAAATAACGTGTGGAAAGTAGATGTTGACAACGCCGATTCCTATCGCGCGCTGTCTCTTAGACTGAATGCAGATAGAATCAGAGGGTATACTTATCAGAATAAGTACGAAAAACCACTGCGAGTCATTGTAGGGGGGCTCCACAATGACTCGCTAAAAGACACAAAAACTAAAGGCCTTAAAATTATTGATGCCGTCAATATCATTAAAAAGGAAAATGGGCCTATCTCTAATTCATTTACAATTTAAATTTTAGAAGAAAAAGTACTTCTTTTAACTGTGTTAAAATAAAATTGATGGCTTTTTCAACGTTTGAGATATTTGCTTAAGTCGGATCCTTTTTCCCTGCCCATGACATATTTTTGACTTTCAAGTCACTTATTTGCTTACCCAACTTTTGGTCGATTGTCTTTATTATTCTATCCGTTAAACCTTCCTTAATGTATAAGAAAACTTTTTGATTAAAGATGAATGATATCGGTAATGCCATTTTCAAGTTATTCCAAAGGGAATATGGATCGATTTGATGTTGACCACCGAGGCGAAGGCCAAGATCAGTGTTTAAATTTTGTTTGGATATCAAAAAGCATTTGTAAAAAAAAAATAATGTAAAAAATATCATATTTGAAGTAGTTTCCATTCCACGTCTAATAGAAAATTCAAAGCTTGAACAGGACAACGTCTGTCGGGTCAGCTAGTTGCTTATAAATCCTTTTGAGAAAGGGACAAAACTAAATCGATCACCACCACCTAGATCGAACATATCCGGAAAAAGCAGTCCACCGGTAAACCAAGACTCAGTGAAAATTAAGAGCTTAGAAAAGGAGAATAATGAACTCCGAGCTTAGCTTACTGAAATGGAAGTTGACTTTCTGCGAAAAGAAAACGAGGACATTAAAAATACTCGTGTAACGAAAGACTGTGAGGTAACGAAAGAGTGTGTAACACCGTCCACCTCCCGCAATAAACAACGTCGGGATAGCAGACTTTGGAAGATTGCGCAACCTTTTTGCAAACACTGTGAGAACAGAAAACTATAAGCTTACCTCGCACCGAAATAACGTGTGGAAAGTAAATGTTGACAACGCCTATTCCTATCGCGCGCTGTCTCTTAGACTGAATGCAGATAGAATCAGAGGGTATACTTATCAGAATAAGTACGAAAAACCACTGCGAGTCATTGTAAGGGGGCTTCACGTTGTAAAAGACACAAAAACTAAAGGCCTTAAGATTATTGATGCCGTCAATATCATTAAAAAGGAAAAGCAACGCACGGAAGGAGAAAGACACACTGAGAAAGAAACGATATTTATAAAATAAAAATTATACTTAACATCAGGATTAAAATCGAACCCATGCGAAAGGGCAACAGACTGATACCACAGTATAAACGATGTCACTAAATGAGTTTCAAGCAGGTTTCCGTGCGGGCTACTCAACGAACGATCACCTTTTCGCATTACAAAATATTGTTGATTTCTATCTCGAAAACGGAAAAAAACTGTTTGCAATGTTTGTTGATTTTAAAGCGGCTTTTGACAGCATCGACCGAGACTCATTGTTCTACAAATTAAATGGTCTAGGGCTATCTTCAAAAATCTTGAACGTGCTTAAAAATCTTTATAAAAATACTTTATCGGCAGTATGGGACGGTGAGAAATTGTCTGACTGGTTTAGAACTCTGACTGGAGTGCGCCAGGGATGTTTGTTGTCGCCCCTACTGTTCGCGCTTTTTATAAATGATATCGTTGATGCCTTGCCAAACGGAATCAGAATTGCAGGGCTGACTATCAAATGTCTTCTATATGCCGACGATTTGGTTCTCCTTGCTGAATCCTCTGAAAGCCTTCAACTTATGTTAAACAAATTAAATATATATTGCAAACGGTGGAACTTGTTGATCAATACATCAAAGTCGAAGGTTATGGTTTTTAGAACAGGAAGAGGCAGGTATTGCAGAAATGAGAGATGGTTTCTAAATGGAGAAAACATTGAAGTGGTTGAGGAATACAATTACCTGGGGATGTTGCTGACACCACAACTAAATAGAACCAAACATTTCCAAAATAAATTTAAGCGATCAATGTCAGCAATTAACTCAACATGGATCAGATTGTTCAGAAACAGAAACGTTGCACATAGCGTCAAATTTAAAGTTTTTGAAGCCGCCTTAAGATCAATCATGTCATATGGCTCGCAAGTATGGGGGTATCAAGAGCACGATGAGGTTGAGAAACTGCAACGTGTCTTTCTCAAAAAAACTTTCAGGCTACCAAATTCGACCCCCAATTACATGCTCCTCTTGGAAACGGGTCTTCCGCCTATATACTTATTCACTCTGAAAATGCACTTCGAGTACGTCATCAGAATACTTTCATACGGCGAAAATCGCCTTCCCAAACTGCTTGCCAGGCACAGTATAGAAAAAAATGTAAGCTGGTTTAAGAAATGGGAAGACATATTTACGTTAATTGGTTGCAAGATTCAAACTTTAGACTGGCGAATTGAGTTTCTAAGTGAAAGTCTGTCAACCGTTCTTAGATTGCTGGACGAGAAAATAAGATCAGACCTAATAGAGGAAGCTAGAGGCTCGTCACGTAGATCTATGTACCCGAAACTGGAACATAATCTGTGTGACCTGAACTATTTTTCTGATGGCCGGAGCTGGTATGAAATCTCGCAAATTTTTAGAATAAGGGGTGAGCTCCTCGAGCTGAACTATAGGCCATATTTAAGGGACCGAAATACTATATGCTCATTATGCAACATGCAAGAACAGGAAACCTCTTATCACTTCCTTTCTGTGTGTCCGATTCTACAGGAATTAAGATACGTGTACTTCCAAAAGACAAAATTAAGCGAAGAAGACTCTATAAATGTTTTAAATGGAAAAAATTGGAAGCTTCTTGCCAAATACTGCATTGAAGCTCAAAAATATAGAAAGGATTACATTGAATATTAGCGGATTATACCCAAAAAGCTTATAGCTACACTACGTTTTACCGAATAAAACTCCACATTTGTCGAAGCAAATAAATCTTTAATCATTGTAAGAATAATTAAAAATAATTGTCCTATTGTTAAAATGTTTTTTTTTTTTTTTTTTTTTTTTTTTTTTTTTTTTCTTTTTTTTAACTACAATCTCTACTCACCAAAGTAAATTTCCATTGTATACTTTAAGTTTTGTAAACATTAAAATATCAATCACTATTGAATATATTATAATAAAAGAACATTAGAAAGTTGGCATCTGGCAGACGGTTATAAACCAAGGCCACATTTAATTTATTAATATTTAAAATATGTATATTTGTATATTTGAACTAAATAAATTACTTACTTACTTACTTACTTACTTATAAACGATGTCAAGAATTTAGGCACACAAGTGCCTTCTGCCAAAAAGAACCACGTTGCGTGAAATGTGCCGGAAAACACCTCTCAACAGAGTGCAAAGTTGACATGAAGGCTCCAGCAGTTTGCGCCAATTGTAACGGAAACCACCGGCAAACTATCGAGGATGCGAAATAGCCATAGAGCTGCAAAAGGGACGAGAACCTCTTAAGGAAAATATTCGAGGTCAGAAGCCAAACCCTGGATGTCCAAAAACTTTCGAAACTCCTAAGCCAAAGACTCCAAAAACCCCAAAGCCGATCAAAAGGCGTCGACAAATGGCTTAAAAGCTCCACAAAAGAGCGGCACCAGTTAAAGTGCAGCGGAAAAACCGCCACTGGTCGGACCGAAATCATACGCCCAGGTTGCGGCAAACGAAAACAAGGCAAGATCGGCCATAACAGATGCAGTGTCTCAGATCGTCGCTGTAATCTTGGAAAAATTTGAGGATCAGACTAAAATCAACAAACTTATATTTGACAAATTGAGCAAGCTCGAGTTTAAGCCTCGAAAAAATTACAAGAGAACATGAATACTGTTGAGAACACTCCCTAAGTAGAGTTAAGTTGGGTGCTCTCGAAAATTGTTTACAGCGAAAATATGACCAACCTCCATTTTTGCTTTGCCCAACATCTTTCTTCTTGAAGTGACAACGCACCGAAGCAGACGCATCTACCGGACTTCTGTACTATTTTCTAAGTATCCTAATATAGATACTAAGTATCTTTAATACACATTATTCCTTAATACCAAATTGGCATTTATTGAATTGAATTACATACGTGAATTAAATTTCATCGTGAGCGAAAGTTGAACCTGTCACTGTTTTCTTTCGTACTTGAGAAAATAATTTCATTTGCTCGATTCCTTCCCGAACATTTTGGTGCCGAAACCCGGGACGCTTATTTAATCACGTAATAATTCATTCAATCATGACTGATACCGACAAGTCTAAGCAACCGGTGGTATCAACAGCAGCCGCAATTTTTGATCAACAAAAGTTTTTGGTAGATCTAGTAGAGAAAAGCTTGGTAAATCACCGAAAGTCTTCGCAAGATCGGCGAACACCAGCCGCATATAGACGTCGCTTAGAGATCATAAGCGAGCATTACGATGAATTCAAGGAGAATCACAAATTACTTCTCAAAGAAGGTAACGAAGTAACGAGCGCCCAAGATATGAAGAAGGAAGAAGGAAGGATATGGCCCAAGATTGGAGAAGGAAGTTTGAAGAGAGCTACATCAGCACATGCGCTGAGATCGAAACCGATCTACTCGCTCTGTGCCCTCCGGCTGAGCCGCCGCAACCCAATATACCAGTCTCTGCCAACAATCTGACACCCACGCACAACTTAGCCCCAGCCGGACCCCTAAAAGCGACCTCTCGCGTGGATGTTAAATTGCCTCGTATCACCATTCCTACGTTCGACGGTAATTTTGGTAAATGGACTGCTTTCCACATATATCAATCGCTGATTCATGAAAACAGTTCGATTGATGATATTCAGAAATTTCATTATCTTAAGAGTTTGTTAATTGTTGATGCTGCTAAAGTGATAGGAGAATTGCCGTTGTTAGGAGAAAACTATGCAGAAGCTATGGATTAGTGTGTGCTCGGTATGATAATAAAAGAACGATGTTCTACAAACACATGAAATCGTTTTCGTCTATACCAAGTATCAAATCAGAAAACGCTGCCAGTTTGACCGATTTATTAAATGTGTGCAAAGAATGTGTTTGTGTCATGAAGTCTTTTGGGTTTAAGCTTAGCCATTTCGAGCCGATTCTCGTGTTTTACCTGTCTGTACCTGTCGCCTTCTAAAATCAGAAGGCGTTCGACATAAATTGCCCTATTTGTGAGGGTAACCATGTGATCCGCCAATGTGCACAGTTCCTAGCTATGGCGGTAGCAGACAGAGAGAAGATAATTAAAACTATAAATTATTGTTATAATTGTCTTGCAGATAATCACAAGGTTAACAAGTGTACTAGCCCCCGCACATGTGTAAATTGCGGTGGTCGTCACCACACCTTGCTCCATAATTCAGACTTTCCACGTCCAATCAATCAAGACTCCCAAATCTCAGCCATCCCTTCGTCAACAACTACTGACCCAATTAACGCTCATAAAAATACTCACATAAATCTGCATATAACTCCCAAAACCACAGCTTGTGAGGTTTTGTTAGCAACTGTTGTTGTTCCAATTAAACCCTATAATGGAGAAGGTTATCATCTTCGGGGTTTGTTGGATTCTGGGTCACAAGCCACCCTTATAACTGAGCATGCCGCTCAATTACTTCGGTTAAAACGGATTTCAATAAGAGCCAATATCAGTGGCTTAGGTGCAACGGCAGGAGAGACGTCTCGAAACGGTGTTGTTTTAAATATCGAAACGATAGTAGATCCAAAATTTGTGTTGGCAGTTGAGGCGTTTATTTTGAATCAACTGACTAGCCTTCTACCACCACGCCCGGTTCCTTTCAGTGCATGGCCTCATCTTGAAAGACTCTCTTTAGCTGATCCTGTCTACCGATATCACGCAAAAATTGATTTGGTCTTAGGCGCAGACGTTTATGCGCAAATCATACGCCTCAGGAATACGCCGAGGTGCACCCAAAGATCCAATTGTGCAAGAGACTAAACTGGGGTGGATTGTTTGTGGACAAGGGAATTCGTCCACTCCAAAAATTCTTTGAGTTTGAAAGTGTTCCAAATAAACGCGTCCTTACTCCAGACGAGAAATGGTGTGAAACCTTATATGCTCACATATTTACATTTTACACTTATTTATTTTTCATTATTATTGAGTACAGAGAACAATAAACTTAATGATATTGGAAAATAACATGAGCAATATAAATAACTAACAAACAATAATATAAATAATATGAATAAAGTTCTGTATAAAAAATCAAATACAATAATAATGATACACCCTATGGTTTAAAGGAACTAGTGACGGGTGTAGGTAAATAAGATAACAAAGTTAAAAAATAAGTTATACACTAATAATTATAGTGGGATGAACATCTTCACAAGAGGATGTTTTGATGTATGACGATAACATTATAGTTCGCATTAAGTTCTTTATAAAAAATAGAATTAAAAGCATCATTATCATGGTTAATTTCGATAGGAGTACTAAACAAATTATTACTTATAGGGTCTACAACTAAATAGGCTTTAGCATTAGACATAGCTGTAGATAAAAGTTGAATTTAGGTACTAGACAAATTATCAAGATAATTAAGAGATGAAATTTTTATAGCAAGACCCCTCTCAATTTTACGCAAATAAACTGCCCCATTATTAACCCAGACATATGAGAAATTGTTTGCATATTTAATTTTTTTAGCTTGTTGGAAAAGAGTTCTATTAAATTTAGAAAAACTTTCATTGAAAAAAATCGGTTTCTTTTTAAATTGTTTTCCGAATTTACCTGTACATAACTTCACCTTGCGTTTCTTAAGAACATGCCGTTTACAAAACATCTTACGAAACTTAATGCAATGATATATATATGAGAGCAGCAGCAGAAAGATCACCGACTTGTGAACTAGAGTTGGTGCCCATAGATTTTTTCTTGATTGTCTTCACAAAGCAAGACTCAATGTCATCCACTGCTGATGATTTCTTCAAGGCCATCAGCCAAAACTTTTACCGCAGAACACAAAGCGTTTTCTTTGTTTACATTGGGAATGCCAACGATATCGATGCACTTTCGAAGAGGTCTCTGCTGCAATGAGTAAACGATTTGTTGCAATTCGTAAACTTTACTCTCAAGTAAAGATTTCTCTGATTGTAGATTGCTAATATGAAGCAACGCGTTAGATGTTATTTGTTTAAGAGAGGTGATTTCGTTGTACAGCACATCCATAGTAACGACTGTGGGAGGGGTTCTGCTATCTGAACTAGTGGCTGAGTGTGTTGGCGAATGCAGCGGCACATTGTCAGAGTAGAGAAAAGCCTCCTCAACAGGTGACGGCGATGACGAAGGTTGTACAGCTGTAATGCGTGAATCATAGATTGCGTGTGTAGGCTTGTTCGGAGGCGGAGAGCGTAGCGAGTTGCGTCTAATATTTTTACAAGACGCACAGAGGAATGGAATATTGTTTTTCCTCATATAATCACAGTCAATTTGATTGAGATTGGAACATTTTTGGTAAAAAAGTTCTTGGCACTTAGCACATGGCACTTTAGCTTCATTTCGCTCCACTTTAAAGCCACAAAGACAAGGCATTTTAGCAAGGATAGATTTTAAATAAATTGAACAAAATTGAAAAAGACTTAAGAGTTCACTGAGAAATGCTCATCCCACGGCAGTCTAAGAGAAACAGACTGCCGTGGGATGAGCATATTTTCTACATAAACATATGTAGAAAAGTCAGCTGTGTTGGCTAAATCACGGGAAGGAGTCATCGCCCGGCAACTACAACTAGAGAGAAGTTTTCGCAAAAATCCAGTGATGCAGAAGAAGTATAGTGCCGTCACGATTGAATATTTGCAGTTGGATATTATGCATCGTGTAGTTACAAGCGAAGAAGATCATATTGTACCCCTCCCCATCAACATAAATTCGGACAACTGCAACTATATTCCCCATCATGCGGTTTTTAAAGAAGACATTTCAACAAGGCAACTCAGAGTGGTTTATGACGTATCCAGAAAAACATCAAAAACATCAAAACGACCCAATTATTGACATATACTGAACTGGCGATTTCATCGTGTGGCCTTTAGCGCGGATATCGCCAAAATGTACCGGCAAATTCAATTACCGCAATCTGATGCCAACTTTCAACGCATTATGTGGAGAAATGACCCCAATGAGTCTCTTGAAGACTATGCAATCAATACGGTGGTGTTTGGAAATTCATGTTCGCCCTATCTTGCCATCAGAACCCTGCATCAACTAGCAACTGATGAGCAAGAAGCCTATCCATTAGCGGCCAAAGTTATCAAAACTAATATTTATGTGGTTGATGTCTTTTCCGGCGGAGACGACATAAGGTATGCCCCTCAATTACAAACTGAATTAATTCACATTTTAAAGGCAGGTGATTTCGAACTACGAAAATCGGTCAGCAATTCTCCGGCAATAGTGGCCAATGTACCTGCAGAAGCTTTAGAGATACAGCTAACCTTTGGCACTGAACGAGCACGAAACTGTCAAGGCTCTCGGTATATATTGGCAGCCTACAGATGATAATCTGTCTTTTAGCCTTAAATTTTACCCTACCATATTTACCTACACCAAACGTTCCGTCCTATCAATCATTGCTCGCTTATACGATCCCAGCGGTTGGATCGCCCCAATTATCGTCCTTGCCAAGGTTTTCCTTAAGCAGCTGTGGCAGTTCAATCTCGACTGGAATGATCCAATACCCAGTCAATTGGTAAGTCATTGGAAAAATTTCTTAAATAACCTAGCAGATTTGCCATCAATCAAAATACCGCGATGACTTAACGCATTTTCAACTAACATCCTATATCAACTGCATGCTTATTGCGACGCTTCATCCAATGCGTACGCCGCAGCTATTTATTTTAGAACAGTGGATATCGATGAGATTGTTCATACCACCCTGTTAACACCGAAAACAAAGGTTGCACCAGTAAAACCTTAGACGATACCTAGATTAGAGCTGTGTGGTGCAACACTTTTGGTCAAGTTGCTGCAGCACATCCAAGCAGGCCTTTGTTGTAAAATTTCTGAGGACAATATCTTCGCCTACACCCACTTCAAGATTTCATACGCCTGGTTGCAGGGAGACGTAACTCGTGGCGAGAACCCTTGGCATTACAAGGAGCAATTCAAACCGAACCTGTATCCACTAATAATACTTGGCATTGGGAAGTTGACGAACAAGTTGCAATCTCCATAGAAACGAAACCTCGATATATACACTCAGTGACAGTATCGGACGCTTTCATTGACAGGTTTTCAAAACTTAGTAAGCTTACACGATTATCAACTTTGTGTTCCAGGTTCGCTTACAATTCTCGCCGAAAAAATCAATCAAAGAGAAGAACTGGTCCTATCTCCACAGATGAACTTTTCCAGTGGACTTGTTATTGGGTGAAGGTAGTTCAAGCTGCTTCATTTCCTGACGCCTTGAGTAACATGTGTTCGAAGAAAAAAAATTCTAATTGGAAGCAATTTCATACGCTCAATCCTGAAATCGATCACATCACGCAAACATCCTATCATTTTGCCAGCTCGTCATCATTTTACGTCGTTGGTCATTCGACAAGCACACCTGAATACCTTGCATGGTGGCACCCAAATCACTGAAAACATGATCTGAATTAAGTGCTGGGTATTGAATGGCCGCAATGCAGTACGCGCGGAAATCAACAAATGCATCACTTGTTTCCGTAATAATCCCAAACTATGTCAACAATTGATGGGCAACTTACCATCACCCCGAACTAACTTTTCTCGTGCTTTTACTCATACAGGTATGGACTTCGCCAGATCAGTTAATATTCGACCAATTAAGGGGCGTGGAGTTACGTCCAGAAAAGGGTACATTTGCATTTTTATATGTCTGTACCAAAGCTATCCACATCGAAGCCGTTATGGGTTTAACGTCACAATCCTTTCTAGCGGCTTTTAACCGATGTGTTGCAAACAGAGGTTTGTGCAGTCACATATATAGTGACAACGGAAAGAATTTCGTTGGCGCTGAGAAGGTCCTTCAACGCAACCAATTGAACTTCCGGAAACCGTGGAATTGGAACTCATGCCAACGCTGACCAACCTCAACATCAAATGGCATTTTATCCCGCCAGCCTCACCGCACTTTGGTGGATTGTGGGAGGCTGGTGTTAAATCCATCAAACACCACCTCAAACGAGTTGCCGGACTTGCAACGTTAACCTATGAAGAAATGTCCACGCTACTTTCGCAGATTGAGGCGGTCTTAAATTCGAGGCTCTTATGTCCGCTCACCGATGATCCCATCGATTTTCAGCCCCTCACTGCCGGACATTTCCTTATCGGCGAGCCGTTACTCGCACCGCCTGAGCCCTGTTTCCTGGACACTAATATAAACCTGCTCAACAACTTTGACATGTTCAAGAAGCGTAAACAGGTGTTTGGTGGAAAAGGTGGAAACAGGACTATGTGGATCGCTTACAGTCCCGACCAAAGTGGCTCGAAGTAAAGAGAAATGTTGCCATCAACGACTTAGTATTGATAAAAAAATGATCAAATGCCTTCGATTCAATGGCAACTATCCCGGATTGTTGAAATCCATCCAGGACCAGACAATTTGGTGCGAGTTGTTACGTTGCGCACTTCAAACGGAGTATGCAAAAGACCGATAACTAAGATTTGTGTACTCCCAGAGAGCGAACCAATGCAGGCAAATAAGACTGCACCAAATTAACATCAAAGTCATATTTTTTTTTTTTTTTATTTTTTTTTTATCCCTTATTATTATTATTATTTTGTTTTCTTGCAGTGAATCTATTCAAGTACCTACTTATCCGCAATTAAAGCTCGAAATAAGGAGTTCGAAGATTCCAGTCTGTCACAGCAGGCCGAGTCAGTGGCGGCCAGAAATTACCACTTAGCTGTTTCAGAGGGACATTTTTGACTCTTTTGTTCTGATGATCCATCAGCGGGGCCGGCATGTTGAGAACACTCCCTAAGTAAAGTTAAGTTGGGTGCCCTCGAAAATTGTTTACAGCGGAAATATGACCAACCTCCATTTTTGCTTTGCCCAACATCTTTCTTCTCGAAGTGACAACGCACCGAAGCACACGCATCTACCGGACTTCTCTACTATTTTCTAAGTATCCTAATATAGATATTAAGTATCTTTAATACGCATTATTCCTTAATACCAAATTGGCATTTATTGAATTGAATTACATACGTGAATTAAATTTAAGCGTCAGCGAAAGTTGAACCTGTCACCGTTTTCTTTCGTACTTGAGAAAAGAATTTCATTTGCTCGATTCCTTCCCGAAGAAATACAAAACAGTTTTTTAAAATACTAACATGAAATGCAAATGGCCTTCTGAATAAAATAGACGAACTAGAAGTATTTCTACGGAAAAATAATATTGACTTCAAGAACACTGAAGTTAAGCTAGACTCTATGCAGATAAGTTCAGTTTCTGTAAAAATTGACTGCTTAGATTACAACATTGCATCTTGTTATTTCCCGCTAGGATATAGACTGGTAGAAGACGATCTTGATCGTATGTATGACTTCATTGGAGCCAATTTTATCATTGGGGATCACTTTAACGCGAAGCATACTTTTTCGGGCTCACGATGCAATTCAACAAGAGGCAGATTACTGTACAAAAACAGTATGAAACGTGGGGTGGACTTTTTCTCCACGGGTAAGTCAACATATTGGCCAACCGATAGAAATAAGAAGCCTGACCTTGTCGACTTTTCATCGCAAAGGGGTACCCCAAATACCTTACGCGACCACTCAGGAGTAATCTTGAAGATGGGTGGAAGACTGGCGAAAATAGAAAGAGCTCCCAGTTTAGCTAGCAAAAACATGAACTGAGACGCCTTCAGAAAGAACTGTAAGGAGGATATTGGCTTGAATGTGCCATTGAGAACTCCTTTCGAGTTAGAGACCGCACTTGACAAATTCATTTAAGGCAATGCAGAGCGCTGCTTGGAACAACACTTCGTCCCAAAATAACGCAGTTAGCACCGACGGGCATGTACGCACAACATATTCGCTCAAAATCGAAGAATTGATTCGTGAAAAGAGAAAAGCGCGTAGAAGATGGTAAGGCACGAGGGCTGTCCCAGACAAAACCCTCTTGAACCACCTCTCTAACAAACTGAAAGTTTAGTTAAAAATAATAAGGCCCCGGGTTACGACCTGATCACTGGCGAAATATTGAAAGAACTACCAAAAAAGGCACTAGTCAAGCTACTTTATATGATAAACGCTTTTCTTAGACTTCTGTACGTTCCAAGGCAATGGAAAGTTGCTGAAGTCGTCATGGTTCCAAAACCGGGGAGATGTGCAAATGATACAAAATCTTATAGGCCCATATCGCTTCTGCCGGTAATATCGAAACTTCTGCGGAAGCAATGACAACCAATAATTGCAGGAAGACGTTTGATCCCGGATCATCAATTCGGTTTCAGACCTAACCATTCCACAATAGATCAAGTCTACAGAAACACGCATGAAATTGGAAAAGCCTTAGAAGGGGGAAAAATATGTTGAAATGCTTTCCTCGACGTATGGCAAGCCTTCGACAAGGTGTAACTTGAAATATAAGCTACGGCAAAACTTGCCGGAAGAAATGTTAAAAATATTGGAAAATTATCTTGAATACTCGAGTTTCAAGCAAATCCGAGCTGGCGTACCCCAGCGAGAAGTGTCCTCGGTCCGACCCTGTTCCTGCTCTACACAAGAGACATACCTCTAGATGACGAGACAGTCGTGGTCACGTTTGCGGACGATACGGCCATCCTGGCAACAGGTGAATCAGTTGAGTCATCAACGAGAAACCTCTAATGAGCATTGGACAGAATTTGTGTCTGGACGAAGACTTGGCGAATCGCTCTTAACGAGAAGTCTACGCATGTGAATTTTACTTGCAGAAGGGTTAACAATTTACCTCTGTTCAGAAATTCTGCAAAAATACCTTATGCAAATGAAGCGAAATATCTAGGGATGACACTGGACGCTAAACTAAGGTTGAAACCACAAGTAAAGAAGAAGCATGACGAGCTCGAGATTAGGCTCAGGGAACTGTATTGGCTTTTCGGAAGATTTTCGAAACCAAGCATATACAACAAACTGCTCTTGTACAGGCAGTGTTAAAGCCGTCCTGGACGTACGGTATACAACTTTGGGGTTGTACCAAGCCGAGCAGCATGTCCATTTTGCAGAGTTTCCAAAACAAGATACTAAGAGGAATTGTGAATGCTCCATGGAATATTAGGAATAGTGATATTCACAGAGATTTAGGATTAGCTACCGTGAGCGAAGAAGTAACAAACTTTGCTCGAAAGCCAAATGCTCGCCGTCATGTTCATTGCAACAATGAAATGATCCGTACTCTCAACGAGACTCTTAACGATGTAAAGAACGAGCGACGACTACAAAGAACAAAACACTTCGATCTAGCGACGTAGGATGAAGCCTTAGTAGGTGCATTCACTAGATAGCAACCACCCAATGCGATAAATACCACGGAAGCGTAAGCTACTTGTTAAGTTAACTTAGTTGTAGTCAAGAACAAGTAAGTAAGCGCAAGAGTTCGTCTGTAACGAACTTCTAAATACCCGACCCTCTTTACCCATTAACACCAAATTTAAAATTTTTTGGTATGTTTGATATACTGAATGTCAATTATTTGTATTGGCCACGCTAATAAAAGGGCGTAGGCTGAAAATTAAAATCAATTAACTCTAATTTTGTTGAAAACGCGAGAAAATGCGTTAAAAGCGAATATTTATATTTAAAAAAAAAACAGTTCTTTATTCCTAAAACACCCCCTAAAAGTGGGCGGAACCCAATGCTTTGCATGCCACAAACTTAGCAAATGGTAATATCTTTAATATTTGTTATAGAAATTTTTTTCAATTTAGCATGAATTTCCGAGAAATCAGGTTTTCAAAGATTTCAGATGTTAAAAGTGGGCATGGTCAATAGTGTGGGTGGTCCAATTTTTGTCGTGGCTTTAAGGCTTAATTTAAGGCTTTTGGTCGATATTGCCCTCCGCCAAAATTTGAGTTCATATGTTTATATATGTATATGTCTATATATGTATATGTCTATCTTGACCAAAAGGCATTTAAAAAATAAAGGAAATTTGAGGTTGTCTGACATTCAAGCCAATTGTGGGCGTGGCTGTGGGTGGATCTTCTTAATTTTCATACTTTGTCTGTACAAAATGAGAACCAAGCAACGCTGCAAGTTTCAGTTTCCTAGCTCAATTTTAAAGACCTCAAAGCTGCATACATACACACCGACGGACGGACGGACATGGCTTAATTGACTTACCTGTCGCTCTCGATCATATCTCTAAAAGGTCTAAGGGGTCTACTTATTTCACTCTGTTACAACCTATGCATTCAAATTAATATTTCCTCGGTCGGGTGTAAAAATTATGAGAGAGCGAAAATTTACTACTATGAAGTGCGTTCTGGCAGCTTCATAGTGTCTCTCATAAATGCTAGACACTAGACGGCTACTTCGGTATTATTTTCCTGCTATAGTGGGTGTATTGGTATCTTGGAAAGATACCAATACTGCTTCGGATGAAAATGAACCTATGTACCAAATTTCAGCTCCCTAGCTCAAAATTTAAGGCCTAAAAACGTGTGGCATAGAGACACACGGACGGACGGATGGACATTGCTCATTCGATTCAGAATTCGGTCTCGATTATTATACCATTATTATTTCAACGTGTTACAATTTATGTGACAAACTTAATATACTCCCTATCTTAGTGAATGGGGTACAAAAAAGTCAATTTCGGATAACTTGGAACGGAAACGAGGCTCTAGCTGTAGCAGCAGTAACCCATCGCGCATCCCAGGACATGATATATAAAATTAACCATCGCAATTAATTTACCATGCTTCAGAGAACACTTGGTTACGTTCTGCGTTTCATTAGCTGAAAGGCCGCCAAGAATTTAGTTGAGTGACGGAAACAACGATCATTACCTACCCCCCAAGAACTGAAGGATATGGTCACAAACATTGTGTTGGTAACTAAGGAACTGGAAGATGCACTAACTGCAATAGTTCGGGTCATGCAGGCATTCGATTTTAAAGAAGAAATCAGTGACCTGATGACATACAGAGAACTAAAACGTAACAGTCACATCAGAATTCTTTCTCCATTTCTTGTTGACAAACAAGTTATTCGAATAGGAGGCCGATTGGAATCCGGAACACTTCCGTTGCTTCCAATGCTAATACCATACAATAATCTGTTAACAAAATGATTGATGCGGCATATTCACTAAACTAATATGCACTGTGGTTCACAAACAGTATTAGCACATACGAGACAAAGGTTTTGTCCACTTAAAGGAAAAATAATGGCTCGATCAATCGTACAGAACTGCGTGAGATGTGCCCAAGCCAAGCCACACTTAGTTAATCAAGTAATGGGAAATCTGCCCTCTTCAAGAATAACACCATCAAGGCCGTTCATCAATTCAGGAGTGGACTGATGTGGACTATTTTGGATTCACTACAAGATTCGCGGAAAATGACCCCATAAGGCCTTCATCGCAATATTTTGTTCCGAACTCGTAAGTGACTTGACGACGGATAACCATAATAAAGGATTGCAGTAGAAGGGCCATACAGTTCCACTTCCTAACACCTCGAGTACCTCACTTTGGAGGCCTCTGGGAAGCGGCGATAAAATCCGAAAAACACCTCTTGATAAGGAGTGTATCGACAGCATCACTTACGTATGAGGAGTTAGTGACAGTACTCATTGGAGTTGAAGCTATTTTGAACTCAAGACCTTTGACGCATATTTCCTGCGATGCAAATGATTTAACTGTATTGACTCCGGGACACTTCCTTATCGGGGAACCTCTTACGACGCAAACCGATGTAAGGGCAGCTTTAAGAAAACACGCGCTCCTTACTCGATGGAACTTGGTCTCACATCTCAAACACGAATTTTGGAACCGCTGGTCGCAGACACAAATGGAACGACTGTTCCCTAAACATCAAAGTTGGCGATATGATCATCATAAAGGAGGATAACGTTCCAACACTTCAATGGCCCCTTGGAACAATCGCAAAAATATACACAGGCAACGATGGTGCAGTACGAGAAGTTGATTTAAAAACAGCATCGGGGATATGGAAACGTCCAAATCACAGATTAGCGCCATAACCCATCAATCTCGAGGAAAACAAAGACACTAGTTTGGGAAGTGGAATTGAGGAAGAGGATGTCAATGATTCCACGTCACCTGGAGATACACAAGTAAATGAATCTCAACAGTCAGAACATGCAAACAGAATGCCACCCAAAAGGCGAAGAACATTTGGAGGCGCTAGTGTGACGGCATTGCAAACAATGCTTCTCAATATGCCAATATTTCTCAGCGAAAATATCGAAATTAATAAGTTCGATTCTAATTTGGGAATTTACTTCGAAGGCATCGGTTCAGCACAAATAGCGACAAGCGAGTGGAATTTCATCATCCACTACAATCTCGGGCCAATGATGACGAGTATGCAACAGTAACAATACGCCATTTATGTCAAGAACTGCAAGAATAGAGTATTTGTACGAATACACTGAACCAATTCCAGCACATAATGAAGGAACTACAGCTGAAAGGTACCCTTTTGACAACCAAACGACCCCAAAGAGGAGCAGTAAATCTAATTTGAAAAATGGCTAACTCTCTCTTTGGAGTCTTGGATTCAGGATATGCTGATCAAATGACGAACACAATAGCCCATAAATACAAACGAAAACCACTTATTGGATTTACTGCGGAACCAAAAACCTCAGTTGTCGACTCTACCATCAATTAAATGAAACGATACCAATCAACAATAAAAACCAGATTCGATGACATAAATAAGCAACTTAAAGAAATAACCACAAGCTGACAACGGCGAAGACAGTTTTCAAACCAAAATATATCAAATATTCACGTCACTGTCTTCACAACTGAGAATTATGATCATCAATATACAGAAAATGCAATCAGCTATCATTGACGTATTGACGGATACTCATCTCGGCAAAATAAGTTCACCCCTCTTATCTGCTCCAGGCCGAACTAAAAACTATCAAGGCCCACCTGCCATCATATCTGGGGATACCAGCGCATGAAGAAGACCTCTTACAACTGAATAAACTCATGGTCATGACAGTCAAGGGTGGAGTAACCCATCATCGAGCTGTATTTCTGGTCACACTTCCATTAGTGGACCAAGAAATCTACGACTTGTTTAGGAAAATATCGATCCCGAAAGTCATAAATAACACCATGCTGACAATTATCCCATGTGCAGCTGTTCTAGCCTTTAATGCACACCGCGACCAATATGTTCCAATACCGTCATCATCTCCTGATACATGCATCAATCTAAGACAAGAATAGTATTTAAGCTCTAATCTTCAAGCTAGACATGAGGAGCTGGGGTTTGCTCCTGTGAGGCTGGTCTGTTTAACAACGAGACAAGGCCTACATGTACATTAACTAAATCAGAAACAAACACGACTTGAATTCAACTGGAACATAAAAATCAATGTTTATATTCTACTAAGACTCCATGCGTTATGCAGCGAATAATTATAGAGCAAAAGGTTCTGGAGCTACACCTCACTCTCCAGGGTCGCCACTACCATCATTACGGATATTTGACCTCAGCAGTCTCCAGCACGTTAGTAATTTTTTTGATCTGGAAACAAAGCGCAAATAAATCTACCGCCATCACCAAGAGGACACCACAGGCGAGACCACGACAGTCAAATTCAGAACTCGCGGTAAAGGTATAGTTGAATCGTTATTCAACGGGGGGAGAATCTTTACACAATACCATCAGTACACATGACCTGCACTGGCAAACATGACCTACACCTACAACGTACAGTGAACCAGAAGTAGGTCAGTAAACGTTCTGCCTACATTGCACCTTGCGTCGGTCAGTCATGCACTGAGGTGGAATCAATGAACTTGGTGCTGATGCGGCTTTTATTTGTAAGTTATTGTAAGTTAGTTGTAAGCATAATTGAAGTTTATATATGTATATTAGTGTTAGTATGGGTCAAGGTACCTCAAAGTAGGTGTTTTTTTAAATTCCCAAAAAGTGGTATCAAAATTTGAGATAGGCCCATGCTGTAGAACAATTTTTTTCTTCAAATATACCCAAGAATCTTGTGTCAAAATATTTGCATCGAATTTGGAAACACCCTGTATACTTAAATTATGCTTACAAAGTTTCTAAAATGGATATATTGATTGGTTTAGTACAACCCCAGCGTTGTATACCGTACGTCTAAGATGGTTTAGACGAGACTTAACAAAAGCAGTGTTAAGAAGCGTATATTGAAAGGATTATATTAAGCACAGAAACCTGATATAGTTTTTGATTTTGATCCAAGCACTTAAACTTGTTCACGGCGGAGAATGATCTGGCCAAGTAAAAACACAAGACAAATTCTTATCGTGAATGACAAATATTGATAATTTATTGTTTACATATACAGGGTGTTTCCAAATCCGAATTGGTGATCCGGAATCAATCGTCTTTCTTCAATGATTGGTTGCAACCTTTTAAGCAACAGTTTCTCGAATACCTTAGATATTATCGGCAGTAGCGAAATAGGTCTGTATGACTTTTTCTCGTTTGGACATTTTCCTGGTTTCGGAACCATTATAACCTCGGCCACTTTCCATTCCCTTGGAACGTATAAAATTCTCATGGAGGCGTTAATGATATAGAGTAGCTTGACCAAAACTTTTTTCGGTAGCTCCTTTAGAATTTCGCTAGTAATTAAGTCGTAACCAGTTGCTTTGTTGTTCTTCAGATTATTTATCGTTTGACGAAGTTCAGCCAATGACACGGTTTTTATTCTAAAATTATCTTGCACCGCATAGGGATTGAGCTGCTCGATCAACTGTTCCCCGTCAAACGGTTTGAATGTTTGTTCTAGGTAATCTGCAACTAAATCCGCTTTTTTTATTTCAATTGGCGTTTTGAGTGGTACATTCAAAGCTATGTTTTCTTTACAGTACTTTCTAAAGCCGTCCCAGTCGGTATTATTGTTACTTAGTCTAGGCGCTCTTTTTTTCGCTAGGCTTCCGCCGATTTTCAAAAGAACTGCCGAGTGATCTGAACAGAGATCAAAGCATTCTTCTACGTTCGTAAGGTAACGAGGTACCCCCTTGGCGATAAAGAAGTCGAAGAGATCAGGTATTTTATTTCTGTCGGTTGGCGAATATGTTGGCTTTCCCGTCGATAGGAAGACAACGCCGCGTTTAGTACTTGCTTTAAAGAGGGCTCTGCCTCTTGTTGAATTGCACCGTGAGCCCCAAAAAGTATTTTTCACGTTAAAGTCCTCGCCGATAATAAAGTTTGACCCAAGTGAATCAAAGAGCAGGGCAAGATCTTTATCTGCCAGCCGATACTGCGGAGGAAAATAGCTCGTCGCGATGTTGTAATCAATTTGACTTAATTTTACTGAGACTGAGGTTATTTGCATAGAGTCAAGTTCTATTTCTTCGTTTTTGGAGTGCTTAATGCAGTCCTTAATGTAGAGAGAGGATCCACCTCTCGAATTTTCTGAAGGATTATGCGCGTGATAGTCGATGTAACCTTTTATTTTGGGTGCCAAACCCTTTTTAAAGTGAGTTTCCGAAATCAGGCATATGTCTACATTATTCTTCCGTAGGAATACTTCTAGTTCGTCAATTTTTTGCAAAAGGCCGTTTGCATTGCATGTAATAATTTTGATTGACTTTCCCATATTCTTAATTTTTCGTTATATGTTTTTCGAGGCTTAAACTCGAGCTCGCTTAATTTGTTAAATATTACTTGATTTACCTTCGTTTGTTGCTCAAGCTTTTCTAAAATCATAAGTAGAATTTGAGAGACCGAATCTGGTGCGGCCGATTGTTGCTTACTCTCATGTGACGCGACTTGAGCGTACGATCTTGGACCACCAAGTGTGGATTTTCCTGTTGAACTTGGACCAGCAACGTTTTCTTGTGCTGTTTGAGCTTTTTCTTTAATCAATCCCGTACCCTTTCTCGACTTAGGGGTTTTTGGTTTATGTCCTAAAGGAGGTTTTAGGCTTGGACTCTTTTGTTCAATATTTTTCTTTGGAGCTTCATGCCGTTTTTGTAACTCTATGGCGATTTCGCATCCTCGGTAGCCCGCTGGGTGACTTCCCCTACAATTGGCGCAGACCGCTGGAGCCTGACTGCTGACATTGCAATCTGTCGAAAGATGTTCACCGGCGAATTTAACGCATCGCGGTTCTTTTTGGCAGTATGCTTGCGTGTGTCGGAAACCTTGGCATCGCTTGCATTGAGGTACTAGTCTGTTGCCCCTCCGCTTGGGCTCGATTTTGACCTTAATGTTAAGGATTGCTTTTATTTTGTAAATCTCGCTTATGTTCTAATTGGCAGACCGCGCCTGACAACAGCAGAATCCTTACCATCGTCCGTACGTTGCTTCTCTTTCTTTATTATGTTCACGGCGTCAAGAATTTTGAAGCCTTGGGCTTGAACATCTTCTATTACTTGTTCCTTTGTGCAGGATGGGTGTAGTCCCCTCGCGATAACCCGCAGCGGCTTCTCGAGGTGATTTTAATACGTAAACCATTCAATTTTCTCTGTATTCAACTTTTGTGACAGCGGCAGATAGGCGTCAGATTTATCGACGTTAACTTTCCATAGATTGTTCCGAAGCGATGTTAAGTTATATTTCGTCCCAAGAGTATTTTTAAGGATGTATCGTAACTTTCCGAAGTCCGCGATCCCGAGGACGCTTATTGCAGGTGGTCGACGGGTTTTTTTTTTGGGTCTTTGCTGTCGCTATTTTTTGGCAAGACTGGTGTTTCTTCTTTTTGCTCCACGGTTTCTACATCAGGAGAAGAACCAGCTTTTCCCTTCTTGGTAAGCCTTTTCTTAAAGACCGGAAGGAAGAGACTTTTCTTGCAAGCTCTTCCTCGTCCGTCTGGTATTCGAATTGGCGTTTCGGTGTTTCCTCACATTCTATAGTACGGGGATTCCTCAAAGCTTCGTTTTCTTGACGTAACGAATATTCTTCACTTTTAAGTTCATTGTAGGGACGTTCCATTTCATTTAGCCTTGCGCGGAGTTCATTGTTTTCCGCTTCAAAGCATTTAATTTTCGCTGAGTCCTGATAAACCGGCGGACCTCCTTTTCCGGAGACGTTCGATCCAGCTGGTGGAGATCGAGGTACCCTTGATCTTTTCAAAAAGGGATTTATAAGCAATAAATGGCTCTCCCCAGAATCCGTAGAGGGTGGATTTGCCAGTGAAACTGGATTGCCACCTGGGAGGTTTTTTTAGTGAGTAAAAATGTCGTACTACATCGAGCACGTGCGGCCGGTCCTTGTAGGGCCTATGAAGGTTTTTCCTACCCACGAAAAAAAACTACATGAAATTGAACAAGCAAATTATGAAGCAAAAAATTAAGTTCACAAATTGTTATGTATTGTTTCTTCTTTCTTAGATACCCAAGAATGATTTCCCAAAGCTTTGCCGCTTAAGTTCATAACACCCGTACTCGCATAAAAACATGGGGCCTACATTAAGTTTGTTCCCGTGCCTGTCCTAAACTACACAACACGACCCAAACCTACGAAAAATAACCAAATCTTGTTCCCGTACACGGTTTTTATGAAGTTTGGGGTAGGTGAGAGAGAGAGAATATCCCCTTCCGACGAAATTTAGCCCAAGCAATTTCTTTGGGCAGAATTATGCTGACATTAAGGTGGACACTTAGGATTTATCTATAGCGACTCGTACTTTTGTACAACATTTGTACTTTTGAACAACTTTCGCTGTTTTTTATACCCCATCCCATAGTATTATTATTACTATGTATTACGGTGTATTATGTTTGTCACGTAGTTTGTAACACGGTGAAATAATAATGGTAGACCCCCCAAGACCTTAAGGGCATATCATCGAGACCGAATTCAGAATCGAATAAGCCATGTCCGTCCGTCCGTCTGTATGTCACATGTTTTAAGGCCTTAAATTTTGAGCTAGGGTGCTGAAATTTCGTACGTAAGGTCCACGTCATGCGAAGCAGTACAAGTGTAAAAAATTTTTGAGGTAAACCTCCTCCAGTGGGCTTGGCATCTATTTTAAGGGAAAATTTTCAAATGCAGTTTACTCAATATTTTTGCTCGAAATTGAAGAAAATTTGCATAATATTTTATGTAGAAAACACTTAGTTCTACATTTTGTCCATACAAGACTTGAGCCGTGCCCACATTTGGAGGCAGAATTGAAGAAAAACCTGAAACCTCGACTGGCCTTGGGCCTAATTTAGGAAAGCATGAAACAAAGAAGTAGCAGGTTAGTTAAACCAGACTTCAGTCCAGATTTCGTTTACATAAAGTTTTTAGACATGCCCCTTTTAAGGGGTGGATTTTTCAAAAATATTAAATTTTGACCAAAAAATTGTATTTTTACGTAAATTTAAGCGTAACTTATGAATATCTGTTTAAATATTTTATTATTGATAGTTTGTAATAAGGGGCGGTTGGACCACGCCCCCTTTTGAAGTTTGTGCTACTTATAAAATTTCAAAAAATAACAATCCATCAGCATTTTACAATGTGGGATAGGATGGGGTATTCAACAGTCCGTTTTACGGGCTGTAACTTCTGCGTACACACTGTAGGACTTACTCACTGTTTTTTTTTAATTTGAGGCCGTTTCGAATGTAAACAAATGTTCTTATCAACTTTAAACATAAACTAATGGGAGGGTTACAATCCGCTTTGGCGATTCGTTGGATACCCATCCCAAATGACCACCGTCAAGCTCCGAAATGAGTTATAAATCTTGGTTATTAAATTATAGCTTCTTTTAACTTTAATTGTATTAAGAATTAAGCAGTTTAGAGTTTTCTTCCTTAAAAAAGGGCTGGCATCAACCCCTTTTCAATAACTTCGCTTATTGTGTTAATATTTTTTATGAAAAGTGGTATACAGGTATACACGTGTTGATGGCATTTTTATATAAAAAATTGTATAAACATTATAATTAAATTATAACAAATTATAATTATTAGGATTATAACAAATATATCGAATAGAAAACCATTTATTAGGATGCAAATTAAATATGACCACGCCCACATGGGGGCGGTTTTTGCTTTTTTGTGAAATGCTAGTCACAATACACTTAAGCGAGTATATCGCACACCGAATATCAGCCTCCTATCAGGATTTCAAAAATTTTTGCACTTATACTACTTCGGGACCTAGAAAGAACAGATATCAAGTTTAAACTTCCTAGCTCAAAATTTAAGGCTTGAAGACTACCTCACTCGACTTAGAATTCGGTCTGGATCAGTTCTTAAGGGCACTTAAGGTCTTGGGCGTCTACGGTGATTATTTCTCTATGTCATAAACTGTGAATCAAACTTAATATACCTCCTATCCTATGGGATGGGGTATTAAAACCTAAAGTCAGTGAATATTTTAAGGCAAAAATTTATATATATTTTTCGGTCCAATATTTTAAGAACTTCTTATTACATGCAAGTTTAATCAATCGCTATAAATTTTCCTTAAAATTTCGCTTTGACGTTTAAAAGATGGTCAGTTTTTGGTACACAAACCGTTGGTACACTTTTGGTTAGTTTTTCTTCTCTCTGAGATATTTTTGCGCCCACTCCTACAAATAAGAAAATCTGCCCAAAATGCTACAGAGAGTAAGGGAACAAACCTATTATGTGCTCCCTTAAGTTCAAAACTAAAATTTTCCTAAGCCTTTTATTCTTAATGCAAATATCTTATGTATTCAACAAAGCGCCTTGAATAAAATACAACTTTTCTTTTTTTTACATGAAGGTGTCTTACGCACGAAACAAGCACATACAATAGAAATAGTGCCGCTAGTCCGTCGCCAGATTTAAAAGCATCCGAACAAGACGAAATGATTGAAATTGGTCGCTGTTTTCAGGTAAAATCTTTTCAAACAAACATTTTTAATGTTGGTAGTAATGTAAAATTAATGGCCCATATTCATGGCTAGAAAAAAACGCGCGACAGGAGGTAAGTCTAAACCACAAATGACAGAACAGAAAATTACGCTACTTGAGAAAAAACATGTTCATTAATCAGCCTTGTCATCGGTTTCGAAGCAAACCAGATTGCTGGTCTATGATTGGGCGTTAAAAAAAAGGGTACAAGAGAGATTGCTTTAACTATTGGGGTATATCTCTCATAAGCTTTTCGAGAAAAGTATTCGCCTTTTTGCGGGATTGAGCCTTTGTTGCGGGAAGAACAATGCGCCTTTCGGCCTGGCAGAGAGTTTCGCAGGATCTGGAGAGTCTTGCAGGACTATGCACTGAATGGGCCTCTTCTGAGAGCCATACAGTCTTTGCATGGGAACTGCAGAAGCTGTGTATGGATAAATGGCATCAAATCCCGTCCTTTTGATGTGTGCGTTGGACTTCGTCAGGGCAGGGTTCTATCGCCTCTCCTTTTCATAGCATATGTGGACTGGATAGTGAAGTGCATTTTTCGTGAGGAGTCTTTCGAAGTGGCTAGCATGTTACGGGGGTATATGCACCTGCAAAGGTGAATGACATGAAAAACAATACAATCACAAAATCAACAAAACACAAACGATGCGACGGCATTTCAACACAGGAAAGAATATAATTGACTGTCGATTTGACTGTTGAAGGACGGGATTTGACGCCATTTATCCAAATATTTTTTATACCCCATCCCATAGGATAGGAGGTATATTAAGTTTGATTCATAGTTTGTAACATAGATAAATAATCACCGTAGACCCGAAAGACCTTAAGCGATATCCTCGCTTAAGTGTATTGTGTATTGGCATATAAAAAAAAAGCGAATACCGCCCCTTATAGGCCTGGTCATACTTAATATGCATTTAAATAAACGGTTTTTATTTGATATATTTGCTTTAAATCCAAAAAAAACTTGCACTATCAAATGTTCAGATGTGTGCGTAAGCTATCAACTCAATTCAATAAAGCCACGCCCACGTGGGGGCGTTTTTAAGTATAAACCAAATTTTTAATATGAAAATGCAATCAACACGTGTATACCACTTCTGATAAAAAATATAAACAAAAATGCGATGTTATTGAGAAGGGGTGGATGCCACGCCCCTTTCTTAGGAAGAAGATTCCTAACTGAGAAATTCTTAACACAATTGAAGTTAAATGGAATTGAAATTTAACAACCAAGATTTATGACACAATTCGGAGCTTGACAGTGGTCAATTGGGATGGGGTATCCAACGATTCGCCTAAGCGGATTGTAACCCTCCCACTAGTTTTTTAATAAAAAACAGTTTTTGTATGTCCTTATGTATATCTTATTACTATGGAATAAGATATACAGAAGGACAACAAACAACGCAAAATCTAACAAAAAATGTTTTTGCTTTTCGTGTTTTTGACGAAAAAGGGATGAAAAATAATTGATAATGATAAACATAATTTGCTGCGCCTTAAATTGCGCAGCAAAAATATGTCTTCAGCAAATTTTTGATTTTATTGTACGCTTTATCAATCCCAACAACCATTTAATTGAATCCAACAAAAAAAAATTTCACGCATATATTTTTTTTTAGTAAAAAACCGTTTCTAGCTGTAATTTTTCCAGTAAAAACTTATTATAACATTCATGAAAAATGTTTGAATCATCGTCTAAAATTGTTGGTATATGGGTATCAATTTTTAGGGAAGAACATAATATATTTTCTACCTACTGTATTCACTATCTATAAAGTTTAAGCAGAATCTACCCATTTATTTTGTGACCCACCCTTAACTCAAAGTTATGCACTTTTTAGTTCAGTTTGTATATATATTTTTTTTACACTATCAGAACTGTGTTGTAGCGAGTTTTATGCAAGCAACATTTACAAGCAGAAGTATGCCAAGCAATAAATTCTTACACAAGCTCATCAGTTAGAGTAGGTGTTAGTGGTTAAGGCATACTAGCACCATCCACAAAACAGAAAACATGTATTAAGAAAATTGTTGAAACATTTAAGTATAAAAACTAACATTACTTAAAACAATTATAACAATTAACTTTAACAAACTTGTAACAATTAGCTTTGTCAATGTTAAAGTCGACTAGACTACTGTAAGTATTATAAACATTCATGCTTTCCGTAATTAGTTCTATACCTAGGAACACGCATAAGCGGCAAGCAGCGGAAATTATGCGATCCCCCTCGAAACTTAAATTTCACAGATGGGAGAAGATCAGGTGCGTCAATGTGACCTAGTGTAAGTTGATGAACAAACATTAGCTCACTATTGGTTCGCCGTTGAGATAAGCTTTGCAAGTTGAGCAGTTTTAGTCGTTGGCTGTATGGCGGAAGGTTAAAAGGGTCATCGCATGGCAGGTATCTTAAAGAAAATCGAATGAATCTTCGCTGAATTGCTTCAATTCTATTACTGTAACACGACTGCGAAGGATTCCATACCTGCGAGGCGTAGTCAAGGTGGGGTCGAACAAAACTATTGTAGAGGGAGAGAGTGACATGAAGGCCACTAAATTCTTTCGACCATCTTTTTATGAAACCTAACATGCAGCTGGACTTATTAACGATGTAATTTATGTCTTCAGAGAAATTTAAGTTGTGATTGAAGTAAACACCAAGGTCCCTAAAACTTAGAACGCGGCAAAGAGTGTGTTCATTAATGAAATAAACGTGAGATGGAGGTACACGTTTTTTTGAAAAGGTTTTTGCAACGCCAGGTAGCGAAACTTGTTAAATCGAACTGAAGAAGGACATGGTCAATTGATGATTTTATGACTTTAAATATTTTCATATCGTCGGCATATGCAAGTATGTACTTCACTAAAGTTGATCCTCGAAGAAGCATCGTATATGGCTAGTATGAAGAGGAGGGGGCCTAAGTGACTACCTTGGGGGACACCTGACAGTGAAGTCAAGACAGAGGATAAAATTCCTCGAAATTTAACTTGATAAGATCTGAGGCTAAGGTAAGAAGTAACCCACAAAATTTGGGGGGAAGCCAAGAGCTGTAATTTTAAACACTATTATTTCATGCGAAAGTAAGTCGAATGCCTTAGAAAAATCTGTATAGATGCAGTCAACCGTGGAACCGTTCTCAACTGCGTTGGAATATTTACTGTAAAAGGATAGTACGTTAGTAATTGTAGAACTATAACAAAGCCATGCTGTTCTTTTGGAAGGATGTTGCGACAAAAGAAAACTAAACTAGGAAAGGAATAGATGAAAGTTTAGCAATGGGCCTGTAGTTCGATATTTCACATTTATTCCCTTTTTTGAAAACTGGCATAATATAAGATGATATCCAAACGGACGGAAAAGTGGAAGATGAAAGCGAAAGTTTGAAAAGGTATTGAAGAGGATTGGCTAGGATGCTGCTGCACTTTTTCAATACTATTGGCGGGACTCCATCTGGACCTGCGGAACAATCCTCATTAAGGTCGGATAAGAACTTTAAAATTGTGTCCAAATGTACAGGTATTTCGTTAAAATTTACTTGTGGGGATAGCTCAAGATAGTCAAAATCGATAGTGTCAATAAAGAAGGGTGCGTCTCTGAAAGAATTACAAATAACCGTGGGGTCATTGGAAGAAATATTATTGTATGTAAAATGATTAGGAAGGCCATCACTTTTCTTCTTAGAGTTAACGAATTTCCAAAATTCTCCGGGATTAGACTTAAAACACGAACCCATTTTAGAGATATAATTATTATATAAACAAGTAGAGAGGGATTTGAACTCGTGAAATATTATTAGGTAATTATCATAGTCAGACGGGCCCAGCGTGAAAATGTACTTTTTCCACGCTTTGTTCCTTTTGTTCCTTAGTGTTTTTAACTCCTGGGTATACCAGGGATGACAATCATTAGAATTTTTATAAAGTTTTTTGGGGACGTTATTATTAATACACAAATTTAATTTAAAATAAAAATTTTCTACAGCTTCATTTAAAATATATAAATAAATAGAGTGGCGCAACAGCTCGAGGTGAACCAGGGCCAACTTCTCAACAATGTATGCTGTGTGTGTTATATATTCTTCACATACAAGGGGACCTACAATTTTTTGCCGAATCCGAACGGCAATTTGAGAAGTTTTTCAAGACAAGTGATACTCTCGGAGGGCATGTCAGACCCTCACGGAGGTGGGGACCGTAAAAAGGACGAGTCTTTTTTTTTCAGGTGACGATGGTAGGATTCGAACCCAGACCTCTGGCGTAGTAAGCACACACACTAACCACTACGCCACGGCACTCCACAGCTTCATTTATATCTGAGAAATTAGAAATTTCAGCGAAACTCATTTCACTTAGTCTGTGAGAAAGTATGCGAAAGTCAGTCCTACGAAAATCAAAAGTGTACGAACTGTCATACGGATTATTGTTCTCATGAACGTGACAGTTTAAGTCAAAACAAGTGGGAAAGTGCAACAGTGGGTATGCAAAAGCTTCAATCCATCTACAACGGATTGCAAAAAACCCGACCATACCAAAAAGAAAACTGCCAGGCCTCCAAAAAGTGGGCGGGTTATAAAAATATAACTGTTGAATGCTTTATACTAGGTGGTTGTATACATTTCGGCCTAAAACTCCGCCTTTTTAACTAAAAAAAATCACTTTTTTTTAACGCCACGCCCACAAAAGTGGGCGGAGGCACATACAATACATACATAAAAGTTAGAAAATGCTAATATCTACTTTTGTCATATAATTTTTTGACAAATTTCATATATATTTATTGAAAAACAGTCATTTTAAGCTAAAATCCCTTAAAAAGTGGGCGTGGCAAATAAAAAAGATAAAATTTTTTGGCTTCCTTAAAGACAATTATAAGGCAATGTTACGTACCAAAAATGGATGCACTAGCGCCATTGTAACATAGCTAAAATTTGCCAATTTTTTTTTTTTAAATTAGAGATGGTCGCACTTACAGGCCTGTAGTGGGCGTGTCTGTGGGCGGATTCAGCTTATTTTCGAACTTGATCTGAAGGACTGGACTTCCAACCAACCCACAAAATTTCAGCTCTCTGCCTTAAACTTTAAGGCCTAAAAGCTGCTTACATACGGACGGACGGACGGACGGACATGGCTTAATCGATTCTCTTGTCGGTCCCATTCATATCTCTAAAAGGTCTTAGGGGTCTACGGTGATTATTTCACTGCGTTACAAACTATACATCAAACTTAATATACCCTGGGTCGGGTATGAAAACATCCAACGGAAGATGATGAGTATCTATCTTAGCAATGTTGAGTGCAGATTTGAAAACAACAGTACTAATGGCGTCAGAACAATCAAGAACATTTAAAGAATCTGAAGATATTACTTAGATCACGGCCTTAGCTGTCGGTTAAAAAAATGCAGGTTCGCTGCACCGGAAATTGAATTTCTGGGACATATCATTGATGAATTTAGAATCAAGCCATCAGACAATCGTTTGAAATCAATAAGAGAGCTACCAGTTCCCAAAAACTTAAAGGATTTGAAGGCCTTCATAGGTAAATTAAATTATTATAATCAATTTATAGAAAATTTTTCTCAGCAACTACAGGAGGCCTTTGATACATTCAAAAGCAAAATTATCATGGTTTCAAGTCTTGTACATTTTCGCAAAACCCTACCAGCTACACTTGTAACAAATGCTTCTTCCCATGGTATTGGTGCCATTATTTCGCACGTATATCCTGATGGATCTGAACGGCCAATAGCTTTCACTTCCAAGGCACTAAATGATGCTCAAAAGAAATACAGTCAAATTCAGAAGGAAGCACTGTCAATAATTTTTGGAGTGAAAAGAATTCACCAATATCTTTTTGGACTTCAATTTGAGCTTATCACTGATCATCAACCCTTAGTCGCAATTTTTAGTCCGTGCAAAAATTTACCTCAAATGACTATTCAGAGAATACAGCGATGGGCGATAACCTTGATGAGCTACACCTACACCATCCGTTATCGTTCTACTTAGTTTCACGGAAACGCTGACTGTCTGTCAAGTTTGCCAATGGGACCAGATGAAGAATTCGACAAATCACATGATGAGTTTGTTAACCAAATTGGGATGGACTTAAAGGATTTCCCAGTTAATGCAGCAGAGATCGCTGCAGTCTCAAAACTGATGCGTATATTGAACGGATTGGATTTTATGTGCAAAATGGATGGCCAAATCATTTACCTGAGTCTGAATCTAAATTGTTACCATATTCCGTAGATTTTTTCTATGTATGTGTGCTTACATTCTTCTATTTTAGACTGATACTTTTACTTGAGTTGAAGGTCTTACAAATGCTTCATCATGGTCATTGGGGAGTAACACGGATAAAACAAATCTCGCGTCGATTTTGTTGGTGGCCCCGGATAAATGAAATGATTGAGTCAACTGCATTGAAATGTAATCCGTGCCAATTAAATGCATGCAGTTCTCCAAAACAGTATAGCAGTTGGCCTGTAAGAGCTGAGGTATGGGAGCGAATTCATGTGGATTTTGCTGGACCTTTAAAAAAAAGATGTGGATGATAGTGCTGGACTCCAACAGTAAGTTTCCTTTTGTTGTTAGAATGGGTTCAACTACGGCTGCTGCAGCAATTTACGCTCTCAAATCAATTTTTGCACTGGAGTGGCTTCTAAAAACAATAGTCTCAGACATTGGCCAGACAATGTCAGACAATCCAGTGCTCGTTGAAGTTCCTCTTTGGATGATGCAAGGATTGCCAAATCATCTGCGAAAAGCAGATGGCTCAACCTGATGCCTGCCAATTCGAAACTTTGCTCGCCAAGACTGCGCTTCACCATCCAGTCCATATATGCTATGAAAAGTAGCGGCGACAGAACACAGCCCTGGCGAAGTCCAACGCGCACATCAAAAAGACGGGATTTGACACCATTAATACATACACAGCTTCTGCAGTTTCCATACAAAGAGTGGATGGCTCTTAGAAGAGGCCCGCTCAGCGCATAGTCCTGCAAAACTCTCCAAAGTGTATCCCGAGGGACTCGGTCATACGCCTTTTCCACTGGTTTGGCATATTCCAAGGCCTTCTCAAGACTAACCTTCAGAGTAAAAAGCTGGTCGGTTGTGCCTCTGCCAGGCGGAAAGCCGCACTGTTCTTCCCGCAACAAAGGCTCGATTACAGCTCTGGAACGCGTTTCCAACACCTTCGCGAATACTCTTCCCGGAAGACTTTAGAGAGATATGCCCCTATGGTTAGCGCAATCTCTCCTGTTCTCTTTTTTGAAAATGGGCACTATAACTCCTGTTTGCCAATCGCTAGGTGCCTTCCCGCTATCCCAGGCCACCTTAATGACACGTGTTAGCGATTTAGTACCCTCTTCACCCATTGCCTTGAGCATTTCTGGCCGATTTTCATCAACTCCAGCAGACTTGCCAACTTATAGCGATTTAATCGCTTTAGTGACTTCGTCTACTGTGGGACTATTCTCCACCCTTATCTCGTCAGCAGTGGGAATGCCATCTTTAGTGCCCTGTTGGGGGTTGACCAACTCCGAAAAGTGGTCTCTCCATCTGTGCAAGACATCGCTCTCATTTAAAAGAAGTCTACCGTCCTTGGGTTTAACCCCTTGAATGATATTCAACTTCCTTCCTCTGAGCCGGCGAATGGTCTGCCAAAATATCTTATTTGCAGATCTGTAATCGTGCTCAAACTTCTCGCCGAACTTTTTCCATGACGGTTCCTTGGCTGTTCTGACTGCCAGATTGGAAGTCCCTCGCGCCTCATTGTACATTGTGTAGGCTCTCTTCTTCTCTCTGATGGCTTCTTGAACTCCAGGCGCTTTAAAACAAGCAATTGTTTTCTCACCACCATCCGCTACTCCAAGCCGTTTCAATCCACAAACATTTCCTGCAGAGGCAATGACTGCCGATAAAAATAGCTGCCATTCCTCCTCTACATTCAAAAGGTCAGTTGGAATTTGTTCAAACTTCTCCGAAACATGCTGTGCAAGGCGCTCTCTGAAATCATAGTCAGTATCCTGCAACCTTTCCCACCGTATGCGGGTCACCAGTCTTGGTTTTCGCCTGGGTGGCAAAGGAATACTGTCACTGAAAAACAATTTACACAGCACTAAATGGTGATCAGTTGACAACTCAGCTCCCCTGAAAACTCTAACATCACAAATTATTCCTTGAACACACGATGGTACAACAAAGAAATCAATCAGTGACCTCTGATTTAAACTGCGTATACCATGTATTTGTGAATGTTTTTGTGCGGGAAAAAGGTGTTCATGATGAACAAGCCATATGCAAAGCAAAAGTCCAACAACTTCCCTCCGTTCCTGTTTTGATCCGGGTCACCTTGCCTCCCGATCACACTCCAAGTACTGTCGTCCGTACCCACAAGTGCATTGGAGTCCCCCATCAGAAGAAAGAAGTCAATTTCTGCCACTCTGTCCAGGGCAGCATCAACTTCGTTCAAAAAGGACTCATAATCTGACTCTCGATCTGGTGCATAAACCTGAACCAGAGCCAGAGTCGATCGTTCAAGCTTAAGCTTTGAGATCAGATTCCTTCCCTCTAACGGAATGACATCGAATACATTTTCCGACAACCGGGGGCTTGTGCTGAGCTTCCACCCATCATCGAAGTCCTTGGTTCCAGAACCCTTCCACTTAGTTGAGGAGATGCCAGCATCGAGCTGATACTTTTTGGCCTCCTCAACCAGTTCAAGTTCCTTCCTCGTTAGCGACGAGACATTCCATGTGCCAATTTTGAGTTGGTGCCGTTGTCGATTTGTAGAGTTACCACCTAAGTCCTAAATTACATGGCGCTGTCCCCCTCCGCCACCCCGTAATGGATAGGAGCACCATTGACGCGCTGCTCGTAGCTTCTTCGGGTTAAACCCGGTCGGATGCTGAGTGGGACCTTCCGACCACCAAGCGCTCGCATGCTGACACATTCCTCAGGCCTAGCTCCAAAGGGTGCCTTGGATTACCAGGATCAGTAAATACCCGAGGCTGTTTTCTTTTCGAATTTAAAGCTGCCAGCTTTAAATTCGGCCGATCCTAACCCAGACAACAGACGCCGACCAGGAAGCCGCTCGTCCCGAGACAGACGCTCCGAGATTTCTGTTATTTGAAGTTCAGCCGTCCCTCTGGGATCAGACGCCGAACCATATGTATCAGACGCTGCTGGATTTTATTTTAGCCTTCGGGTTCATCTTTTTCACTTATAACTTTTTTGCCGAGGGTGGCCCCACAAGGAGTTTATACTCCTGGACAGCATCACTTATGCCTGAAGATTACTTCTTCCAGTCGATTTTCGTCGGCTCTTACGACAGGCATACTGTTTAAGTCAAGAAAGACAAACTTAACTCTGCTTGCCACCTAAAGTATTTTATTCCTATGAACAACGAGATGGCGCTTACTATATGAGGTAGTTTTAGCATGTATACTAGTAAAATCATCCTTCATCATTTTGTAACCCATTAAACTTCTTCCTTCTTTAACTAACCCTTCACGAGGTAAGAATTGTTTCTTCAAGCATACTTTTTGGTTTTTTACTTTTTCTTTCCCAAACGTTAACGAGGATCGCTTCGCACCTCAACATTTGGTCCAGCACGAGCCGGATTTAACCTGAACAAAAGTTAAATAATTGCATCACAAACACGTTAATCTTGGTTTATCAAACCGATTAATATATAAAAAATTCTGCAAGTTTAACGATCATCAGAACATCATTCGCATAGAGAATTAATCGATCACCGATCATTATCAAGACCAACTTTTTCCAACAACACACGCTACACCACAACCTGGAAATATATACAAATCTAAATCGATCATCGATCGTTATCAAATCATCTTATTTCCACACGACACCACGACGTGCCTCGCACAAGCAAAGCATGGTATAGAGAAAATTCTACATCAACCATCAATTCAGCAATCTACATCAGTAATCTACATCATCATCATCGTCATTAACGACCATTGACAGCCTCGCACAAGAAAAGCATGGTATAGAGAAAATTCAGTGGAGTCACATGGGGATCGGGAGCAATCATATCAGCCAGAAGTCATAAAAAAAACATTGCAGCCAAATCTAACCATTGTAAGAGGTACGTGTGCTCTATTTTACTTTAGTGCAATCTAGTTTCCCGTGCGTAATTTCGTAGAATTTACTTTTACATTTGAATTTACGATATCTTACCTTAATAGTGTAATAAGTGTGCATTCTTTATCTTGAGCACCTAAACATACGCATGCGCAATTAGTTAATATTAGTTAAAACAGTTAATATTGACTTGGCTAGTGATTTCATCGAAACGTATAGAATAGATATTTAGAACTTCATATTATATTCCGTGAGAAAAATACTTTCGGTTTGATGAGCATCATGTCGCTTATGGAAACGTTCATTTTTTCATCGGACAACTTAGTCGAATATTTCGCCGACCTTAAAGAAGTGGCTAAGACGTCATTGACACTCTTATCATTGAAAGCAAGGCAAATTGAACTTACGAGTTTGTGGTCAGAGGTGAATTCGGCATATGCACAGTGCGTTCGTAGTAAGTTAGAACAATTGTCTCAGGAAGATTTATTGGCGGTCAAATCAAAGTATAAGTTGTCAAGAGAAACATACCTCGCGTGCCTAAAATATATATTAGCAACCTCAGAAGCGATGGAATCCGATTTGACAGCCAATAAATCAGGAAGTACCCAAAATGAAGACCACATCGACAAAAATAAAGCTCTCAGTGACATACCAGTACAGAGTCAATCCAAATTGCTCACTTCTCAGGACAATTGTAGCCACGCGTTTGCGGTTCCACCGTGTGATTCAGAAGTTTTTCATGGAAATTATCTGTCCTGGCCAACTTTCAGGGACATGTTCACCGCAGTGTACATGAAGCACAGCCGTTTGAGCCCTGTACAAAAGCTATTCCACTTACGAGCCAAAACTCGTTGTGACGCATTTAATCTTGTTTCTAAATTCCCATTAACAGACGATAATTTCGAACTTGCGTGAGCAGTTCAAGTGAACTTTGGGAGCAGGTCTTAGACCATCCCGCAGAAATCCCAAAGTGGGCAGATATGAGCAAGTTTTTAGTCGCGAGATATAAGATTCTAGAAACTGTTAGTGACATACGACACACAAACAAACCAAGGTCAAACCCGAGTACTCAACCGGGACATCCTTCCGGTTAACGAGTGAATACTCACCACACTCACGCGAAAACGAGTATTCTTTCATGTTGCGTATGTCAAACCAATCATCCATTAAGGCTTTGTCCGTCATTTTTACAAATGACAATTGCTGATCGACTTGATGTTGTGAAGACGCATAATATATGCTTTAACTGTCTAGCGACTAATCATACTTCAAAGGAGTGTAAAAGCAAGTTTTCCTGCAATATTTGCAAAAGGCGCCACCACACGTTATTCCACCAGGTTTATAATCCCCCGTCAAGCAATGAACCATCTACGTGTTCGCATACCATATCAAATATCGATACGGATCCTCAACCAACAATATAGTCCACTTCTCCACTTTTACAGAACCATCCCACTGTTCGCACCTTTGTTTCGACGTCGACCAATCGAATTATTCTAGCCACCGCCCTAGTAATTGTACACTATGAGGGACTCAAGCATACTCTTAGGGCGCTCATTGACCCAGGCTCTGAAGTCACGCTGATTTCCCAGGCAACTCAAGTACGACTTAAGCTCCCATTTACCCCGATTCAGGCACAAGTTTCAGGAGTCAATGCCACCATAGCAACCACTTATAATCGGTTATGTCATTTCTCGTTAAGCTCTTGCTTAGATTCAAGCTTGAGTATTCCAGCTCGAGCACTAGTGGTCTATAATCCTACGGGCAAGCTCCCATCTCAGACCGTCACGTCGCTCGACTTGAAAGGACTCTCAGATCTTCACTTAGCAGATCCTCATTTTCTTCGCTCTGCACGAGTAGATCTGCTGATAGGTGCAGACCTTTGCCCATACATAATTTTAGACGGACTTCGCCATAACGTTTCCGGAAATTCAATGGCTCAAAGATCAGTTTTTGGGTGGATTATTTCTGGCCCAGTGCCTAGATCGGATCCAATCACGTCCTTTTTAACCTATTTTAACCAGGTTTCCCTGGATACCGAAATCAAACGCTTTTGGGAGTTAGAAGAGATACAAGAGTTAAAGCCTTTAACTCCAGAAGAGCAATTTCGTCAAAAATTATACTTCGAAACCACTTACCGAGACAAAGAAGGCCGTTATGTCGTTAAGTTACCTCTTGTTCCAGAGTTTCCGAACACTGTAAAACTAGGCCGTTCGCGATACATTTGCGAAAGACGGTTACTAGCTTCAGAACGTCGTCTTAAGAAAGATCCTCCTTTAGAACAAAGCTACAACAAAGTTATGCAGGAATATTTGGATCTCAAGCAGAATGGAGAATGATTCGGTTGTGTCTTATTATCCACGCTGTAATAAAACCTGAAAGTCTCACTACGAAACTACGAGTTGTTTTCAACGCGTCTAATCCATCTGAGAGCGGCAATAGTCTCAATGATATTCTGTACGCGGGCCCTGCCTTGCAACCAGACTTGGTCATGGTAGTATTGGGCTGGCGAGCGCATCAATATGTGTTCAATGCGGATATAACGCAGATGTATAGACAGATACGATTAAACCATTCCCAAACAAATTTGCAGAGGGTCCTTTTCAGAAGTTCTCCTGATGGGCCCATAGAAAGATTTTGAAATTTTAGTTGTAGTTTTCGGTCAAAAATCTTCTCCCTATCTGGCACAACGCACTTTGTTGCAATTAGCTAAAAATGAACAAGAAAGCTACCCCATCGGGTCTGAAACTATTTGTCACAACTTTTATATTGATGATTTACTCTACGGATCTCATGATTTACAGAAAGCGCTGGAGGCTCAATCTCAAGTTACCTCCATATTAGTGTCGGCTGGTTTTGTGTTACGGAAGTGGACGGCAAACCATCAAGATCTTCTCCGAAGTATACCAAGATCAAATTCTCAATGAGCAATTTTTTCATCTGAGTGACCGTAGTTCTGTATAAACCCTAGGCATAACCTGGATCGCTACTTCGGATACATTTTCATTCAGCGGGTTGGATATCTCCTGTTATCATAGTATCAAAGATTTTGATGCAGCAAGTCTGGCACGACAAAACTAAATGGGACCAACCTATTACGCCACAGGCCTTAGTCACTTGGCATTTGTTTGTCAGGTCCCTCGATGAGATTGCAAAGTTGCAAATACCACGATGGACAGGAATCGCGCCCTCAAAGGCCATAGAGATACATGGATTTTGCGATGCGTCCGAGAAAGCGTATTCAGCCGCGATTTATGCTCGAGTTTTGGGTGAATCTCAAGAAAGCCTTTTTAGTATTCTTTGTGCTAAAACCAAAGTAGCACCACTGGACACCATTTCACTTCCAAGGTTTGGAGCTATGTGGGGCCCTCCTGTCGGCTAAACTAATAAAGAAAGTACTTCCACTCTTCACGGCGAATCATCCAACAGTTCACCTATGGACGGACTCTACAATTGTCCTTGCATGGCTAGCTAAATCACCTTCCTCTTGGCGAACTTTCGTTGCCAATCGAACAAGCCAAATAAAAAACAAGTGGGAAAGTGCAACAGGTATGCAAAAGCTTCAATCCATCTACGACGGGTTGCAAAATACCCGACCATACCAAAAGAAAACTGCCACGCCTCCAAAAAGTGGGCGGGATATAAAAATATAACTGTTTAATGCTTTACACTAGGTGGTTGCATACATTTCCGCCTAAAACTCCGCCTTTTTAACTTAAAAAAATCACTTTGCTTAACGCCACGCTCACAAAAGTGGGCGGAGGCACATACAATATATACATAAAAGTTAGAAAATGCTAGTATCTACAACTTTTGTCATATAATTTTTTGTCAAATTTCATATGTATTTATTGAAAAAACAGTCATTTTAAGCTAAAATCCCTTAAAAAGTGGGCGTGGTCAATGAAAAATCTAAAATTTTTTGGCTACCTTAAAGACAATCATAATCAACGTTACGTACCAAAAATTAATGCGCTAGCGCCATTGTAACATAGCTAAAATTTGCAAAATGTATTTTTTTAAATTAGAGATGGTCGCACATACAGGCCAGTAGTGGGCGTGTCTGTGGGCGGATTCAGCTTGTTTTCAAACTTGATCTGAAGGACTGGACTTCCAACCAACCCTCAAAATTTCAGCTCTCTGCCTTTAAATTTAAGGCCTTAAAGTTGTTTACATACGGACGGACGGACGGACGGACATGGCTTAATCAATTCTCCTGTCGGTCCCATTCATATCACTGCGTTACAAACTATACATCAAACTTAATACACCCTGGGTCGGGTATAATTATATTGGAGACTACGAGTGGAGGTATAGGGTCCCCTCTGGGGCCTCTGGGGACAACCCCGCAGACTTGGCGACAAGAGGAATGGCCACTTGCGAGCTAATCGATAACGATCTTTGGTGGCACGGACCACACTGGCTGAATACGTGTTGCGGGTTATGGCCCTCCTCTATTCCATCACTAGTCAATGAAACCGAACTCGAAGCAAAGCCAATCAAACGATTAGTGCAATCAAGTAAGTGCTTCGGTTTTTATATAATTCGAACCGTCGCTTAAGAGGCAAGTACTCGCATGATTCTCTTGAAATCCATGCTGAAGAAATGAGGAGAACCAAGAAAAGGCTTGTGATCCTCACCCAAAGGACTTATTTTCGAAAAGAGTACAAAGCCCTTCAAAATCGTCAGACAATACATCGTTTAAGTAAACTTGCAACAGTTAATTCAATATTAGACTGCGAAGGGATCATGCGAGTGAACGGTCGATTAGTGAATTCAAATCTTTCATTCCATGAACGTTATCCGGTAATCATTCCATATCAATCACGCTACGCCAAGCTAATCTCAGAATTCGTTCATACGATCACTCTTCATGGTGGAAACCAAGTAATACTACAAGTTATAAGACAAGAGTACTGGATACCGAAGCTTAAAACTCTTATAAAGACGGTGATTAACCACTGCAAAGTTTGTGTGATTCACAAAAAATATCTCCAAACCCAACTTATGGCGGCACTGCCTCCGGAGGGGTCCCAGTTTTCTAGACCTTTCACAAATACAGGGGTCGATTTGGTAGGCCCTTTCGAAATAAAGACATATGTTGGTAGAAAGGCTACACATGCGTTTTTATTTGCTTCTGCACCAAAGCTGTGCACCTTGGGGGCACGACTGATCTCTCTACAGCGACTTTCTTAGCAGCCCTACAACGTTTCGTGGCTCGAAGACGAGTTCCATCGGCTATCTTCTCTGATAACGGAACGAATTTTGTAGGATCTGAGCGTGTTCTCAAACAAAATTTTAAAAAATGCCTTCAAGAAACGACAGAAGCTTTTAAAAAACGTAATTCAGGACTTACATGGCACTTCATGCCCCCAGGAGCCTCCACATGGGTGGACTGTGGGAAGCGGGGGTAAAAGCTTTAAGTCACATTTTAAGAAAATATGCGGCAATTCGAAATAAACATTTCGGAGTTTTCAACCTTACTCTGTCGTATTGAAGCTTGCCTGAATGCCCGCTCCATCAGTCCAGTTTCGGAGAGCCCTAATAGTCCACTCTCCCTTACTCCGGCCTATTTTCTTATTGGTAGTTCCTTGATAGCAATACAAGAGCCTAACACGATGGAGTCATCGCTGTCACTTGTAAAAAGATGGGAAAAGCTTAAGGCATTGCAGTGGGAATTTTGTAAGCGTTCGAAGGAGGAGTCTTTAAAAGAGCTGCACAGGAGGTACAAATGGAAGTTTCCTCAGCGAGATATGCAAGTTGGTGATATTGTGGTGGTCAGAAAGGAGAACCTTCCACCCCACAAGTTGCGTTTAGGTCGCGTTACTAAAGTTTTTTCAGGAAGTAATGGGCGAGTACGTGTAGTCAATGAACGAACTCAGCAAGGTGAGATAACTAGACCAATTGTGAAACTTTGTGTTATCCCTACAGAATAAAGAATGTTCGCTTATTTATACGACTTAATTTCAATCCATTGTGATAGATATTTGAATTTTACAATAATTTTGAATGCACTAACTTATTGGAGAGTACACTATACTTAAATTTAGCTATCGAAGTTTTGAACCGTATACGAAACTCTGTGATTACCGTTAAAATGTATTTCAATCAATTCATATAGGTTAGTTTTTCCCTTACTAATATTCCTTTCCCCGGAGTAAGTGGAGCCCCTCCAGCAACTTCAAAGGTTCCCCATCTGGTTTCGTATGTCTAATCCAGATATAGGGCTTAGATTTAATTATAATTAGCACATGCGCACGTATAGTTTTGCAGTTGTATTACTGCAAGGCGGGCGGCAATGTTTAAGTCAAGAAAGACAAACGTAACTCTGCTTGCCACCTTAAGTATTTTATTCCTATGAACAACGAGATGGCGCTTATGATATGATGTAGTTTTAGCATGTATACTAGTAAAATCATCCTTCATCATTTTCTAACCCATTAAACTTCTTCCTTCTTTAACTAACCCTCCACAAGGTAAGAACACAGCGGAAAAATAAAGATTACGAATTGTTTCTTCAAGCATACTTTTTGGTTTTTTACTTTTCCTTTTAAGAGGAAATGATGATGACGTTGAGAAAGTGACTAAATTCAAAATAGTATATTCGATAATATATAATTATATATTCGATAATATTCAGGAGAAAACAGATGGATTAAGGGTACGGTTTTGCGGTAGTTAGGGAAATTGGTATACTTAATACGATCAAATGGATATGCTCTTAAAAGACATCAAAATCAGCTTCGATCGTGCTTTTCCACCGAGGATAATACAGAAAAAGAAATTGCATCGACTAACCCATTGACTTTATCTGAGATGCATGCGCCAGAAGTTCCTATTACTTCCAAAGCGGTGGATGAGACAATTGCGCGGCATCAGCCAGCGGATCAACCCGAATCAACTACTTCGGAAGTAGAAAATCAAGCGGATACACAACCGGCTGCACAAGCAATAGATCGAAACGAATCTGGAGCAGTTTTGCTTAGAAGGTCGGAGCGCGTTAGAAAGCCTCCTGATCGTTTTGCATTTCTATGAATAAGTGGGTGAATAACTTGTTATGTTTTCATTCGTATTTAATTGTTTCTAATGATACTGTAAAATAGTATAAATAAATCGATCATTGTTCATAATAAATTCATTCAAGTATTAGTCTTCTAAAAGTCAACTTCACATTTAAAAGTTATTTCAGTCAGGATCCTATTGTTGCGCATTATAAAGTTCCTCAGTACTCCAGCCTTCTGCAGGTTCAGCTCATTCATTCGTCCTTTTCCTCTTGTCCAATGCCTATAATTGGGCTTCCATGGTCTCCAGGATAATGCTTCCGCGTTGCAGTCTTCCTTTGCGATGTTGTATCTCGAAGTCATAACCATGCAATCGCTCAATCCATCTTGCGACTTGGCCCTCAGGATTTTTGAACTGAAGTAACCATTTGAGAGCAACGTGGTCTGTTCGCAAGATTAACTTTTGGACACTCAGGTACTTCTGGAAATGTTTCGTTGCCAGTATTAGAGCAAGGAGTTCTCGCCTGGCAACGCAGTAATTTCTCTCTGGTCGGGTGAAGAAGCCAACACCCACATTGCTAGCATCTAGGTCCACAATAAATGCCTTACCAGGGATGGTGTAAACTAGTATCGGTGCTTTGCAAAACCGCTGCTTCAGATGTTGAAAGCTTCTTTTCCTGAAATTGTATTCCCTTCTTCCCGTCTCCAGGATAATGCTTCCGCGTTGCAGTCTTCCTTTGCGATGTTGTATCTCGAAGTCATAACCATGCAATCGCTCAATCCATCTTGCGACTTGGCCCTCAGGATTTTTGAACTGAAGTAACCATTTGAGAGCAGCGTGGTCTGTTCGCAAGATTAACTTTTGGACACTCAGGTACTTCTGGAAATGTTTCGTTGCCAGTATTAGAGCAAGGAGTTCTCGCCTGGCAACGCAGTAATTTCTCTCTGGTCGGGTGAAGAAGCCAACACCCACATTGCTAGCATCTAGGTCCACAATAAATGCCTTACCAGGGATGGTGTAAACTAGTATCGGAGCTTTGCAAAACCGCTGCTTCAGATGTTGAAAGCTTCTTTTCCTGAAATTGTATTCCCTTCTTCCCGTCTCCAGGATAATGCTTCCGCGTTGCAGTCTTCCTTTGCGATGTTGTATCTCGAAGTCATAACCATGCAATCGCTCAATCCATCTTGCGACTTGGCCCGCAGGATTTTTGAACTGAAGTAACCATTTGAGAGCAGCGTGGTCTGTTCGCAAGATTAACTTTTGGACACTCAGGTACTTCTGGAAATGTTTCGTTGCCAGTATTACAGCAAGGAGTTCTCGCCTGGCAACGCAGTAATTTCTCTCTGGTCGGGTGAAGAAGCCAACACCCACATTGCTAGCATCTAGGTCCACAATAAATGCCTTACCAGGGATGGTGTAAACTAGTATCGGTGCTTTGCAAAACCGCTGCTTCAGATGTTGAAAGCTTCTTTTCCTGAAATTGTATTCCCTTCTTCCCGTCTCCAGGATAATGCTTCCGCGTTGCAGTCTTCCTTTGCGATGTTTTATCTCGAAGTCATAACCATGCAATCGCTCAATCCATCTTGCGACTTGGCCCTCAGGATTTTTGAACTGAAGTAACCATTTGAGAGCAGCGTGGTCTGTTCGCAAGATTAACTTTTGGACACTCAGGTACTTCTGGAAATGTTTCGTTGCCAGTATTAGAGCAAGGAGTTCTCGCCTGGCAACGCAGTAATTTCTCTCTGGTCGGGTGAAGAAGCCAACACCCACATTGCTAGCATCTAGGTCCACAATAAATGCCTTACCAGGGATGGTGTAAACTAGTATCGGTGCTTTGCAAAACCGCTGCTTCAGATGCTGAAAGCTTCTTTTCCTGAAATTGTATTCCCTTCTCAGCCCTGATGACAGCTACCGAGTACATCAATCACGCTGATTTGATATCCATATCGTTTGCATCACCCCGTCCCTCTACCCCCATCCACTAAAGCATAGTCCACAGTCACACTTCTTAAATTTTCTTTTCTTTTCTCTACCTTTTTTCCTTTTGCCTGTCGCTGCTGGTATCGGAGCGGTGCTCCAATATCGTACGTAAGAGCACGAGGGGAATGCATTTACCAGCAGTGACATTGAGCGGATGGCGGACTGTTGATGATTTTTTCGCTGGATTCGGCACGCAACACTTTGTGAAGGCATAGTAATCGCAAATTATTGTTGTGCTGTTTCTCTGCGAGAACTTTCACACAACAGCTTAGCTCAGTGTTGTCGTTCAATAATTGTTTTTTGAATAGTTGCGTTGTTTTTGTTAATGAAAGACTTCCGCATTAATTTTTGTAATGTTCGTGGGCAAAGAAAAAATTTTACTGCGGTTGCGGTGTACGTCCCGGACTGTAGCGCCACCTTAAGTAAGTAAGTAAGTAAGTACGTCCCAGCTGTTATGGCTCTAAGTAAAACCCAGGTATAAGGCAAAAATCCTGCCACTGGCCAAACTTCCATCCCTACCTCCCTGGATAGCGTTTAGAGCCATTATTCTTCCCACATCGTGACCTCGCCAAATACATACGTAATGATATAGTCGTTATTAAAAGATTAGATTATTATTATTTATTTATTTTTTTCTTCCTCAGAATCAATATGGTTAATAAAAGTAGTATTAAATATAAATTATATTTAAGTAACTATAAAGTATTTGAGTATTTGAGTAACTATAAAGTATAATAATATTACAATACACACACTTTGTATATTGACCAGCGTCAAGTGTGTTTCTTTACAAAATATTTTATGAATTTAATTAGAGATTTAGATTGAAGAACCGTGGGTGAAATATTGTTTGTGGGTGGATTGGTTTAATGGATGAGAGAAAATTCCTAAGCAAGATAGCTAGACAAGTAGGATTTGGCTCAAATATTATGTAAGGATTCTAAGTAAAGATTGTAGATATACACACCTTTTTTACTTTTTTTTTTTTAAGTTAGCTTAAGATCATTAGAAGTGACTCAACCTTAGACCTGAGTAGCAGCCAGTGCTTTAGTTGTGAAAGAAAGACGTGAAAGACGTTTGTCTTTTTGTTACATAGTAGCGTATATCTGGTGGCAGTTTATCAAAAATGAAAGGGGCGATGTTGGTTGCAAATAGTCTGTATCGTTCCGTCAATTCGTTATCGTTCTTTCTCGATTCGTTACAACTAAACCCCTTTCTAGTCTACCATCTTCCCTCATAAATAAACATCTGTTCCAACCCGGAATTTAATTTCAAGTGGATCGATTTCACCGTCCGTAGACAAACAATTCATTACTGCTTTATTTACAGAAGCCCAAACTTCAGCAGTGCATTAACCTGTAATGAGTTTGATGCACTGTCTGATTCCATCCAAAGAATTGTCACCCTGAATCCTAATAATAAAATCGTGATTACGGGCGATGTCAATATACACAATTCTAGTTGGCTTCGACATTCTGGTCAGACAACACCCTAAGGAAGGTATATTGAGATCTTTACTGGAAACGCTACCGGTTAACTGAGTTGAGGGTAATGTACTGTTCACTTCGCAACAAAGTCGTAGCGGAAATACGTAAGGCTAAATCGCAGTTTTACTCTAACCAGCTAAGTACTTCTTTGAGTGGGCGCCAGCTGTGGAATAATTTACACAAACTTGGGATCGGTAGCTCTAGAGTCAATCGAGTTGTAGAAATTGATGGCAATATTCTAAACCACAAGTTCGTGTCGGTACCATCGCTACACCAGCCTATTGCCGATGCTTTTTTTTGTCCCTTTGTACAGTCTGGCTTTGGGTTTCGTGCAGTGAATAGTGCTGACATTGTAGAATGTTTACTTTCTATAAAGTCAAGCTCTGTTGGGCTGGATGAAATTCATCCCCCATTTTTAAAAATGATCCTGCCGGTTGTACTGCCACATATTACCTCACTGTTTAACACAATTCTTACGACTGGCGAGTATCCTGATGTATGGAAGCTTGCTAAAATTGTTCCCCTTCCAAAAAATGCAAAAGGCGATGAATTCAGGCTTGCCTTTTTTGTCAAAAGTGTTTGAGAGGGTTCTACAAAAACAAATAAGCAATTATCTTACTCTTACCTCTTCAATCTGGATTTCGTTAAAAGCACAGTTGTATCACGGCCATGCTAAGCGTTACAGACGATATAAGACAGGCATTGGATAGAGATAGAGTGACTTTTTTGATACTGCTTGACTTCTCGAAGGCATTCGATTCAGTCAGTCATGTTAGCTTATGTAAAAAGATTATGCAGCAATATAACTTCTCAGCTTCTGCAGCCAAGTTAATTTATTCGTACTTAACCAACAGAAGACAAGCAGTATGCAGTATACTCATAAGTATGCAGATGATGTGCACCTTTCTCTAAGCTGTCCTCTCGGACTTATTGAGCATGGAGTTGCTTGCATCAAGGAAGACTTGGAGAAAATAGTGCTCTGGTCCCAACTAAATGGCCTTATTTTAAAACTCCAAAAAGTCCAAATGCCTAGTTATATCGAGCAACATATTGGATATTTCTTATTTTCCTTCGATTGAACTGATGAAACTGGCTTTGGGTTTCGTTCAGTGAATAGTGCTGACATTGTAGAATGTTTAATTTATATGAAGTCAAACTCTGTTGGGCTGGATGAAATTCATCCCCTGTTTTTAAAAATGATCCTCCTGTACTGCCACATGTTACCTTACTGTTTAACACAATTCTTACGACTAGCGAGTATCATGATCTGTAGAAGCTTGCTAAGATTGTTCCCCCTCCAAAAAATGCAAAAGGCGATGAATTTAGGCCTATTTCTATCTTACCTTTTTTGTCAAAAGTGTTTGAGAGGGTTCTACAAAAACAATTAAGCGATTATCTTACGTCAAATAATATGCTCACGCCTCTTCAATCTGGTTTTCGTTAAAAGCACAGTTGTATCACGGCAATGCTAAGCGTTACTGAGGATATAAGACAGGCATTGGATAGAGATGGAGTGACTTTTTTGATACTGCTTGACTTCTCGAAGGCATTCGATTCAGTTAGTCATGTTAGCTTCTGTAAAAAAGCTTATGCAGCAATATAACTTCTCAGCTTCTGCAGCCAAGTTAATTTATTCGTACTTGACCAACAGAAGACAAGCAGTTCAAGTTGGTGACAGCTTATAGGATTTTCTCCAGAACGCAACTGGCGTCCCTCAAAGCTCTATACTTGGTCCCATTTTGTTTTCTATGTATGTCATTGAGCTTCCGTCCAAAACTGAAAATTGCTCTACTCATATGTATGCAGATGATGTGCAACTTTATCTAAGCTGTCCTCTCGGACTTATTGAGCATGGAGTTGCTTGCATGAACGAAGACTTGGAGAAAATAGTGCTCTGGTCCCAACTAAATGGCCTTATTTTAAAACCCCAAAAAGTCCAAATGCCTAGTTATATCGAGAAACATATTGGATATTTCTTATTTTCCTTCGATTATGTTAAGCAACGCTCCGATAGAATATGTCGAAACAGCAAAAAATCTTGGAGTTACTTTTAACACGCATTAAACTTGGGATAACCATAAAAGCACACAGGTTGGAAAAGTTTATGGTGCAATTGCGTACTTTACGGGTAACTCAGTCGTTTACACCCGTCAAAACACGTCTTTTGCTAGCTAAAACTCTGATCATACCTATATTAATATACGGTTGTGAAATTTTTTGAAACTGCAGCTATGTAAGTAAAAGAAAGCTCGTAGTCGCGTTCAACAGCGCTGTACGATACGTTTTTGGATTAAGGAGGTATGATAGAGTGTCTGGTTTTGCTCATCGCCTGCTTGGTATGCCTCTTGAAAACTACTTTCAACTCCGGACTGTAACATTGTTATCGGATATCTTGCTAACTCAGCAACCTCAGTACTGCTTGGAAAGAATAAGAATAGCCTCTTCGGTGAGAACTCGTCAATTGATTCACCCTCGTTTTTCATGTTTGTCATCCGAACGTCAATTTTTTGTTAATGCTGTCCGTCTGTGGAACTCTCTACCTCTTCATATTAAAGAAACACAGAATACAACAAGAATCAGAGAACTATTAAAGGATTACTTTTCAATAAATACGTAAATCCTTCTTTTGTATATTTACAACCTTTTGTTTATTCATAAAATTATTTTTTATTATATTATATTATTTTCTATTATATTATATTATATATATATTGCATATACATAATATGTATTGTATATATATATATATATATATTTTTTTTTGTTTCGGCTCACCTGAGCGAAAATGCAAAATTGTTAAATTAGCTTAAGACAAATTTATAAGATATTGTATCTTGCTGTTCTTAAGCACTAACGAATAAATAAAATAAATAAAAATAAATCGTGATTTAAACAATCTGACCCAACTTGTCGACGAGCCCATACTGGTACCTGACATAAATGATCATAACGCCAACACACTGGACTTGTCTTTGACCTCCCATCCCGACAAATACACAGTCGATATTCTTTCTCCTCTAGGCCCGTCAGACCATTGTGTCATATCGGCAAATTCTTTCGTTGGCAAGCAACCAATTAAAACCACTACTCCCAAGAGAACTATTTGGCGATCCGAGAATGCAAATTAGGACGGCCTTAACGAGTTTTTCAAAAGTCTTAACTGGTCGCTTTGCTTTCTCGACAACAACGCTAACGCCGCTGCAGATATGATCCCAAATGTAATTCTCCTAGGTTTGAGATCTTTTACCCCTTACAGGGTTAAGAGTTTCAAGCTTGAGCTGTAAAGAGGCAATAAATTTGAAGGAATCTTACTTTCGGTGTTACAAGGACAAACCGAAATAAGTTCAAAAAACCAGAAATGACTGCAATGCTCATATCCGTCATGTGAAATTTTTGTACGGCCAAAGGTTGAGACAGAAAATACTACATTATCCCAAAGGTAGTAAAAACTTTTGGTCTTTCGTCAAAAACGTGAAAAATGGTGCCTCATCCTTCATCTCGACACTTGTCTGCAATGGCAATCCCTAGACAAAGCCAATCTCTTCGCAGCACATTTTGCTGCCAGCTCCACGCTACCAGACTGCATAATGTCTCCGCCTGTACTTGAGCGTGTGAATGCGCTATGGAACAAATTCATTTTCGCACTCGTACAATTAATAAAGTACTTAAGGATCTCAACATTCACAAATCCGCTGGTCTAGATGGTATATTCCCGATTGTTCTGAAGAGGTGTTCTTCCACGCTGGCAAAACCATTGTGTAAGCTTTTTCATCGGTCCTACTCCTCAGGTCTCTTCCCGGTAGATGGAAAACATTTGTCCAGACCGTCCCTTAAAAAGGCGCTTTTTCTTCTCCCTCTAGCTATCGTCCAATTGCACCTACTTCCCTTCTTTCTAAGGTCATGGAAATGCTGTTTTATTTCCAGCTCATGAACTATCTCAAATTACGAAAACTCCGTAGCGACCGGCAATATGGTTTTCGTAGCAAAAGGTCCACTGGTGATCTGATGGCATATCTCACCGAAAAGTGGAACCACTCCTTGCATCTTCTAGGTGAAAGCAATATTGTTGCGCTTGATATTTCAGAAGCATTTGACAGAGTTTGAAACCAAGCTCTTTTGTCGAAAATGCGTGCATTTGGAATCGATGAATCTCTCATTCAATGGATTAGTAATTACCTTTCGAACCGTTCAATGCAAGTTGTTTTGGATGGCTTCAAGTCTGCAGTTTACAAAATAAACGCTGGGGTTCACCAGGGCTCTGTTTTGTCTCCGACCCTCTTCCTTGTTTTCATAAACGATCTCTTGTCTGCTACATCTAATCCAATTCACTCCTTTGCCGATGGCAGTACCCTCAGTTTTTCATATTCGCTCTCGGTTCCTCGCCTCTGCTCTTCGTATGTTAAACGTGTTAAACTCCGACCTTGACAGCATTGTATCAGGGATCTCTTAACAGAGTGGAGTTTAATGCTTCTAAACCTCAATGCTGTCTTCTGTCATTAAAGCAAAACCGCATCACCCAGCCATTATCCATGAATGGTGCTTGCATCGCTGAAACCGAAAGGCTTTCCATCCTCGGTATGTGTGTCAGTATGTAAGCACATATATGAGGTCTAGGTTTCCGTAAAAGGTGCAAGAAATATTAAACCCCTTCTGATCTGGCTATTTTATCCAAGGCATACATTTGCCCTAAGCGCGAATATAACTCCCATATCTGGGCAGGTGCCCCGAAAACTTCACTGCACCTGCTAGACAGGACTCAAAAACGGACGTTAAAACTTATTGGTGACAGAGACATAGGAAAGTCAATTTACTCCCTGGAACACCGACGCAATGTCTCTTGCCTGTCACTGTTTTATCGCTTTTTCTACCAACAGTGTTCCATCGAAAAAGCTAATTGCATTCCAGCCCTTCAGATACTCAATCGTAATATTCGCCAAAGATCGAATGCACATCAGTTCACCCTTGAGCCCACTTTCGGACGCATCGTTAAGTTCAGAGGTTCTTTCATAAGCCTTACAATGCTTATGTGGAATGTCCTGCCGCAATCAGTCTTTCCTTCTCACTACAACAGCCAGCTATTCAAAACAATAGTGCACCGGTACCTCTCTTCCTTTTCCTCTTCTTCTATTTATTTTCGCTTGTGAGATGCAAAACATTAAAAGGATAGCCTAATCCCTTATTCGCCAGTCAACTAAAAAAAACTAGTGGGAGGGTTACAATCCGATTAGGCGATTCGTTGGATACCCAAATCCCAATTAACCACTGTCAAACTCCGAGTTGTGTTATAAATCTTGGTTGTTATACCCCATCCCATAGGATAGGAGATATATTAAGTTTGATTCATAGTTTGTAACATAGAGAAATAATCACCGTAGAACCCCAAGACCTTAAGGGCATATGATCGAGACCGAATTGTTAGTCGAATGAGCCTTGTCCGTCCGCCCGTGTGTCGGTAGTTTTTAGGCCTTAAATTTTGTGGTAGGAGCTTGAAACTTTATGTCTGTTCTTTCTAGGTCCCGAAGCAGTACAATTGTAAAAATTTTTAAAATCCGCCCGCTGACACGCCCACTTTACTTATTAACATGGAAATTCAAAGTTGTCGTAGGAAGCTGAAGTTGGGTACGCGTTATCCTCGCTTAAGTGTATTGCGATTGACATTTCAAAAAAAGGCAAAACCCGCTCCTTTTGGGCGTGGTCATATTTCATTTGCATTTTAATAAACGGTTTTTATTCGATATATTTTCTTTGAATCCAAAAAAACTTGCGCTATAAAATGTTCAGATATGTGTGAAAGCTATCAACTGAAATGTATAAATTTTTGTCACGCCCAATTTTGGAGGCGTTTTTTAAGTATAAACCAAATTTTTAATGTGAAAATGCAATCACCACGTGTATACCACTTCTGATAAAAAATATAAACAAAAAAACGATGTAATTGAAAACGGGTAGATGCCACGACCCTTTCTTAGGAAGAAGATTCTTAACTGAGAAATTCTATATACAATTGAAGTTAAATGAAACCGAAATTTAAGAACTAAGATTTATGACACAATTCGGAGCTTGACAGTCTTCAATTGGGATGGGTATCCAACGACCAGGTTAGGTATTTCTAACGTTGCGAACTCTTCTGATGTAGACTACTGCGTGGATAATTTTTACTCTATTTTGAATACCTCCATAGGTAATATTATTCCTAGAAAATGAAAGAAAAACGAAATTTGTGACCGTCCCTGGTATACTAGTGAACTTATATCCTTGCGTAACAAACGAAACAAGGCTTGGAAATTATATATAAAAAGTTTAAATCATACAGACCTTGAAAGATTTATAGTAATTTTTGAGGAATTCAAAGCTCTTTCGGACTATCTATATAACAGTTATATCTCTCAAATGGGAGCATCATTTAAATCTTATCCATATAAAATTTGGAAATTCGTCAATTCGAAAAGAAAGACGGACGGATATCCAGCGAATTTAACGTATAACGGTTACTCATCTAATGACCCTGCCGTGACTTGTAATTTCTTTGCTTACAACTTTTCTAAATCGTTCAGAAATGGCCCGTTTCCTGTCGACACGGAATACTTTGAATATCTTAAGCATTCAGCACAAGTCAGCTTTAAGGGAATTTAAGGGAATTGCCAGTTGCTTTTACGTCTATTAAAGAGTTTATGTCTAATCTTAAAGAGGATTATTCTGCAGGACCAGACGGGATTCCACCTATTTTGTTAAAAAAAATGTAAGGATATACTTGCCTTTCCCGTCCAACATCTATTTAAGCTGTCGCTTTCTTCTGGAATTTTTGCAAACGCTTGGAAGCTATCGTATATGACCCCTGTTTTAAAAAAGGGAGATAAGTGTGATGTGTCAAGTTACAGACCAATTGCAAAGCTATCATCCATACCTAAACTTTTCGAGCAAGTTGTTTGTCTTGTCTTTTTCTGTCGCAATATCATTTGTAGAGAACAACATGGCTTTGTAAAAAACAGATACACTGTCACTAACATCGTGTCCTTTCACAGCAAGTGTAGCAACGCTTGGAGAGTCAATTTGAAGTTGACTGTATTTACACAGACTTTTCAAAAGCTTTTGATCTAATTTCACATGAAATTATTGTTTTTAAACTTACATCGCTAGGTTTCCCACCTAATTTCATATCTTGGATTATATCTTATCTTCACTTAAGAACTTATCAAGTAAATTTCAGAGGGACTAAATCAAATATCTTTTCCGCGGTATCAGGTGTTCCCCAAGGGAGCCATCTTGGTCCTCTTCTCTTTATACTGTCAATTAATGATTTCCCGTCAAGTGCGAAACAGTGATATTCTTGCATATGCCGATGGTATGAAAATATCAAAAACAAAGTCAGTGTCAGACCATAGTTCTTTGCAGTCAGACATCGACAGTTTCACCATCTGGTGTGATAAAAATGGACTCACACTTAACCCAAATAAGTGTCAGGTTATGGCGTTCTCTGAAAAACGTACGCCGACGGAGTTCTCATATACAATAAACAACCACATCTTTGGTCGTGTCTTTCGATTTAGTGATTTTGGTATTTTCTTTAGCTCCGATCTTACTTTTTCCGAACACATTAATTATGTCGTTAATGAGTCTAACTGTATGCTGGGGTTTATTAAAAGATGGGCTAAGGAATTTAATAATCCTTATGCAACTCTTTCGCTGTATAATAGTTTCGCTGGGCCACACCTCGAATATGCTTCACAGGTTTGGACACCATCCCAAATTTGTTATGCTAACAGGATTGAGGCTATTCAGAGGAGATTTATCCGCTTTGCCCTATGAGGCCTTCCTTGGGATGATCCATTTCACCTTCCACCTTATTCCCAGAGGCTAAAATTACTTAATCTGCAGAGCCTGCCTCAAAGACGTATTAACACCGGTCACATTGACGCACCTGACATCTTGTCCTCTTTCAAATTTAAATTTCTTGGTGGCTCTTATAACCTAAGTAATATCAATCTGTTAAACGTTCCGAATCATAGATCGAATTACGGCATGCATGAGCCTATTACACGCATGAGTACCCTGTAGAATTTATATAGTAGTGTTCTAGATTTCAATATTGACACTGAAAAAGGTGCTTAAGCAATTGTAATTTTCTTTCTTTATGTGTATCTATTTTATTGATTTTTTCCTATTTTGTTAATTGTTGTGTATGTGTTAAGTGATCGTTACATTAACCACTAACACCTGCACTAGTTGATGAGCCTGTGTAAGCAATATTTTGCGTGGCAATTTTCTGCTTGTAGTTGCTGCTTGCTTTAAGCACCCTACATCACAGAACTGATAGTGCACTAAAAAAAAAGACCCCCAAGACCTTAAGAGCATATGATCGAGACCGACTTCTGAGTTGAATGAGCCATGTCCGTCCGTCCCTCCGTCCGTCTGTCTGTCCGTATGTCACCAATTTTTAGGCCTTCAATTTTGAGCTAGGAAGCTAAAATTTTGTGCGTAAGCTCTCTGTCACCCGAAGCAATACAAGTGTTAAAATTTTTCAAATCCGCTCACAGACACGCCACAATCGGTCTAAATGTGCAACAACCTCCGGTGCTTTCAAAACTGTAAGACGTCGTGAAATGCTGAAATTTATTATTTAGCATCTCCTAATGATTAAAAGTCATAAAAAATAAAAATAAAGTCCGCAGACCGCCCCTTGTGGGCGCGGCATCGATTGAAAGTGTAATCTTTCCAATGTAATTTATTTAATATTTTTCTACCAAATCGAAAAATTTTTACTTAATATATTATGTAGAAAGCACTTTTTTTTAAATATCTTTCATACAAAGTCTTGGACTATGCCCACAATTGGAGGCAGAATTTAAGAAAAACCTCTAATTTTCCAGAAAACACGGATTTTTACTACTTTTTAGCCTAACTTAAGTAAGGATAAGAAATTAAATTTAACACATTTGCTTCTCCGGGTTCTATAGGTACTAGATTTCGTTCCTACAAAGTTTTTGGCCACGCCCATTTTTAGAGGTTGATATTACGAAATTCTTGAATTTTACCCAAAATATTACATTTTTCGGATCGAATTAAAGAGTAATTGTTCAAATGCAATTTATTCCATATTTTTGTTCCAAATCAAAAAAAAATTACTTAATATGTTTTGTAGAAAATATTAGGTTCTACATTTGGTTCATACAAAGTTTTGGGCCACACCCATACTTAGAGGCATAATACCTTAAAACTTATAAATTTCCAGAAAAATATAGATTTCGACTGCTTTTTAGCTTAACTAAGTATAGAATAAGAAATAAAATTTACCACATAAAGAACACCGGATACTATTTCAGGTTTCGTTCGTACAAAGTTTCCTTAGAGCTCGATTTCACAAAATTATTGAATTTGAACCAAAAAATTACAGTTTTGCGTACATTTTAGCCGCAAACTTGGATATTTCTATGCTAAAATTGACTTTCCACGTGATATTGACATGCCACGTCCCTTTCTAAAACAAACTAGTGGGAGGGTTACAATCCGCTTAGGCGAATCGTTGGATACCCCATAGTAGAAACATAGTGATATTCTTGCATATGCCGATGGTATGAAAATATCAAAAACAAAGTCAGTGTCAGACCATAGTTTTTTGCAGTCAAACATCGACAGTTTCACCATCTAGTGTGATAAAAATGGACTCACACTTAACCCAAATAAGTGTCAGGTTATGGCGTTCTCTGAAAAACGTACGCCGACGGAGTTCTCATATACAATAAACAACCACATCTTTGGTCGGGTCTTTCGATTTAGTGATCTTGGTATTTTCTTTAGCTCCGATCTTACTTTTTCCGAACACATTAATTATGTCGTTAATGAGTCTAACTGTATGCTGGGGTTTATTAAAAGATGGGCTAAGGAATTTAATAATCCTTATGCAACTCTTTCGCAGTACAATAATTTCGCTAGGCCACACCTCGAATATGCTTCACAGGTTTGGACACCATCCCAAATTTGTTATGCTAACAGGATTGAGGCTATTCAGAGAAGCTTGCCCTATGAGGCCTTCCTTGGGATGATCCATTTCACCTTTCACCTTATTCCCAGAGGCTAAAATTACTTAATCTGCAGAGCCTGTCTCAAAGACGTATTAACACCGATCTCGTTTTTATTCAACAAATATTGTTAGGTCACATTGACGCACCTGACATCTTGTCCTCTTTCAAATTTAAATTTCTTGGTGGCAAATCAATCTGTTAAACGTTCCGAATCATAGATCGAATTACGGCATGCATGAGCCTATTACCCGCATGAGTACCCTGTAGAATTTATATAGTAGTGTTCTAGATTTCAATATTGACAAAGCGACACTGAAAAAGCTGCTTAAGCTATTGTAATTTTCTTTTCTCTATTTATCTATTTTATTGATTTTTTCCTATTTTGTTAATTGTTGTGTATGTGTTAAGTGATCGTTACATTAACCACTAACACCTGCACTAGTTGATGAGCCTGTGTAAGCAATATTTTGCGTGGCAATTTTCTGCTTGTAGTTGCTGCTTGCTGTAAGCACCCTACGTCACAGAACTGATAGTGCACTAAAAAAAAGACCCCCAAGACCTTAAGAGCATATGATCGAGACCGACATCTGAGTTTAATGAGCCATGTCCGTCCGTCCCTCCGTCCGTCTGTCTGTCCGTATGTCACCAATTTTTAGGCCTTCAATTTTGAGCTAGGAAGCTAAAATTTTGTACGTAAGCTCTCTGTCACCCGAAGCAATACAAGTGTTAAAATTTTTCAAATCCGCTCACAGACACGCCACAATCGGTCTAAATGTGCAACAACCTCCAGTGCTTTCAAAACTGTAAGACGTCGTGAAATGCTGAAATTTATTATTTAGCATCTCCTTATGATTAAAAGTCATAAAAAATAAAAATGAAGTCCGCAGACCGCCCCTTGTGGGCGCGGCATCGATTGAAAGTGTAATCTTTCCAATGTAATTTATTCAATATTTTTCTACCAAATCGAAAAATTTTTACTTAATATATTATGTAGAAAGCACTTTTTTTTAAATATCTTTCATACAAAGTCTTGGACTATGCCCACAATTGTAGGCAGAATTTAAGAAAAACCTCTAATTTTCCAGAAAACACGGATTTTTACTACTTTTTAGCCTAACTTAAGTAAGGATAAGAAATAAAATTTAACACATTAGCTTCACCGGGTTCTATAGGTACTAGATTTCGTTCCTACAAAGTTTTTGGCCACGCCCATGTTTAGAGGTTGATATTACGAAATTCTTGAATTTTACCCAAAATATTACATTTTTCGGATCGAATTAAAGAGTAATTGTTCAAATGCAATTTATTCCATATTTTTGTTCCAAATCAAAAAAAATCTACTTAATATGTTATGTAGAAAATATTAGGTTCTACATTTGGTTCATACAAAGTTTTGGGCCACACCCATACTTAGAGGCATAATACCTTAAAACTTATAAATTTCCAGAAAAATATAGATTTCGACTGCTTTTTAGCTTAACTAAGTATAGAATAAGAAATAAAATTTACCACATAAAGAACACCGGATACTATTTCAGATTTCGTTCGTACAAAGTTTCCTTAGAGCTCGATTTCACAAAATTATTGAATTTGAACCAAAAAATTACAGTTTTGCGTACATTTTAGCCGCAAACTTGGATATTTCTATGCCAATATTGACTCCACGTGATATTGACATGCCACGTCCCTTTCTAAAACAAATTAGTGGGAGGGTTACAATTCGCTTAGGCGAATCGTTGGATACCCCATCCCAATTGACTACTTTCAAGCTCCGAATTGCGTCATAAATCTTGGTTGTTAAATTTCAGTTTCTATTAACTTCAACTGTATTTCCAATTTCTCAGTTAAAGAATCTTCTCCCTTAAAAAGGGGCGTGGCATCCATCCCTTTTCAATTAAATCGTTTTTTTGTTTATATTTTTTATCAGAAGTGATATATACGTGTTGATTGCATTTTCACATTAAAAATTTTGGTTTATAATTAAAAAATTTATTCATTTCAGTTGATAGCCTTCACACATATCTGAGCATTTTATAGCGCAAGTTTTTTGGATTCAAAGAAAATATATCAAATTAAAAATGCTTAATAAAATGCAAATGAAATATGACCACGCCCAAAAGGGGGCGGTTTTTGCCTATTTTTTGAAACGCTAATCACAATACACTTAAGCGGCGATAACGCGTACCAAATTTCAGCTTCCTACGACAATTTTTAATTTTCATGCTAATAAGTAAAGTGGGCGTGTCAGTGGGAGGATTTTAAAAATGTTTACACTTGTTCTGCTTCGGGACCTAGAAAGAACAGATATGAAGTTTCAAGTTCCTAGTTCAAAATTGAAGGTCTAAAAACTACCGACACACGGACGGACGGACGGACATGGCTCATTCGACTAACAATTCGGTCTCGATTATATGCCTCTAAGGTCTTGGGGGTCTACGGTGATTATTTCTCTATGTTACAAACTATGAAACAAACTTAAAATACCTCCTATCCTATGGGATGGGCTATAAAAAGTAAACCAAAACTTATAAGGATTAATTTTTTTTTTCTATTTCAAATGATGCAAATGGTAACGGACGGAGATGGAAAACAAGAAAATAAACAGATGGAAAGGAGAATAGGAATGGAAAGGTGAATAGGAATGGAAAGGAGGAGGAAGGCAAAAAGAAATGGAAAGGAGAATAGGAACAGAGCTGAGAATAGGAATGGAAAGGATAATAGGAATGGAAAGGAAAATAGGAATAGGGCTTACCGCTATTACATATGCACTGTTGCACTTACTCACTGGTTGTTTATATTTTTTATCAGAAGTGGTATGTATACACGTGTTGATTGCGTTTTTATGTGAAAAATTTGGTTTATACTTAGTCACGCCCCAAAAAGTGGGCGTGTCGAAAATTTCTTCACTTGAGTTGATAACTTACTCACATATCTGAACATTTTATAGTGCAAGTTTTTTGGATTTAAAGCAAACACATATATTCAATAAAAACCGTTTATAAGAATGCATATTAAGTATGACCACGCCTACAAGGAGGCGGTCTTCGCTTTTTGTTTACATGCCAATCTCAATACACTTAAGCGAGGATATCGCATACCAAATTTCAGCTTTCTGCGACAACTTTGATTTTTCAGGCTAATAAGTTAAGTGGACGTGTCAGTGGGCGGATTTCAAAAAATTTTGTACTTGTACTGCTTCGGGACCACAAAATTTAAGGCCTAAAAACTACCTACAGACGCGGACATGGCTGATTCGACTTGCAATTCGGTCTCGATCATATGACCTTAAGGTCTTGGAAGTCTACGGTGATTACTTCTTTATGTAACAAACTATGAATCAAACTTAATATACCTCCTATCCTATGGGATGGGGTATAAAAAGTCAGCTGTTGCAAACACTTTGCGATCCCGGTGATATCCTTGAAGAACCTCCTGTAGAACGTATGAAGACCAAGAAAGCTCCCTAGCTGGTCCCCAAGCTCCTTGTCTCTGGGGACTGGTCAACTTCTCACATCTTCGATTTTCCCTGAATCCCTCTTCACTCCAGATACTTTTCTTCTTCTCTAAAGAGCGAGCGCAAACTTCTTTAAATTGAGCTTGAAGTGTGCTGCTCGAAGTCGTGAGAAGACCTCCCTCATGTTGTCGCGATGTTTAGCGAATGTCTTTCCCAAAACGATGACGTAATCCAAGTATACCAGGCACGTTTTCCACGTCAAACCATGTAAGATACGTTCCATAAGACGCTCAAAGGTAGCCGGGGCGAACTGCCATGGTCCATTGCCAGCTGTGAAAGCGGCCCACCCTTTGTCTGGGTGGATCAGTACCTGCCGGTAGCCATTTTTCAGGTCGAGGGTAAAAAACCATTTTGCTCCAGAGAGTGTGTCCAATGTGTCATCTATTCAAGGTAACGGGTACCTATCCTTCTTGTACTAGCATCTCCAGTGTATATGCGGTGTTGTACTAAGTGTGTTATACCATAGTCTCCATCCTGTGACGCAAATATAGCAGCAAAATCGCCAATGAGATTTCCCGCTATGGTTTCTGCTCCTGAGTTAGCTCACAGTCTCCAAGTATAGACAGGACTCGCAGGCTCACCCTCAGTCACCGTCGAAATGGCTGCAATGGGTACGCATCTTCCGATCACCTCTCCTTTTGAATTCACTTCTCTTATCTGGCTCGATGAGATAGAGTCGGTGGCTCCCAGGATCACTCTCCACACGTGTCTAAAGAACTGTCTCTAAAAAAGGGCGCAGAAGTTCATCGCTGCCCATCATCACTCGAAGATTCACAGCGTTGTTATTTCCGTATACCATAGGGATCTTGACGGTTCGATACCTTAGTGAAGTCCTAACCTTCATGAAGTCCACTCCAATGTTGCATTCGTCGCATATGTCGGCTACTAAGAATGCATGTGAGAAGGTCAATCCCTCTAGTTGTATGTGAAGCAGCACCTCACCCCGTATACTTTGGCCGCTTCCTGTAGCTGTCTTCAGACTGAAGCAGCTGGGGTTATGTAGCCATGACGTCTGAACAAGGTCTCTTCGGATGATGTGCTGTGGCTGTGGCACCTGTGTCGATAGTGGCCACACATTTTCTGTTGGCGATTATTGCCTTAACTGTCAGACTCCTGTTGCAGCGTTTTGTTTACGAAATTTGGATGATGGTCCTGGGGCGTCGATTCAATCTACCAGCTTTTGCCCCGCGAAGTTGTTTCCCGACTGCTGTCGCTCCAAAGCTTGTCCAGCAGGGTGAACGTTGTCCCTGCTAGATGCTTCTTCGTTATGCCTTCACCTAGCGCAATGTGGGAAGTTCGCTTGTATAGCTTGAGCTCCCCCCTTTCGCTGTAGGTGCCCCAGATTGTTACAATTCCAGCTTCTCATTTGCGCCCGAATGGTGTTCGTGTTTTGCCTTTCAATTTCAATGCGTTGACATGAACTGAGCACTTCAGCGTTATCGTTTCCCTGATGCCATGGCCTCATAAGCCGGATTGCCCAAAAAGCCAATCGTCGTTGTCTAAAAATTTGCTTCACAGTACACCTGGTCCTGTTGCGAGTTCTACTAGAAGGATTCAGACACCAATAGATACTGAACGCAACATACTGGACTTAGGTCAGGAGTTGCTGCAGAGCAAAGCAACGATATAAGTTAGTAATTTGGTGAATAGCAATAAGGCATGGCAATGAGCATGGAAAATATTTCTAAAGTGGTGGCCCGGGTAATTCCTCATTTTTCAGGAACAAGATCGCCAGATCTAAGCAATAAGGTGTATGAGTTTCTCAACGCATGCCAGCTTGGTTTCAAGTGTCTTGAGGGTGCAAGTGAGGAACAGTTCGTCTTTAATAACCACACGACTAATTGATGCACCAAAATCGTTGAAAGAGCTGGAAACGGTTATTAAGACCGCATATTGGTCTGTAACCAATTTAAGGTTAACGAAATCAAAGGGTTAAATCAACTAACAACCGAAGATATCCATTCGTTTGCCAGGAGTCTAGTGGGGCTGCAGACAAAGGCTAGGGACATAATAAAGTTAAATTATTCCACGGCTGATTCGGTGGCTCTCTTAAAGGAATTGGATAATTTGGCGAAATTATCCTCCCGAAGAGGACTAGTGGAAGCACCTCTAAGACATTGCATGCTCACCATAGAGGAAGAAGATTTTGATCAACTGGTGCAAAAAGCTCATAGAGCGTCATTGCTTCTACACCCACAGTGTATAGAACCATCCTTTCTATGGTACAACCTTCCTCCTTATATCCTCCCTTACAACCCGACTTATTTCTTGCAACAATACGCACCGCAGCACTTCACTTTCAGTGCACAATCCAATCAAATTCCTATGGTCTCTAACGCGACTTCATCAGGTTTTTCCTCAAATCAGATAACTATGGCTCCAAATGGGACATCACCAGGCTTTCTCCCGTTTTATAGTGCAGATGCACCACCTGCCTCTGTCTTCGCAGTCCAGACAAAAAAAACCAAAAAGTCGTAAAAAATGCTTATGGTGCTCACGGCTAGGGCACAACGAGGAGGAGTGCTATAGTGAGCCATTAATAGACTGTGCCTTCAAGCCTCGAATTTAAGCCCCCCCCCCCCCCCAAAAACCCAAGCCTTCGGAAATCACAAGCCCCCGAAAAACAATAAAGAATATCAAAAAAATAAAAAATAAAACGAGTGTTTCAAAAGGCAAAATTAACTTACTTTTTCTTTACTTTATTCAATTGCTCATTACGAAAATGCTCTACCCAATCAAAGATCTTTGCAATCGGACTACCCGATTAGCAAAGACAAAGCCACATCAACTAACTGCGGTTAATGTTAAAAAACATTTAAAAACGTTGAGGAGCTACTTCGCAAGGCCCTTTGTAAAAAACACGACCTCTTCCTAGCCTACAAGCGCTGCGGACTCGACGTGTTGTTTGCCTCTTCCTGAAGTAAAGGGAAGCACTGCGATTTTTCTGATCGACACTGGCGCCGAAGTCAGTTTGATTAACCAAAGAAGACTGCGAAATACGCATACCGTTATGAAAGCTGAAAGCCAAGAGTTGGGTGGCGCATTTCATTGCGCATTCCATTGGAATAATGGAGACTCTGGGTACTCTAAATACAAGAATCCCATTGACTAGTATTTTTCAACCCAAAGCGAATTTCCACGTCATAAACGACACTAGCGGAATACCCGCTGATGGTATCTTGGGTCGCGATCTGTTTTGGAACTGCTCAATAATTGACTCAGTCAATAAAAAATTAATTTTCTTAGACAAGCAGTCAAAACAGATAATAGTCGAACTCCCGCTTGGGTCTATGGAGACGAAAAGTAACGAAAAGAACGCCTTTTCGCAAGTGTCCCTTGTCCAGGCAAGGTCTCAGGCAGCTTGAGATAAAGGTCAAAACGGGTTCAAAGGAAATATTGGTTCACAATCAAGAACTAAAACCTGGTGTCAGTCTATCCGGAGCTTTTGCGTTACTGACGATATAAGACAGGCATTGGATAGAGATAGAGTGACTTTTTTGATACTGCTTGACTTCTCGAAGGCATTCGATTCAGTCAGTCATGTTAGCTTATGTAAAAAGATTATGCAGGAATATAACTTCTCAGCTTCTGAAGTGATTAACTTGAAGCTTCTTCCAAGTTAATTTATTCGTACTTGACCAACAGAAGACAAGCAGTTCAAGTTGGTGACAGCTTATCGGATTTCCTCCAGAACGCAACTGGCATCCCTCAAGGCTCTATACTTGGTCCCATTTTGTTTTCTATGTATGTCAATGAGCTTCCGTCCAAAATTGAAAATTGCTCTACTCATAAGTATGCAGATGATGTGCACCTTTATCTAAGCTGTCCTCTCGGACTTATTGAGCATGGAGTTGCTTGCATCAAGGAAGACTTGGAGAAAATAGTGCTCTGGTCCCAACTAAATAGCCTTATTTTAAAACCCCAAAAAGTCCAAATGCCTTTTTTTTTTTTTTTTTTCAAAAGGGGTTTTAATTTCAGATAAATTTTTTTTTACAATATTTTACCTGCAAAGCAAAGTGCTTATCTGCAGGTGGTTGGACATAACGTTGTTATAATTTTGAAGTGATTTCATTTTAAAAAGATTAGGTTTAAATAAAATAAGTTAATTTTGAAGTTAAAGTTATTATTGTGATTTAGAAAAAAAAATCTAATCTGACTCTACTTTACATGATTCAATTCAATTAAATGTTTTTTTAACTCTTTTTTTCTTTTTTTTAAAATTTACAATATTTTTCAGTGACAGTGGGAGAAAATTCAACAATTTAGGGACGTGCATCGTAATTCTCTGTCTCCGTACGAGTTGTAAGCTGTCGGTACTCCTAACATACCTTGGGGTTGTCTTCGGGTGTTAAGTGTGTGGCTGATAGGTTGAAGAAACCGTCTGTCGTCCATATAGCTTAGCAGTGTAGTCATGGAAGATTGCCTTTACGTCTAAAACTTTAAAACTTGAATTAGTATGTCGAATAGTTTTAACAAGACGATGTTGTAAGTTTGATATCTTCTCCTGGTGGGTTTTTGCTGCGTTTCCCCAGGCCAGAATCCCGTATCTAATGCGTGACTCCGCCAACGAGTAGTACACTTGTTTAAGTACCTCCATATGTGAATAACGCTTAAGGTACACCATTGCAAACATAGTGCTCTTAAGTTGAAGACGCAGGACGTTAATGTGCTCACGCCACAGAAAATTCTCGTCGATGGTAACTCCGAGGTATTTAATGGTTTTAACTACCTCAATTGTGCTGCTGCTCCTCAACAATGGACAACGATCATTTCGATGAAAGATTTCAATAACTTTCGTTGGCTTCGATGGAGTTCGAATATGCATCAACTTGGTTTTATTTGCGTTGATCACCAGGCCGTTGTCATGACACCATTCAGACACAAGGTTGAACTCGTCTTGCAGCATCTTTATAGCTAAGTGCAAGTCCTTGTGTTTTACGACGATTGCGATGTCATCAGCGTAGGCATATGCAGTAGCCTTTTTAAATGATTTTAATAGATCATTCGTGAACTATTAAAATCATTTTAATGGTCAAAGGATAGACATGTGCACTCAAGAGGATACAAGCATCCACAGGTTTTCTAAACCCACCTCTGTCTATCAACTCCTACTCTCACCTCCCCGTGGTGAACACCGGCTGCCTAGTACCTCAACTGGAGATTGGGTTCCAACCCCTTTGGAAGGTTGTTGGGGGTAGCAGACGAGAGAGGGGGGGAGGAGTGTTCCCACTAAGGCACTTCTCCTTGCATCCGGACGGCAGCGGAGGAATTCCCCAGATGGAATCAACGGTGGCGTCCATAGTTCCAGTCAGGCCGAACTACTTAGTGAACACCTTATATGGGCTACTACGACGTATTCGGAGCTCAGGCCTATAAGGAGCGGGCCATCCGGCTCTCCGTCCTTAGAGCTAAGCAAAGGATCTGGTCCTCCAGGTTGGGGGTCGTGCCGTCGGGGTGACTTCCCGGCCACGTAAAGAAACACCAGTCACGAAGCGGAAACAAGCCTCGGATTCGGACGGATTTGCTGTTGACGACCAATGCAAACGAGAAAAGGACAACGAGCTCCGGATCTGCACGTGGAATGTTAGGTCCCTTAACAGACCACGTGCAGCCGAGCAACTAGCGGAGGCCCTTAACGACTGCAAGGCAGACATTACTGCCATCCAAGAAATGCGGTGGGACGGGCCGGGCAAAAGAAGGATGAAAAACTGCGACATCTACTACGGCGACTGCTACCGGCATCAAAGACAGCGCCTATTTGGATGTGGTTTCGTTGTTGGAGGCAGACTTAGGCAAAAAGTCTTGAGCTTCAACCCTGTAAGCGAGCGCCTCGCGACGATCCGCATCAAGGCTAAATTCGCCAACATTAGCCTGATATGCGCACATGCCCCCACAGAGGAGAAAGATGACGAGACCAAAGATATGTTCTACGAGCTCCTGGACAAAACTTATGAGCAGTGCCCTAGCTACGACATTAAAATTGTCCTAGGCGATTTTAATGCCAAGCTAGGAAGGGAGGGCATCTTTGGTCGTACTGTCGGAAAGCATAGCCTGCACGACACGACCTCCGATAACGGATTCAGGCTGATCGACTTTGCTGCGGGGCGACACGTTGTGGTAGCTAGTACACAGTTCCCGCATCTCAATATCCACAAAGGGACATGGAGATCTCCCGATCAATCAACCGTCAACCAGATTGACCATATTGCGATCGACGCAAGGCACTCCTCCAGTATCATGGATGTCCGAACTTTCCGAGGGGCCAACATTGACTCGGATCACTACCTTGTTGTAGCCAAGGTAAGGCTGCGGATATCCCGACCATCGCCAAGTAATGGAAATACTGTGAGGAAGTTTGACGTCGGCCGACTACAATCGCAAGAGATCGCCAGGTCCTTCTCCAACCGAGTCTCTCAAAACCTTCTACGAAGTCCTATGCAACCAGCATCAAGTATTGATAGCCAGTGGCAACATTGCCAAAATGCCATCAGAGACGCCGCCTCTGAAGTGCTGGGTTTCACACGGCGACCACAACGATACCCCTGGTTTGACGATGAATGCCGGCAAGCACATGCAGCTAAACAGGAAGCATACAAAGCGGCGCTGCACAGAAGGACTAGAGCTGCTCGCGAGCTCTACGAGCAGAGGAGGAGAGAGGAGCACCGGCTTCTCCGAAGGAAAAAGAGAGAGCACGAGAAGCGCGCGGTTGAAGAGATAGAGAGATGTTACAACAGGAATGAGGTTAGAAAGTTTTACCAAAGGATCAAAAGGTCCTGCCATGGGTATAAACTTCGAACTGAAGCCTGTAAGGACCATCAAGGGAACATCGTTGTAGAATCGCAGTCGGTGCTGAGGATTTGGAAAGACCACTTCTGCAGACTGTATAACGGCGAGGAAGAACCAAATACCGCTGTCAGGCAGAACGAACCATTCAACCCGGGCGAAGACGTTACCGACGAAGCATACGAACGATACCGCCCACCCGACCTGGAGGAGGTGAAAGTAGCTGTGTCTAAGCTCAAGTGCAACAAAGCAGCCGGAGCAGACGGCCTAGCTGCCGAACTTTTTAAATCCGCTGGCGATGAGCTGGTTAGGAGCATGCACCAGCTCATCTGCAAGATATGGTCGGAAGAAAGCATGCCCGACGAATGGAACCTCAGCATTGTTTGCCCGATCCTGAAGAAAGGAGACCCTCTGAGTTGTGCCAACTACAGAGGCATAAGTCTTCTTAACATCGCATACAAGATCTTCTCTGCTGTACTGTGTGAACGCCTGAAGCCGTTTGTCAACAATCTGATAGGCACATATCAGTGTGGCTTTAGGCCAGGAAAGTCCACCATCGATCAAATATTCACACTGCGGCAGATCTTGGAGAAAACCCAGGAATTCCAAATCGATACACACCACCTCTTCATCGATTTCAAGGCCGCGTATGACAGCATCTATAGAGACGAGCTATATAGCGCAATGTCTAGTTTTGGCATCCCTGCCAAACTCGTCAGTCTGTGCAGGATGACGATGGAAAACTCACGCTGTTCCGTCAAGGTCGGCAAAGACCTCACCGACCCCTTTGATGTCAAAAAAGGATTTAGACAAGGCGAAGCGCTGTCATGCGACTTCTTTAACATCATACTTGAGAGAATTGTGCAGAACTCTCGCGCCAACACCAGAGGTACAATCTTTCAAAAGTCCGTTCAACTACTTGCATACGCAGACGACATTGACATAATCGGTAGAACAAAGCGTGATGTCAGTGAAGCCTTCGTGAGTATTGGGACGGAAGCGGCGAATATGGGTTTAGCAGTCAATGAGGGCAAAACCAAGTATATGCTGTCATCAAGAAAAGACACCCAACACCGACGTCTTGGACAAAACATCACCATCGACAGCTATAACTTTGAGGTAGTTAGGGACTTTGTCTACCTGGGTTCCGCTATCAATTCAGACAATGACACCAGCGCTGAAATCAAACGAAGGATAACTCTTGCCAATCGCTGTTTCTTTGGGCTAAGAAGGCAATTGAGTAGCAAAGCCCTCTCTCGAGCAACTAAAGTGTCCATGTATAAGACCCTCATCATCCCAGTCCTGCTGTACGGTGCAGAAGCATGGACCCTGTCAAAGGCGGATGAAAACACTTTAGGCTGCTTCGAGAGGAAAATTCTTCGGACGATTTACGGTCCCGTCTGCATAGACGGAGAGTGGAGGAGGAGATATAACATCGAACTGTACGGGCTGTACAGCGATACCGACCTAGCCAAAAGAGTCAAAACACAACGTCTACGATGGCTGGGTCATCTAGAGCGGATGGACACCAACGCCCCGGCCCGGAAAATCTTCGAATCCACACCGCAGGGACGACGCGGTAGAGGAGCACCGAGACTCAGGTGGCGCACGCAAGTGGAAGGGGACCTCAGCCAACTTCGCGTGCGAAACTGGAGACGGCTAGCTAGAGACAGAGCTGGCTGGCGAAGCTTGTTGGCTGAGGCCCAGGTCCACCCCGGACTGTAGCGCCACCTTAAGTAAGTAAGTAAGTTCATTCGTGAACAGTATAAATAGAATAGGACCCAGTTTGGAACCTTGTGGCACACCGTATTTGATCGTTCTTTTTTTGCTTAATATGTCATATACCTTGACTTGTATTTCTCTTTCACTAAGATAGCTTTTGAGCCAGTTTGCCAGCGCTCCTCTAAGTCCTAACCTGTTGACACTATCCACAAGTTTTTCAGGTGTAAGGGTATCGGATGCTTTGCTGAAATCTATGAAAAGCACAAGAACGTTGTGGTTTTTGTTAAGTCCAGCATTCACCATGTTGGTAAACTCCCCCAGTAATGATTGGATGCTCTTGCACTTTTGAAAACCAAATTGGTTAGGGTGAACCACTTTGTGCTTCGACATAAAACAATTAATCCGATTAACAACTACCTCTTCTAAACATTTTTCAACCGCTGGTAGAATTGAAATCGGTCTATAATTCTCCGTGTCTTTTTTTATTTCCCCCTTGTATATGGGGCGAATTATAGAGGTTTTCATTAGCTTAGGCACATAGGACTGACACAAACTACGGTTAACGATCTTCGCGATTATAGGAGTAAGGCACAAAGCATTTATTTTTAGATCAACTGGTCTTATGTTGTCTGCTCCAGGACCTTTTTTGTCACTCAGTTGACGCAGTATCTTGTTGACTTCAGACTCTGTTGCTTCCTCTACGTAGATACTTTGTTGAAGTTGCCAGTTCTCATGGTTTGAAGTTTTTGTATCACAGACATGAATGATGTTTGCCGCTTGATTCGAAAACCGCTCCACGAATTCCTCAACAATGTCTTTTAAGCCTTCGGTAGCAACTGGAAAATTGTTTTTGATTGCTTCGTCTACTGAGCGTTTTTTCCTTCCAAGCAGTTCACTCACAATACTCCACGTTTTCCTCGGATCGTTGTTGGCAGTTAAAAACTTTTGTTTGTAATAATTGGCTTTTACAATTTGAATGTTCTTGGTGACTGTGTTTCGATACCTTTTGTATTCATCTTCAAACGTCTTACATCTGGGGCTATTTTTCCAACTTCTATATAATTCATCCCTTTGTTTGCACATTGGGATTATTTCCGGAGTGATCCATGGCTTATGTTTCCGTTTTCTTTTGGTTGTGGTTGTTTGACTTGCTTCAGCATAAATTTTACTCATTTCTCCTACGAATTTATTATAGAGGGTCTCAACGTCATTTTCTTGAAGTATTTGTTGCCAGTCTGTATTCTGAATAAGCTCATTAACTTTTTGCTGATTGATATATTTAACCCTGTTTTCACAAGGTGTTTCTGAGATATATGAAATTTTTGTTGCATATAAAACGGCGTAATGGTCAGAAAGATCAGTTTCGATTACTGCTGAGTATATTTCACGCTTAGTTATGCTAACATACACATGGTCAATTATTGTCGCAGTATTATTTAAAACATCAACGCGCGTGGGACATTTAATCACGCTTGTTAACCCTTTGGAAGCCATCATCTCCATGTAATTTAAAACAAGTGAGTTATTCTCATCTCGGATGTTAATATTGATATCTCCCAAAACGATGTTTTCATTATTTCCCTTTAATATTCCATCTAATTATTCAATAAACCTTCCAACACTCGAGCTAGGTCGCCTAAATATTGCATGTACATGCTTTTGCTCACCGTTATGGAATATTTCTAGGTGCATGCCCTCGTAGTTTATTGGACTAGCTGGTAATATTGTGTAAGTTATATTGTCTTTTATAAATATTGCAACTCCTCCTCCTTTCGTCGCCTCTCGGTTTAAAAATTCAGAATTAAAACCGTCAATACTATAAAAGTCATTTTTTCTCTTCGGTATATTAATTTCATTCAATACTAATATATCGATGTAGCATAGCACATGTATGATGTGTATGGATTCACCGTGTTCGTTTTTGTTGGCTAGTATTTTTCCGGCTGTTTCCCACACAAACCACACAAAGCCTAGTTATATCGAGAAACATATTGGATATTTCTTATTTTCCTTCGATTATGTTAAGCAACGCTCCGATGGAATATGTCGAAACAGCAAAAAATCTTGCAGTTACTTTTAACACGCATTAAACTTGGGATAACCATATAAGCACACAGGTTGGAAAAGTTTATGGTGCACTGCGTACTTTACGGGTAACTCAGTCGTTTACACCCGTCAAAACACGTCTTTTGCTAGCTAAAACTCTGATTATACCTATATTAACTATATTAATATACGGTTGTGAAATTTTTTGAAAGTGCAGCTATGTAAGTAAAAGAAAGCTCGTAGTCGCGTTCAACAGCGCTGTACGATACGTTTTTGGATTAAGGAGGTATGATAGAGTGTCTGGTTTTGCTCATCGCCTGCTTGGTATGCCTCTTGAAAACTACTTTCAACTCCGGACTGTAACATTGTTATCGGATATCTTGCTAACTCAGCAACCTCAGTACTGCTTGGAAAGAATAAGAATAGCCTCTTCGGTGAGAACTCGTCAATTGATTCACCCTCGTTTTTCATGTTGGTCATCCGAACGTCAATTTTTTGTTAATGCTGTCCGTCTGTGGAACTCTCTACCTCGTCATATTAAAGAAACACAGAATACAACAAGAATCAGAGAACTATTAAAGGATTACCTTTCAATAAATACGTAAATATTTCTTTTGTATATTTACAACCTTTTGTTTATTCATAAAATTATTTTTTATTATATTATATTATTTTATATTATATTATATTATATATATATTGCATATACATAATATGTATTGTATATATATATATATATATATATATATATATATTTTTTTTTGTTTCGGCTCACCTGAGCGAAAATGCAAAATTGTTAAATAGCTTAAGACAAATTTATAAGATATTGTATCTTGCTGTTCTTAAGCACTAACGAATAAATAAAATAAATAAAAATAAATAAAAATAAATAGTGATTTAAACAATCTGACCCAACTTGTAGACGAGCCCATACTGGTACCTGACATTGATGATCATAACGCCAACACACTGGACTTGTCTTTGACCTCCCATCCCGACAAATACACAGTCGATATTTTTTCTCCTCTAGGCCCGTCAGACCATTGTGTCATATCGGCAAATTCTTTCCTTGGCAAGCAACCAATTAAAACCACTACTCCCAAGAGAACTATTTGGCGATACGAGAATGCAAATTAGGACGGCCTTAACGAGTTTTTCAAAAGTTTTAACTGGTCGCTTTGCTTTCTCGACAACAACGCTAAAGCCGCTGCAGATATGATCCCAAATGTAATTCTCCTAGGTTTGAGATCTTTTAGCCCTTAAAGGGTTAAGAGTTTCAAACTTCAGCTGTAAAGAGGCAATAAATTTGAAGAAATCTTACTTTCGGTGTTACAAGGACAAACCGAAATAAGTTCAAAAAACCAGAAATTACTGCAATGCTCATATCCGTCATGTGAAATTTTTGTACGGCCAAAAGTTGAGACAGAAAATACTACATTGTCCCAAAGGTAGTAAAAACTTTTGGTCTTTCGTCAAAAACGTGAAAAATGGTGCCTCATCCTTTATCCCGACACTCGTCTGCAATGGCATTCCAACCGTCAGTTCCCTAGACAAAGCCAATCTCTTCGCAGCACATTTTGCTGCCAGCTCCACGCTACCAGATTGCGTAATGTCTCCGCCTGTACTTGAGCGTGTGAATGCGCTACGGGACAAATTCATTTTCGCACTCGTACAATTAATAAAGTACTTAAGGATCTCAACATTCACAAATCCGCTGGTCTAGATGGTATATTCCCGATTGTTCTGAAGAGGTGTTCTTCCACGCTGGCAAAACCATTGTGTAAGCTTTTTCATCGGTCCTACTCCTCAGGTCTCTTCCCGAGTAGATGGAAAACATTTGTCCAGACCGTCCCTTAAAAAGGCGCTTTTTCTTCTCCCTCTAGCTATCGTCCAATTGCACCTACTTCCCTTCTTTCTAAGGTCATGGAAATGCTGTTTTATTTCCAGCTCATGAACTATCTCAAATTACGAAAACTCCGTAGCGACCGGCAATATGGTTTTCGTAGCAAAAGGTCCACTGGTGATCTGATGGCATATCTCACCGAAAAGTGGAACCACTCCTTGCATCTTCTAGGTGAAAGCAATATTGTTGCGCTTGATATTTCAGAAGCATTTGACAGAGTTTGAAACCAAGCTCTTTTGTCGAAAATGCGTGCATTTGGAATCGATGAATCTCTCATTCAATGGATTAGTAATTACCTTTCGAACCGTTCAATGCAAGTTGTTTTGGATGGCTTCAAGTCTGCAGTTTACAAAATAAACGCTGGGGTTCACCAGGGCTCTGTTTTGTCTCCGACCCTCTTCCTTGTTTTCATAAACGATCTCTTGTCTGCTACATCTAATCCAATTCACTCCTTTGCCGATGGCAGTACCCTCAGTTTTTCAAATTCGCTCTCGGTTCCTCGCCTCTGCTCTTCGTATGTTAAACGTGTTAAACTCCGACCTTGACAGCATTGTATCAGGGATCTCTGGAGTGGAGTTTAATGCTTCTAAACCTCAATGCTGTCTTCTGTCATTAAAGCAAAACCGCATCACCCAGCCATTATCCATGAATGGTGCTTGCATCGCTGAAACCGAAAGGCTTTCCATCCTCGGTATGTGTGTCAGTATGTAAGCACATATATGAGGTCTAGGTTTCCGTAAAGGGTGCAAGAAATATTAAACCCCTTCTGATCTGGCTATTTTATACAAGGCATACATTTGCCCTAAGCGCGAATATAACTCCTATATCTGGGCAGGTGCCCCGAAAACTTCACTGCACCTGCTAGACATGACTCAAAAACGGACGTTAAAACTTATTGGTGACAGAGACATAGGAAAGTCAATTTACTCCCACTGCTTTTTCTACCAACAGTGTTCCATCGAAAAAGCTAATTGCATTCCAGCCCTTCAGATACTCAACCGTAATACTCGCCAAAGATCGAATGCACATCAGTTTAACCTTGAGCCCACTTTCGGACGCATCGTTAAGTTCAGAGGTTCTTTCATAAGCCGTACAATGCTTATGTGGAATGTCCTGCCGCAATCAGTCTTTCCTTCTCACTACAACAGCCAGCTATTCAAAACAATAGTGCACCGGTACCTCTCTTCCTTTTCCCCTTCTTCTATTTATTTTCGCTTGTGAGATGCAAAACATTAAAAGGGTAGCCTAATCCCTTATTCGCGAGTCAACTAAAAAAAAACTAGTGGGAGGGTTACAATCCGCTTAGGCGATTCGTTGGATACCCAAATCCCAATTGACCACTGTCAAATTCCGAGTTGTGTTATAAATCGTGGTTGTTATACCCCATCCCATAGGATAGGAGGTATATTAAGTTTGTAACATAGAGAAATAATCACCGTAGAACCCCAAGACCTTTTTACCACCCAGCCCACTTTACTTATTAACATGGAAATTCAGAGTTGTCGTAGGAAGCTGAAGTTGGGTACGCGTTATCCTCGCTTAAGTGTATTGCGATTGACATTTCAAAAAAAGGCAAAACCCGCCCCTTTTGGGCGTGGTCATATTTCATTTGCATTTTAATAAACGGTTATTATTCGATATATTTTCTTTGAATCCAAAAAAACTTGCGCTATAAAATGTTCAGATATGTGTGAAAGCTATCAACTGAAATGTATAAATTTTTGTCACGCCCAATTTTGGGGGCGTTTTTTAAGTATAAACCAAATTTTTAATGTGAAAATGCAATTACCACGTGTATACCACTTCTGATAAAAAATATAAACAAAAAAACGATGTAATTGAAAACGGGTAGATGCCACGCCCCTTTCTTAGGGAGAAGATTCTTAACTGAGAAATTCTATATACAATTGAAGTTAAATGAAACCGAAATTTAACAACTAAGATTTATGACACAATTCGGAGCTTGACAGTCGTCAATTGGGATGGGTATCCAACGACCAGGTTAGGTATTTCTAACGTTGCGAACTCTTCTGATGTAGACTACTGCGTGGATAATTTTTACTCTATTTTGAATACCTCCATAGGTAAAATTATTCCTAGAAAATTAAAGAAAAACGAAATTTGTGACCGTCCCTGGTATACTAGTGAACTTATATCCTTGCGTAACAAACGAAACAAGGCTTGGAAATTATATATAAAAAGTTTAAATCATACAGACCTCAAAAGATTTATAGTAATTTTTGAGGAATTCAAAGCTCTTTCGGACTATCTATATAACAGTTATATCTCTCAAATGGGAGCATCATTTAAATCTTATCCATATAAAACTTGGAAATTCGTCAATTCGAAAAGAAAGACGGACGGATATCCAGCGAATTTAACGTATAACGGTTACTCATCTAATGACCCTGCCGTGACTTGAAATTTCTTTGCTTACAACTTTCCTAAATCGTTCAGAGATGGCCCGTTTCCTGTCGACACGGAATACTTTGAATATCTTAAGCATTCAGTACAAGTCAGCTTTAAGGGAATACCAGTTGCTTTTAAGTCTATTAAAGAGTTTATGTCTAAACTTAAAGAGGATTGTTCTGCAGGACCAGACGGGATTCCACCTATTTTGTTAAAAAAAATGTAAGGATATACTTGCCTTTCCCGTCCAACATCTATTTAAGCTGTCGCTTTCTTCTGGAATTTTTCCAAACGCTTGGAAGCTATCGTAAATAACCCCTGTTTTAAAAAAGGGAGATAAGTGTGATGTGGCAAGTAACAGACCAATTGCAAAGCTATCATCCATACCTAAACTTTTCGAGCAAGTTGTTTGTGATAGTCTTGTCTTTTTCTGTCGCAATATCATTTGTAGAGAACAACATGGCTTGTGGGGTGCCGTGGCTGTGCCGTATGTGTGCTTACTACGCCGGAGGTCTGGGTTCGAATCCTGCCATCGTCACCTGAAAAAAAAAAGACTTGTTCTTTTTCACGGTCCGCACCTCCGCGAGGGTTTGACAAGCCCTCCGAGAGTATTAATTGTCTTGAAAAACTTCTCAAAGTGCCGTTCGGATTCGGCAAAAAATTGTAGGTCCCCTTGTATGTAAAGAAATTAACACACTAGCATACATTGTTGAGAAGTTGGCCCTGGTTCACCTCGAGCTGTTGCGCCACTCTATTTATTTATTTTTTATTAACATGGCTTTGTTAAAAAACAAGATCCACTGTCACTAACTTCGTGTGCTTTCACAGCAAGTGTACCAACGCTTGGAGAGTCAATTTGAAGTTGACTGTATTTACACAGACTTTTCAAAAGCTTTTGATCTAATTTCACATGACATTATTGTTTTTAAACTTACATCGCTAGGTTTCCCACCTAATTTCATATTTTGGATTATATCTTATCTTCACTTGAAAACTTATCAAGTAAATTTCAGAGGGACTAAATCAAATATCTTTTCCGCGGTATCAGGTGTTCCCCAAGGGAGCCATCTTGGTCCTCTTCTCTTTATACTCTCAATTAATGATTTCCCGTCAAGTGCGAAACATAGTGATATTCTTGCATATGCCGATGATATGAAAATATCAAAAACAAAGTCAGTGTCAGACCATAGTTTTTTGCAGTCAGACATCGACAGTTTCACCATCTGGTGTAATAAAAATGGACTCACACTTAACCCAAATAAGTGTCAGGTTATGACGTTCTCTGAAAAACGTACGCCGACGCGACGGAGTTCTCATATACAATAAACAACCACATCTTTGGTCGTGTCTTTCGATTTAGTGATCTTGGTATTTTCTTTAGCTCCGATCTTACTTTTACATCTTACTTTTACACATTAATTATGTCGTTAATAAGTCTAACTGTATGCTGGGGTTTATTAAAAGATGGGCTAAGGAATTTAATAATCCTTATGCAACTCTTTCGCTGTACAATAGTTTCGCTAGGCCACACCTCGAATATGCTTCACAGGTTTGGACACCATCCCAAATTTGTTATGCTAACAGGATTGAGGCTATTCAGAGGAGATTTATCCGCTTTGCCCTATGAGGCCTTCCTTGGGATGATCCATTTCACCTTCCACCTTATTCCCAGAGGCTAAAATTACTTAATCTGCAGAGCCTGTCTCAAAGACCTATTAACACCGATCTCGTTTTTATTCAACAAATATTGTTAGGTCACATTGACGCACGTGACATCTTGTCTTCTTTCAAATTTAAATTTCTTGGTGGCTCTTATAACCTACGTAATATCCATCTGTTAAACGTTCCGAATCATAGATCGAATTACGGCATGCATGAGCCTATTACACGCATGAGTACCCTGTAGAATTTATATAGTAGTGTTCTAGATTTCAATATTGACACTGAAAAAGCTGCTTAAGCAATTGTAATTTTCTTTCTTTATGTGTATCTATTTTATTGATTTTTTCCTATTTTGTTAATTGTTGTGTATGTGTTAAGTGATCGTTACATTAACCACTAACACCTGCACTAGTTGATGAGCCTGTGTAAGCAATATTTTGCGTGGCAATTTTCTGCTTGTAGTTGCTGCTTGCTTTAAGCACCCTACATCACAGACTCTGCACTAAAAAAAAGACCCCCAAGACCTTAAGAGCATATGATCGAGACCGACTTCTGAGTTGAATGAGCCATGTCCGTCCGTCCCTCCGTCCGTCTGTCTGTCCGTATGTCACCAATTTTTAGGCCTTCAATTTTGAGCTAGGAAGCTAAAATTTTGTGCGTAAGCTCTCTGTCACCCGAAGCAATACAAGTGTTGAACTTTTTCAAATCCGCTCACAGACACGCCACAATCGGTCTAAATGTGCAACTACCTCCGGTGCTTTTAAAACTGTAAGACGTCGTGAAATGCTGAAATTTATTATTTAGCATCTCCTAATGATTAAAAGTCATAAAAAATAAGAATAAAGTCCGCAGACCGCCCCTTGTGGGCGCGGCATCGATTGAAAGTGTAATCTTTCCAATGTAATTTATTCAATATTCTTGTACCAAATCGAAAAATTTTTACTTAATATATTATGTAGAAAGCACTTTCTTTAAATATCTTTCATACAAAGTCTTGGGCTATGCCCACAATTGGAGGCAGAATTTAAGAAAAACCTCTAATTTTCCAGAAAACATGGATTTTTACTACTTTTTAGCCTAACTTAAGTAAGGATAAGAAATAAAATTTAACGCATTAGCTTCACCGGGTTCTATAGGTACTAGATTTCGTTCCTACAAAGTTTTTGGCCACGCCCATGTTTAGAGGTTGATATTACGAAATTCTCGAATTTTACCCAAAATATTACATTTTTCGGATCGAATTAAAGAGTAATTGTTCAAATGCAATGTATTCCATATTTTTGTTCCAAATCAAAAAAAATTTACTTAATATGTTATGTAGAAAATATTAGGTTCTACATTTGGTTCATACAAAGTTTTGGGCCACACCCATACTTAGAGGCATAATACCTTAAAATTTATAAATTTCCAGAAAAACATAGATTTCGACTGCTTTTAAGCTTTACTAAGTATAGAATAAGAAATAAAATTTACCACATAAAGAACACCGGATACTATTTCAGATTTCGTTCGTACAAAGTTTCCTTAGAGCTCGATTTCACTAAATTATTGAATTTGAACCAAAAAATTACAGTTTTGCGTACATTTTAGCCGCAAACTTGGACATTTCTATGCTAATATTGACTTCCACGTGATATTGACATGCCACGTCCCTTTCTAAAAAAAACTAGTGGGAGGGTTACATTCCGCTTAGGCGAATCGTTGGATACCCCATCCCAATTGACTACTTTCAAGCTCCGAATTGCGTCATAAATCTTGGTTGTTAAATTTCAGTTTCTATTAACTTCAACTGTATTTCCAATTTCTCAGTTAAAGAATCTTCTCCCTTAAAAAGGGGCGTGGCATCCACCCCTTTTCAATTAAATCGTTTTTTTGTTTATATTTTTTATCAGAAGTGATAAATACGTGTTGATTGCATTTTCACATTAAAAATTTTGGTCAATCATTAACGTCAATTAACGTCAATCACAATACACTTAAGCGGCGATAACGCGTACCAAATTTCAGCTTCCTACGACAATTTTTAATTTTCATGCTAATAAGTAAAGTGGGCGTGTGAGTGGGAGGATTTTAAAAATGTTTACACTTGCTGTGCTTCGGGACCTAGAAAGAACAGATATTAAGTTTCAAGTTCCTAGCTCAAAATTGAAGGCCTAAAAACTACCGACACACGGACGGACGGACGGACATGGCTCATTCGACTAATAATTCGGTCTCGATTATATGCCCTTAAGGTCTTGGGGGTCTACGGTGATTATTTCTCTATGTTACAAACTATGAAACAAACTTAATATACCTCCTATCCTATGGGATGGGGTATATAAAAACTAAACCAAAACTTATAAGAATTAATTTTTTTTTTCTATTTCAAATGATGCAAATGGTAACGGGACGGGGATGGAAAACAAGAAAATAAACAAATGGAAAGGAGAATAGGAATGGAAAGAAGAATAGGAATGGAAAGGAGAATAGGATTGGAAAGGAAAAAAGAAATGAAAAGGAGAATAGGAACAGAGCGGAGAATAGGAATGGAAAGGATAATAGGAATGGAAAGAAAAATAGGAATAGGGCTTACCGCTATTTCATATGCACTGTTGCACTTAATCACTGTTTATATTTTTTATCAGAAGTGGTATGTATACACGTGTTGATTGCGTTTTTATGTGAAAAATTTGCTTTATACTTAGTCACGCCCCATAAAGTGGGCGTGTCGAAAATTTCTTCACTTGAGTTGATAGCTTACTCACATATCTGAACATTTTATAGTGCAAGTTTTTTGGATTTAAAGCAAACACATATATTCAATAAAAACCGTTTATTAGAATGCATATTAAGTATGACCACGCCTACAAGGGGGCGGTCTTCGCTTTTTTTTACATGCCAATCTCAATATACTTAAGCGAGGATATCGCATACCAAATTTCAGCTTTCTGCGACAACTTTGATTTTTCAGGCTAATAAGTTAAGTGGACGTGTCAGTGGGCGGATTTCAAAAAATTTTACACTTGTACTGCTTCGGGACCTCAAAATTTAAGGCCTAAAAACAACCTACAAACGCGAACATGGCTGATTCGACTTGCAATTCGGTCTCGATCATATGACCTTAAGGTCTTGGAAGTCTACGGTGATTATTTCTCTATGTTACAAACTATGAATCAAACTTAATATACCTCCTATCCTATGGGATGGGGTGTAAAAAGTCAGCTGTTGCAGACACTTTGCGATCCCGGTGATATCCTTGAAGAACCTCCTGTAGAACGTATGAAGACCAAGAAAGCTCCCTAGCTGGTCCCCAAGCTCCTTGTCTCTGGGGACTGGTCAACTTCTCACATCTTCGATTTTCCCTGAATCCCTCTTCACTCCAGATACTTTTCTTCTTCTCTAAAGAGCGAGCGCAAACTTCTTTAAATTGAGCTTGAAGTGTGCTGCTCGAAGTCGTGAGAAGACCTCCCTCATGTTGTCGCGATGTTTAGCGAATGTCTTTCCCAAAACGATGACGTAATCCAAGTATACCAGGCACGTTTTCCACGTCAAACCATGTAAGATACGTACCATAAGACGCTCAAAGGTAGCCGGGGCGAACTGCCATGGTCCATTGCCAGCTGTGAAAGCGGCCCTCCCTTTGTCTGGGTGGATCAGTACCTGCCGGTAGCCATTTTTCAGGTCGAGGGTAAAAAACCATTTTGCTCCAGAGAGTGTGTCCAATGTGTCATCTATTCAAGGTAACGGGTACCTGGCCTTCTTTGTGACATCGTTGAGCCTCCGGTAATCCACACAGAATCGAGTGCTGCCATCCTTATTTTTCACCAGTACAGCGGGCGGCGCCCACGGACTTTTCGATCTTTCGATCAAACCTTTTTTTCTATGATCGATATCATCTCGGCGGCCTCCTCCTGTTTCGCCAAAGGAAGTCGTCTAGCAGGTTGGTGGATTGTACTAGCATCTCCAGTGTATATGCGGTGTTGTACTAAGTGTGTTATACCATAGTCTCCATCCTGTGACGCAAATATATCAGCAAAATCGCCAATGAGATTTCCCGCTATGGTTTCTGCTCCTGATTTAGCTCACAGCCTGCAAGTATAGACAGGACTCGCAGGCTCACCCTCAGTCACCGTCGAAATGGCTGCAATGGGTACGCATCTTCCGATCACCTCTCCTTTTGAATTCACTTCTCTTATCTGGCTCGATGGGATAGAGTCGGTGGCTCCCAGGATCACTCTCCACACGTGTCTAAAGAACTGTCTCTAAAGAAGGGCGCAGAAGTTCATCGCTGCCCATCATCACTCGAAGATTCACAGCGTTGTTATTTCCGTATACCATAGGGATCTTGACGGTTCGATACCTTAGTACCTGCATTTGAAGGTCTAGAATTACCTCGTGTACCTTCATGAAGTCCACTCCAATGTTGCATTCGTCGCATATACTAAGAATGCATGTGAGAAGGTCAATCCCTCTAGTTGTATCTGAAGCAGCACCTCCCCGTATACTTTGGCCGCTTCCTGTAGCTGTCTTCAGACTGAAGCAGCTGGGGTTATGTAGCCATGACGTCTGAACAAGGTCTCTTCGGATGATGTGCTGTGGCTGTGGCACCTGTGTCGATAGTGGCCACACATTTTCTGTTGGCGATTATTGCCTTAACTGTCAGACTCCTGTTGCAGCGTTTTGTTTACGAAATTTGGATGATGGTCCTGGGGCGTCGATTCAAGCAACCAGCTTCTGCCCCGCGAAGTTGTTTCCCGACTGCTGTCGGTCCAAAGCTTGTCCAGCAGGGTGAACGTTGTCCCTGCTAGATGCTTCTTCGTTATGCCTTCACCTAGCGCAATGTGGGAAGTTCGCTTGTATAGCTTGAGCTCCCCCCTTTCGCTGTAGGTGCCCCAGATTGTTACAATTCCAACTTCTCATTTGCGCCCGAATGGTGTTCGTGTTTTGCCTTTCAATTTCAATGCGTTGACATGAACTGAGCACTTCAGCGTTGTCGTTTCCCTTATGCCATGGCCTCATAAGCCGGATTGCTCAAAAAGCCAATCGTCGTTGTCTAAAAATTTGCTTCACAGTACACCTTGTTCCAAGAAACTGTTGCGAGTACTACTAGAAGGATTCAGACACCAATAGATACTGAACGCAACATACTGGACTTAGGTCAGGAGTTGCTGCAGAGCAAAGCAACGATTCAAGTTAGTAATTTGGTGAATAGCAATGGTGAATGGCATGGCAATGAGCATGGAAAATATTTCTAAAGTGGTGGCCCGGGTAATTCCTCATTTTTCAGGAACAGGATCGCCAGATCTAAGCAATAAGGTGTATGAGTTTCTCAACGCATGCCAGCTTGATTTCAAGTGTCTTGAGGGTGCAAGTGAGGAACAGTACGTCTTTAATAACCACACGACTAATTGATGGTGCATTTGAATTAGTTCGGGTAAATGCACCAAAATCGTTGAAAGAGCTGGAAACGGTTATTAAGACCGCATATTGGCCTGTGACCAATTTAACGTTAACGAAATCAAAGGGTTAAATCAACTAACAACCGAAGATATCCATTCGTTTGCCAGGCGTCTAGTGGGGCTGCAGACAAAGGCTAGGGACATAATAAAGCTAAATTATTCCACGGCTGATTCGGTGGCTCTCTTAAAGGAATTGGATAATTTGGCGAAATTATCCTCCCGAAGAGGAATAGTGGAAGCACCTCTAAGACATTGCATGCTCACCATAGAGGAAGAAGATTTTGATCAACTGGTGCAAAAAGCTCATAGAGCGTCATTGCTTCTACACCCACAGTGTATAGAACCATCCTTTCTATGGTACAACCTTCCTCCTTATATCCTCCCTTACAACCCGACTAATTTCTTGCAACAATACGCACCGCAGCACTTCACTTTCAGTGCACAATCCAATCAAATTCCTATGGTCTCTAACGCGACTTCATCAGGTTTTCACTCAAATCAGATAACTATGGCTCCAAATGGGACATCACCAGGCTTTCTCCCGTTTTATAGTGCAGATGCACCACCTGCCTCTGTCTTCGCAGTCCAGACAAAAAAAACCAACAAGTCGTAAAAAATGCTTATGGTGCTCACGGCTAGGGCACAACGAGGAGGAGTGCTATAGTGAGAGAACCTATATTAAGCCAGCCTGAGAAAACTCGGGCGGGCACAGCCATTAATAGACTGTGCCTTCAAGCCTCGAGTTTATCCCAAGAATCCCATTGACTAGTATTTTTCAACCCAAAGCGAATTTCCACGTCATAATACCCGCAGAATACCCGCTGATGGTATCTTGGGTCACGATCTGTTTTAAAACTGCTCAATAATTGACTCAGTCAATAAAAAATTAATTTTCTTAGACAAGCAGTCAAAATAGATAATAGTCGAACTCCCGCTTGGGTCTTTGGAGACGAAAAGTAACGAAAAGAACGCCTTTTCGCAAGTGTCCCTTGTCCAGGCAAGGTCTCAGGCAGATTGAGATAAAGGTCAAAACGGGTTCAAAGGAAAAACCAATATTTCCTTTGAACCCCACAATCAAGAACTAAAACCTGGTGTCAGTCTATCCGGAGCTTTTGTATGCGGCTGACGTCTATTCTTCCGTGTGCTAATATCTCGGTCAAAATTGCAAAACGTCATAGATCGCCTGATACCGAGGGCAAACTTCTGTCCTCGGATAAAAAATTTCGCGCCCCTTCCACCATGCGTACCCAAAAGTCGGACTCCACGAATTACTGGAGTCCCTTTCAAACCTTATTGCCTGATGATGACGAAGATAAGGATGAAATGGGTGATATTATTCCAGTAGATCCACCGTCTAAGAAAGACTTTATTCATCCAGTGAAAGTTCTGCAAAAGCAAACACAGACTTTATGTTCACAACACAGACTTTATGTATCTTGTTTCCTTAGAAAGTAGCTCGATAAAAATTTCTGAACTCAAAAAACAGTATCGTTCAATTTTTCACACGCAAGTTAGTTGGTGCTTTCAGCGTAAGATTAAAAACAAACTAACTCAGTGCCACAACTGTCAAATGTTTGGGCACGGAGAAAAAACTGCCACGTTAAAACATACCTACTGTGGTATCTGAACCGGTCTTCATAAAACTGATTCATGTGACAACAAAGATCTACAAAAATGTGCAAACTGCAGTGGTAATCACAAGGCCACCGATCTTACATGCGTCAGCAGAGCTAAATTTCTGGAGATCAGAGAGAAAAAAACGTCTTTAAGAGTGACTCGCCCTCACGAAACATGGGGAGATTGTGCAAAATGTTATATTAAAAGACGACAAACGTCACAAAATAAAATACTTAAAATGATGTTGAACCTTCCAAGGCACCATTCAACAGCTGCTCTTCACAAAAGGGGGAATGTTGAATTGATCTCTGAAAGAATCCTCAAACTAAGGAAAACATTTATCGAAAGATGTACCTTCGCTGACAATGACTTGATAAACGGACTATTTGCATAATTATTTTACATGCTATTACTTATTGCTTTCTCATGTTGCATGTTGTTGTTTGTATTGTTATTTACATTTTATATTTTGTTATTTATTATTTATTATACATATTACTTTTGATTATTTATTAATTATCATATGTTTTTTATTACTATTTATTATTTATTTATTTATTATTTATCATTTGTTATTTATTATTTGTTACTTATTATTTATTATTTATTATTTATTATTTATTATTTATTTATTTATTATTTATCATTTGTTATTTATTATTTGTTACTTATTATTTATTATTTATTATTTATTATTTATTATTTATTATTTATTATTTATTATTTATTATTTATTATTTATTATTTATTATTTATTATTTATTATTTATTATTTATTATTTATTATTTATTATTTATTATTTATTATTTATTATTTATTATTTATTATTTATTATTTATTATTTATTATTTATTATTTATTATTTATTATTTATTATTTATTATTTATTATTTATTATTTATTATTTATTATTTATTATTTATTATTTATTATTTATTATTTATTATTTATTATTTATTATTTATTATTTATTATTTATTATTTATTATTTATTATTTATTATTTATTATTTATTATTTATTATTTATTATTTATTATTTATTATTTATTATTTATTATTTATTATTTATTATTTATTATTTATTATTTATTATTTATTATTTATTATTTATTATTTATTATTTATTATTTATTATTTATTATTTATTATTTATTATTTATTATTTATTATTTATTATTTATTATTTATTATTTATTATTTATTATTTATTATTTATTATTTATTATTTATTATTTATTATTTATTATTTATTATTTATTATTTATTATTTATTATTTATTATTTATTATTTATTATTTATTATTTATTATTTATTATTTATTATTTATTATTTATTATTTATTATTTATTATTTATTATTTATTATTTATTATTTATTATTTATTATTTATTATTTATTATTTATTATTTATTATTTATTATTTATTATTTATTATTTATTATTTATTATTTATTATTTATTATTTATTATTTATTATTTATTATTTATTATTTATTATTTATTATTTATTATTTATTATTTATTATTTATTATTTATTATTTATTATTTATTATTTATTATTTATTATTTATTATTTATTATTTATTATTTATTATTTATTATTTATTATTTATTATTTATTATTTATTATTTATTATTTATTATTTATTATTTATTATTTATTATTTATTATTTATTATTTATTATTTATTATTTATTATTTATTATTTATTATTTATTATTTATTATTTATTATTTATTATTTATTATTTATTATTTATTATTTATTATTTATTATTTATTATTTATTAATTATTATTTATTATTTATTATTTATTATTTATTATTTATTATTTATTATTTATTATTTATTATTTATTATTTATTATTTATAATTTATTATTTATTATTTATTATTTATTATTTATTATTTATTATTTATTATTTATTATTTATTATTTATTATTTATTATTTATTATTTATTATTTATTATTTATTATTTATTATTTATTATTTATTATTTATTATTTATTATTTATTATTTATTATTTATTATTTATTATTTATTATTTATTATTTATTATTTATTATTTATTATTTATTATTTATTATTTATTATTTATTATTTATTATTTATTATTTATTATTTATTATTTATTATTTATTATTTATTATTTATTATTTATTATTTATTATTTATTATTTATTATTTATTATTTATTATTTATTATTTATTATTTATTATTTATTATTTATTATTTATTATTTATTATTTATTATTTATTATTTATTATTTATTATTTATTATTTATTATTTATTATTTATTATTTATTATTTATTATTTATTATTTATTATTTATTATTTATTATTTATTATTTATTATTTATTATTTATTATTTATTATTTATTATTTATTATTTATTATTTATTATTTATTATTTATTATTTATTATTTATTATTTATTATTTATTATTTATTATTTATTATTTATTATTTATTATTTATTATTTATTATATATTATTTATTATTTATTATTTATTAATTATTATTTATTACTTATTATTTATTGTTTATTATTTATTATTATTTATTATTTAATATTGATTATTTGTTATTAATTTTTTTTTTTTTGTTATCTATTTCTTTAGTCTTAAGTTTTACCAAAACAATTGTTTTTTTTTCTCATTTAATGAAGGTTTTAAGCGTACTTTTTCCTTCAAGTCAAATCACTCATAATAATATTTCAAATTGTTCTTTATAAAACTTCAGATAATGTTTCAGTGTTAAGATAATAATATCAAATCTCTGTATTATAGATGTGAAAAAAAAACCTGGCGTTTACTTGGCTAGTACCATTACTAGAGTTAAGAAAAACCACATCCTAGCGCCAATTTTAAATGCTAGCTCTGCACCCTCTTTAAGTGCACCCAATTTTAAATGCCTGCTCTGCACCCCTGCACCCTCTCCCTCAATGACGATTTTACCCCCAATTTTAGCGACCTAAAAAAATATTACGTTCCGAACCTTGGAAAATCGGTGCCCTTCGTTCTAAACATCAACAAACAAGAACCTAGCCAACGAGTTTCCAAACTTTTAGAAAATTTAATTCTAGGTGACAATTTAAATAAAGAGGAAAAACATGCCATTGAAGAAATTTGAGTGCGGTTCAATGATATTTTTCACTTGATATGAGTCAAGGGTGACACGTTGACTCATACCGATGTTTCAACCCACAAAATCCCCATAAAAACAGACCAGGCACCCATCAACCTCAAGCAATCTTGTCTGCCACAGATCGCCAAAGACGAAATCAACGCCCAGGTTGAAAAAATGCAGCAGGATGGTGTTATCTCAACCGGCAAGTCACCCTGGAACTCCCCTTTCTTGGTCGTCCCGGAAAAACACGGTCCCGATGGCCAAAAGAGATGGCGAGTTGTAGTTGATTTCCGAAGGGTTAATGACAATTAAGGACGCTTTTCATCTGCCAAGAACAGAAGATGTTCTAGACCAGTGAGGAAATTGTCGTTATTCTACAACCTTGACTTGGCCAGTGGTTACCACCAAGTGCTGATTGAAAAAGGCGACAGGGAAAAAAAGCCTTCAGCACGAGTTTGGGCCATTAAGAATTAAATCGCATGCCTTTTGGATTGACAGGAGCACCGGCAACATTCCAACGGATTATATTTTAACCGGTCTCTATTACCGGATCTATACCTATATCTAGTCTATATTTTAACCGAATTTAACTGGACGAAAAAACATCAGTGTTCATTCGACAAACTCAAGAAAGCAATCACTTCTGCCCCTGTTTTGCTTTATCCGGATTTTCATTTTTTTTTTCTGTATTTTTTATCCGGATCCGAAACAGGATAAACCAATAGCTTTCGCAAGTAAAGCACTGAGTCCAGCTGAAAAAAGGTATTCTACTATGGAGAAGGAACTATTGGCTATAGTACGAGCAACTTAAAACTTTCGCACATATCTGCTGGGACGACCTTTCATAGTATACACGGACCATCAACTCCTTAAAGGTGTGACCACACTGCTATATTAGCTAGTTTTCACCATAAGCTTTCCGACTACGATCACAAAATTGAGTACAAACCCGGGAAGGTGAACAAAAACGCGGATGCGCTTAGTCGGCTACCGCAGCCCGAAAGTTTTGCAGAACGTCTGGCCGTTACAAGGTCTCAATCGCAAAAGGATATACACCAGACGCCAACTACACAACCAACAGTCGGCGTGGCAACCGAAACTACGACAAAACCTACAAACACTTCTTTTCAAGCTTCCAACGCAGTTGAGATTTTATCGGATCCCTCCGAGATCGAAATTGTTTTGCGAGATTTTCATTCGTCGGCATTGGGAGGCCACCAAGGTAGAAAAAGAACTCTCGAGCGCATCAGGCAACAATATTGGTAGAATTGGATTAGTAAGGACGTTTTTAACTTTGTTAAAAGGTGTCCAGAAAGCCAAAAAAATAAGAGCTCTTCTCAAACCAAAATGCCCATGATTATCACGAATACCCCAACATCGCCATTCGATAAAGTCTACATAGACATTGTTGGGCTCTATTCTAACGTTCCAAGATGATCTGATAAAATTTATGGATTGCGCAACCATAAATAAAGAAGATGCATACAACTGGTATAAAGAAGATGCATACAACTGCATACCACCCACAGTCAAACGGATCCTTTGAAAGAAACCACCGTCCATTAGTCGAATTTTTGAGGATTTTCGCGTCAACAACTCGTTGCATACGGCAATGAAGCTGAGACCACTCAACGCGTTATTCGGTTTTAAATTTGAGATGCCGCCCAACCTCAAAAGAAACCAATCCCGCTTTATAACGCAGAAGACTATCCTTCTTAGTTGAAGTATCAAATCGGAACGGCACACCAGTTAGCAAATGAAAATCTCCGCCAAGCTAAGGCCTGAGCAAAAATTGATTACTACAGGAATATTAACAGTGTTACGTTTAAAGGCGGTCAGAAAGTGCTGCTAAAAAATCCGACAAGGAAGAATAAGTTTTCAACTATTTGGACTGGCCCGTTTGAAGTCATAGCCACGAACGGTCCTGTAACTACGTCCATTAAGATAGGCAGGACAGTGAAAAAGGTACATAATAACCGACTCAAGATATTTCATTAAACCATCAGAGTATTATTAAATAAACAACTGTCCTAGCGCCCTTAAAAAAAATAAGGATATATTAACTCTTAATCTTTTATTAAGAGTCTTTTATTAATCTTTTATTAATATTAACTTAATCTTTTTCCAGGTACAAGGTACACATCGAGCCACAAATTTTGTCAAAGAATCTATATTAAAGGGTGATTTTTTAGCTGGTTTGGTTTTGGCAACACTGGTTTTGACAGCTGACGTGTGTTTAGTACCTTGTGTCACTGTCAAACAGCTTCAGTTTGGTTTGCAATTTAACCATGGATCGTCTTACAAATGAACAACGCTTGCAAATTATTGAATTTTACTATCAAAATTCGTGCTCGGTTCGAAATGTTCATCGCGCGCTGCTTCCATTTTATGGTCGGCATTCTCGACCTTCTGAGCAGTCTATTCGAAAGATTGTGACCAAATTTGATTATGACCGCCTAGATCGTGCGATTTGACACCATTAGATTATTTTTTGTGGGGGTATGTCAAGGCTAATGTCTATAGGGACAAGCCCGCTTCGATTGACGCACTGGAAGCCAACATCCATGCATTCATTCGTGAGATACCGGCCGATATGTGTGAAAGAGTATGCCAAAATTGGACTCAGCGGATGGGCATTCATTCGTGAGATACCGGCCGATATGTGTGAAAGAGTATGCCATTATTGGACTCAGCGGATGGGCTACCTGAGACGCAGCCGCGGTCAACATTTGCATGAAATTATCTTTAAACATTAAATTGCAAGGTTCAAACTATCGATTCAAATAAATATTTCATTAATTTTTTCGAATTTTTTGTGTTTTTTTTTTAAAAAAAGTTCTCAACCTGTTAAAAAATCACCCGTTATAATACCAAAACTAATCTTGTAATCTTATTGATTAATATAACAGGAAAAATTCAAACTAAATGTTATCTCCAATCTATATTATTCAACACGATAAGACTTTTATCAAACCTTAGAATTTCCAAAATTATCGTTAAAAACAGTTAGAGTAGTAGAGTAGTAGTTGATAAAAATTGTATTTAGTATTTTTAATAAACTAACGAATACTGTTTAAATTACCGCAAAATAATAGTTTATGCACCCTATGCATTTGTTGAACACCCTATACGCAATCCACTATCCATTCCAATTCACATTCCCACGCTTACATTAGACATACATACCGTAGAGTAGAATATGAATATTGTTTTACGCAGCACTCGATATAGGTACTTTCAGATCCTGTTGCAATTTGGTTTCCATAAAATAAACTGATGACAATGTATTATTTATTGTGTAAATTAAGTATAAATAGGCATAATCATTTAGAAATAAATCACTTGTTTTTCAAAAGTCAACCACCGTGTATATTCTTTATTGCTATCCCCCATCCGAGGTAAGAAGCTTTAAGAGAACTACACAAGTCGAAATCAAAAGAGGTTTCGACTATAAACATTGGTGACCCCGACGTGATTCCGAAGAAATAGATTCGGAATCTTACTGAGCTTCCAGCGGTAAAGCCATCACCGCCACACAGGTCTTTAGCGTGAGCTCACCATCGCAGCATAATCTAATTCTTACTGCGCTGCCAGCGGTTAAGCCATCACCTCAACAATATCCAGCTTGAGTTTGCTACCGCTAAAGTGCCTAAGTCTTATTCTCAAATAAGTCAGAGGTAGTTCGACATTGAAACACTCCCTCAAACTACAACAGACGGGAACATGGACGACATGGAAGTGTTTCGCATCGTGGCCAGACAGAAGGCCACAACAGAAGAACTTCAGAAGCTGAAGATAAACATCGGCAAAGACGGGCCGGACCGCAAAACTGCCGAGTACAAGGATAAGAAATCGAAAGTACTAGAAGGCCTTTGGATGGAGTTTCACAGCAAGCAGGAAAGAATAAAACCTTTTGTAAAGGCCGACACTCCCTATATTCAAGGCAACACCTGCGAAAAGATCAAGAGATTAACTCTGGAAATCAAACAGACTCTTGGATCAATTTGTCCGGCAGCTGTTGAAAAGGTTCAAGAAGAATCACTGGGTGCAGCTAGTAAAAATACCGGAGCGAAGCCGAAACTCTTGAACCCACCATCAGAGCAAGCATATGACGACACCCAGACCAAAGGTCAGTCAACAGGCCCAGTAGCAGACATTGTTAAGCTAGTGCGGAGACTAAACACAACCGCGCAGTCACTTAACCGATTACTAGAAGGTCTTAAAAACATTGGACCAGACGATTGGACCATAACTGTTTGCAACATTAAGCTAAACGCCATCAATAAATACTGGACGGAGCTGGAAGGAACTCATACGGCAATCAGCGAGCTAACGGAAGATCCGACAAGATTTGCATACAACATGGCAGAATATTTCCAGCTAGAAGACGACGTTCAACGGTATCTTATTAATCTCACGACGAAGCTGGAAGTGGATCCTATCCGTGAGATTGACTGAACGACTGACACTGTTGAAATTTGAAAATCCGATAACACGCCATTTTCTGCCGCCGCCCAGCCAGTCTCTTTCGCCACCACCGGTCAACATTCCGAAGACATCTATAAATCTGCCAAATATTACGCTTCCTAAATTCGATGGAAACTACACCCAGTAGAAGCAGTATAGTGATCTATTCACGAAACTTGTTCATTAGCAAGACCTCGCGAATTGCAAAAAACTCTTCTACCTTAAAACACCTTTAACAGGAGAGGCAGAGAAACTTATCAGGCACTTTACCATCTCAGACGATAATTACAGTGCAGCTTGGCAAGTTGGCACAGACCGGTACAACAATCCTAGACTGCTAGTAACAGCACAGGTCAATAAACTGCTCATGCAACCCGCGATTCAAAACGAAGGTCCCATCGCAATCAAAGCTATGCATGACACTACTCAGGAATGCCTTCTTAGTTTAAAAGGTCTTCAAATTGACACTAGCAACTGGGACCCTCTTCTCCTCAACATTCTGCTCAAAAAACTTGACAGAATAACACTGACTCTTTGGGAACAGTCTCTCAAACAGCCAAAGGTACTACCAGCCTTGGCGAACTTATTGTCTTTCCTAGAGACCCGTTTCCAGTCCTTAGAAGCCATGGGAACCAGGGCAATCAAACCAGCAACTGAAGACTCGTATAGGAAACCAAGAGTAGCCCTTGCAACTGTCAAGGGAAGTGCCAAATGCCCAACATGTGGACAACAAAAACATGGTATTTTTACTTGTCCTAAATTTCTGCACCTCTCACCACAAGAAAGGCTGCAAAAAGTAAAATCTCTAAGCCGATGTACGAATTGTCCACGCCTCGGACACCAAGCTCAAACTTGTCGATCAACGCATTGCACCAAATGCTCCAAGTTTCATCACACATTGCTGCATGACGACCACAATAAGCAGGCTCCAGCAACAGACAACCGGACAACGCTCTCAGCTACCAATACAACTTCAATAGCGTCGAAGTACGTACTCCTAGGAACAGCTGTGGTTCAAGTACTGAATCGAACCAACAGTCCGGTCAAAGCAAGAGCATTGCTTGATTCCGGCTCCCAAATGAGCTTTATCACCGAGAGGCTAGCCAGACAACTCCAACTTATGACGAAGTACGAGCCACTTGAAATATGCGGAATGGGGAACCAACCACTTAAGTTAAGCAGAACGGTCAGCATTTGTCTGCAATCGAACGTAACTGGTTATACTACACAACTCCAAGTCTTTGTGCTTGAAACGATAACCAGCCAGCAGCCCAGCCAATTTATCGATACTCGCCTCTGGAAGATGCCTCAAAACATTAAATTGGCAGACACTGCTTTTAATCAACCTGAAGACATCGATCTGTTTATTGGTGTGGAGCTGTATATAGAACTGCTCTCTGTAGGGCAAATCAAATTAAACAATTTAAGTCCTACACTACAAAATACCCTTCTAGGCTGGGTTGTGCTTGGAAAAACCATCATAGGAGTTCCTTCAACACTGTTCTGTGGTCTAGGAGTGGAAACTTTCGGTCCGGATCTCGAAAGCCTAGACAATCTGGTGGAGCGTTTCTGAACCTTAGAAAAAAACCTGTTTTCCCCGTCACAACAAATTCAAAAACGATTAACTAAGGAAGAAAAACAGTGCGAGGAAATATTTGCAAAAACTACAAGTAGAACCCAGTCTGGACGGTACGTTGTTGCCCTTCCATTCTCCAACAACTCGAAGAGTCTGGGGGATTCAAGAGAAGTAGCAGTTCCTTACTCTGGAGAGAAGGCTCCTACGGAATCCACAAATCATCAAACAATACATTGAGTTTATGAGAGACTATATCTCGCTTAAACACATGGAAGAGATCGACTACCATTCAGCTTTAAACGATCAACCACAATACTTTCTTCCACATCATTGTGTATTGCGACCCGAAAGCAGTTCCACCAAACTAAGAGTGGTATTCGATGGATCATCCAAAACATCTAAAAATATATCTCTCAACCAGATTTTATACAGCGGCCCAGCCTTACAAACCGATCTGTTCGCAATTTCACTGCGTTTTCGAGCTCAGAAATACGTCTTCACAGCCGACATTTCCAAGATGTATCGCCAAATTCTTGTACACAACTCTAGCAGACGATTTCAACGTATTGTGTGGCGGGAATCTAAGTATGAACCTTTGAAGACGTACGAACTAAATACCGTAACTTATGGCACCAAATCTGCACCTTATCTTGCCATCAGATGTCTTCACGATCTAGCAGAAGGAGCCGACCTTCAGCATTTAAGAGGAGCCAAAATAATACGTGAAGATCAGAAATAATCTGAACGACAATCTGGAAATGCAATCAGAGCTAAAGAACCTTCTGGCCCAAGGACAATTTCATTTACGGAAATGGTGCGCCAATAACCCAGCTCTACTTGTAGGGATCCCAAAACAAGATCGTGAGACGGAAACGATACTCCATGATCAGAACGAAGGATTTATTAAGGCCTTAGGGCTAACCTGGCTCCCAACCTCAGACAAATTCCTCATCAAAACAAATTGGAATGAAACGAAACGGGTAACTAAACGCACCATATTGTCAGATACTGCTCACATCTTTGATCCACTGGGAATAGTTAGCCCAGAAGTAATCTTGGCAAAAATATTTCTGCAAGAACTATGGGCTTTGAAACTAAAGTGGGATGCTGCGCTACCTATGGAAATAACGTCAAAATGGATGATATTTAGAAAGGAGCTTCTAAAACTTAATAACCTTAAGATCCCTCGACACATGATAATTAAAGCGGCAACCAAGATTGAACTTCATGGATTCTAGGACGCTTCCCAGCGCGCGTATGGAGCTGTGGTTTATCTGAAATCCACAGATAAACAGAGCGTAGTCAGCGTTCGATTGGTGTGCTCTAAAACTCGAGTGGCACCATCGAAACAGAAAAACAATTCCTCGCCTCGAACTGTGCGCAGCTAAGTTACTAGTAAAGTTAGTTAAGATAGTAAAGGTATCAATATAAAAGATAGTAAAGCTTATAAAAAGATAGTAACGCTTATCAATAAACTTTAACCAAATTACTTATTGGACGGACTCGGAAATTGTTCTAGCTTGGATTAATACAAGATCACCTCTAAAAACTTTTCTTGCTTATCGCGTTATAGTGATTCAAGACGAGATTTCAAGAACCCAGTGGGAATTCATCACCTCAGAACTAATTCCAGCAGATCTTCTATCCCGTGGCGTTTTTCCCGAACATCTGTCGAAGTCCCCAGTTTGGTTTCACGGCCCTGCATTCTTACAAAAATCTGCATCTGAATGGCCAAAGCAGCCCCCAAATCTGCAAGACGAGATTATGCCAGAGATCAAAATCATGAAGACCGTACTCTTAGCAGTCCCACTGACACAAAATCATTTTATTGCTCAAATCAAGCGTAAGAATTCATTTGAGTTTCTACAACACGTTACGGCCTATGTTATACGCTTTGTCAGTAACTTGAAGCGAGCGAAGAACTACCGACTTCTCGACCGTGGACTATCAGTTTAGGAATTGAAAGCAGCAGCCATAGAAATTATTAAACATGTTCAAAAAACAGCGTTCTCAGAGGAGGTGGCAGCGCTCATTAAATCTGGACATGTTCTCCAAAGCAGTCCGTTGTCGTTATTGACGACAGACATGTGATCAGAGTGGGAGGCCGACTAGAAGCAGCAGATCTACCATATGAAGTCAAACACCAAATGATTCTCCCGAGTTCACATCTGTTTACGAGATTGCTGCTGACAGATCTGCATAACGAGCACCAGCACGCTGGACCCCAAGCCCTACTGGCAATCGCAAGGCAGAACTACTGGATTTTGCGTGGAAGACAATTAGCACAAAAGGTACTTCACAATTGCATGAAGTGTTTTAAGGCCAAGCCTAAAAGTATTGCTTGGTATACTATTGCTATCCAATTTTTAATTCCACCACGTTCTCCTCACTGCGGAGGCTTGTTGGGGGCTGCGGTTAAATCTGCTAAACATCATGTGCAGCGGATATTCTCAAATGCAGCTTTAACACAAGAGGAACTTACACAGCTCTGGCCCAAATTGAAGCCATACTAAACTCCAGACCTCTGACTCCGATGTCTACTGACCCAAACGATTTGGAGGTGCTCACACCAGGTAACTTTTTAATTATAGCACCACTGACTGCAATGGCCGATCCTGATGTTAAAACAACTCACATCACCCATACAGCCAGATGGAATTTAGTCGCATCAATCCATCGAGATTTTTGGCGCCGGTCGACCAGTGAATACTTGCAAGAGCTGCAACAGAGGCACAAATGGAAACATGCTCAAGAAGATATTCAACCAGGAACATTAGTCCTCATAAAAGAAGACAATCTTCCTCCCCTAAAATGGCTGATGGGAAGAATTTTAAGAACAATACCTGGAATGGACAAACTTACTCGTGTAGTTGACATCAAAACAGCCACAGGGGAAATAAGACGTTCAATCGCTAAGATCTGTCCACTTCCAGTCGAAGTTCAATCAAACAAAACGACTGCCGCGAACCTGCTTGCGGTACACACCTCAGCCGAAGTTACGACCAGCCCTCGGACTCATCTCAGGAGGACTAGAGTTACTCACCCACTTAAAGGACGATTCTTACCAATACAAAAGAAACCTGAGAGCCACCACGAATCTAACCGGAAACGAAGTTATTCGAACCCAACATCATTGCCAGCCCAGAAGGTCACAATAAACCCAATAAAAACAATCTTGATGGGTTTATTGCTACTCCTAGGCACTGCAGTTGCACAAGGCACAGAACCAAACGCATTTGACGTTCAACACTTTGACGATAATGCAGGATTAAATTTTGAAGACATTGGCGAAGTTAACCTCATCACTGACGAATGGAGACTGTTCATACACTTCAATATGAGCAATTATTGGCATGGGTTTCAAGGACTTCAACGGGCAGTCAGTCAGCTAGACGAGAAATGTAAGAAGCTACAAATTCATTATCCAGGCAGCTTTTGTGATGCAGTGATTAACCACCTTGAAAGGCGCCTTGTTGAATCCCAAAATTTAAACATGATTCTAATGCAAAGAAATGGAATGTCTGACAGAAAAAGAAGATCTCCTTTCGATTTCGTTGGTACTATCGCCAATAAATTATTTGGTGTTCTTGACCAAGAATACGCTAAATACATAGAAGACAATATTCAGATGGCATACTACAATGAAAAACATCTTCTGGATCTAAGTAAAAACAAAACATCTATTATTGATTCCACATATAATATCCTGAATAAATCGTTATCTTCTATAAAGGAACAATTCAAAGTTGTCAACAATCAACTTACCACAGTTTACGATTCTATAAATAATCTTAATCAAACCTTCCAGAGGGCTCATATTTTTAATGTTGTCACCATATATGTGGCTCAAATACTGGATAATTTTCAACGAACGCAAACAGCAATTCTCGAAGCCATATCAGACATTCATCAAGGAAGAATAAACGCTCTATTTCTTTCACCATCGCAACTACTCAAGGAACTGGAAAAAATTCGTAAGGCCATCCCAAATGCCTTAGCACTGCCAGGGTATGACGATTATAACCTACCTAAACTTTACGATCTTCTACGAGCTAAAGCACGAGTAACTCCTACTTCTATTTTATTCCTGGTCAAATTACCATTACTAAACACTCAAATGTTTCAACTATTCAAAATTACACCATTGCCAGTTCAGCGAAATGAATCATTTGTATTCATACAACCATTCACATCATTTTAAGCCATAACCCCGTACAGAGATCAACACTTCGCAATATCGCAGTCCGAGTACCATAAATATCTATGCAAACAGCAACATCCAATTTTTAGTCCGCACTCGATCGAGAATCAATGCGAAGTTTACATGCTCAACCACAAGAAACAACTATCAACATATTGCGTACTGAAGTCGACCAATACTGGCAAAATATGGATTCAACTTCATAATCCTAATCACTGGATATTTGCATTTCCTGAAGAAGAAATACTTTCTATAATATGTGAATCTAAAATTTTAATCACAAAACTACAAGGCGTGGTACTTCTAAAATTGGCTTCAAACTGTGTCATCAAACAGTCCACTATGACCACCAACGCTCACAGTTATTACACATCCAAGTCAGCAGAAGCCTTTCTACCAACGTTGAACTTAAGTCAGCTCATGGAACAAGTCCATTCAGCATTACCCAAGGAAGCTGTTGGACCAAAAACCTATTATCATACGCGGAGACGACGACTTAACATTGCTGAACAAACAAATTTCATACCAGAAAACTGAAGAAACATTGCCAAACGATATCTCTCACCATGATGTTCATCAATATGTCGTTGGATATATCGCACTTCTTGCCATCCCGATCGTGATTACGCTGGTACTACTTAAACAAAGGACTCCGAACGCCCGATCCTCTCACAACATAGAATTTGAGCTCACGGATCTCAAAGCCGGGGAGAATGTTTAAAATACCGCAAAATAATAGTTTGTGCACCCTATGCATTTTTTGAACACCCTATACGCAATCCACTATCCATTCCCATTCCAATTCCCATTCCCACGCTTACATTAGACGTACATACCGTAAGAGTAGAATATGAATATTCTTTTACGCAGCACTCGATATAGGTACTTTCAGATCCTATTGCAATTTGGTTCCCATAAAATAAACTGATGACAATGTATTATTTAGTGTGAAAATTAAGTATAAATAGGCATAATCATTTAGAAATAAATCACTTGTTATTCAAAAGTCAACCATCGTGTATATTCTTTATTGCTTTCCCCCATCCGAGGTAAGAAGCTTTAAGAGAACTACACAAGTCGAAACCAAAAGAGGTTTTTATAGTCGAAACCTCTTTTGATTTCGACTTGTGTAGTTCTCTTAAAGCATACAAATACTTAATGCCTAATTTTGCGGTTTGCTAATTTCTTATTATTTATAATTTTTATTAATATTTAATCATAAAATAATATTTTTATAACAACAATAAACTAAAATAATTATAACGTTGAAATTTCTATTGGTTTATCTCTAAATAATTAAGTTAAGATAACAAAATTGGAAAATTTATACGTCAGTTAGCAGCAGAAGTGGATAACATAACCTCGGGAGTCGAGCAGCTGAACGATGTAATGCTAAACTTGGCCAACACAACTAGCAAGGAAATTGCAACGCTCCAGCTAAAGTCAGAAATTACTGCGCTGATTGCGCTTATAACATACAAGGTATCCGAACTGTTCCACAGACAGTCGACGGAACTTTCGATCATGGATGACCTCTATCAGAACAGGTTGCATCCGTTCATATTGAATGAAAGCAGCATAAGCGTGGCCATCAAGACGTCAGCGTGCAGTGGCAAAACAATTTTCGAAGACCTAGGCTTTCTACACCAGGCTGCAAAAACATCTGCCTTTTCCAACGGAGACACCATATTCGTAAAAACGGTTGTCCCGCTACCCGATCCGCTACAATATCAGCTGAAAAAATACACCCCTTACCAATTTCCTACAACCATGAATGGGACATGATGTTGGACAGCAAGTACGAGGTTATAGCCGAATCGGTAAATCAGGCTCTCTTCTGTTTAATGAGCCACGAAGACCACGACCGTTGCACGACCACGATCACTGGAAACAACGTCACCTCTACGCTTAAACTATGCCGATTGGAAGGTCCCGTTCTGACATCTTTCTCAACCCAATGTTTGGTGGAGCTTCTCCAACATGCTTCCACATCGATGAAGACCTGCAGATACACCGCAGTACCAGCCAACGAAGGCATTCTCATCAAAATGATGACACCGAACAAATGGCTGTTCAATTTCAAAAGCCCTATTATCATACCCCCACATTACATGGTGCCGGTGTCTTCAAAATGATAAAACCGTGCGAAGCCAGCACCAAGGAATTCAAATTCTGGTACCAGTCTAATCATCACAGAACTATGGAAGTTAAGCAGCATATGGTGAACCATTCGGAGCTAATGGAGGCTGCGAGGCACCTGACCCCAATGAAAGTTCTTAGCAGTATCATAACACCGAAGACGCTGTCAATTAAAGTGGGGAACCACAAAAAAATCATCGATGACCTGATGGACGGAAAGCGGTCCTTTGACAACCTCCAGCTAGAGTGGGAAAACCTGCAAAACGTCCGTCTGTATCTGTTAAGGTTTTGGGTCTTCAAAATCAACCTAGAGAGCTGAAATTTGGTGCACGGCTTGGTTCTTTTGTTGTACAGACAAAGTGTGAAAATTGGCTTAATCCGTCAACGGGCACGCCCACTACTGGCTTCAATGTGAGAAAATCTCAATTTCACTTTTTTTTTTAAATGCCTTTTGGGTCAAGTTATGCCACTTTTAACATGTTAGATCTTTTAAAACTCGATTTCTCGGAAAGTTGACTCCAAATCGAAAAAAATTATATGACAAATATGAAAGATATTGCTATTTGCTAAGTTTGTTCCATACAAAGTTTTGAGCACCGCCCACTTTTAAGAGGCGTTTTTAGGAAAAACTGTTTTTTTTTCTGCATGAATTTTCGAATTTGCGCTTTTACCATATTTTCTCATGATTCCAATGAAATTACAATAAATTAATTTTAATTTTAAGCACAGGCCCTGTTTTGGGGGCGTTGCTTCAAACATAAATAATCTATGAATTTTGGCCAAGAAACTTTAAGATTTGGTGCTACATGGTATATAGGGTCGGGTATATAGAAGTTTGTCACAGACAAACTCTTGCACTTACTCACTTGTTAAGTTTGCTTATTGTCTGTCGGAGTTTAACTAACGAAACTTTCTTCATTCTAAAGCTATCAAGCTCCGCGTTGATGTTTTGAACGTCAGTCAGCGGCGGAAAGGCTTGAATGTTTCTTCCAAATACTCAGAGTTTCTTGATGGATGTAATTGCTTTACACAGCGAGTTGTTTGAGCTCCTATCCGCCGACAAGCCTTCAAGCTATTCAGTGGTCTTACGATTTTTAAAATCTTGCAACATTTCTTTCAGTAAGAGAGGTGGTTCAAGAGAGTTTTGGCTGGGGCAGCACTCGTGCCTTGCCATCTTCTACGCGCTCTTCTCTTTTCACTCTCTTTTAAATTTTTTGATTTCATGCGGATATGGTGTATATGCCTGTACATGCCCGTCGGTGCTAACTACGTTCGTTTGGGTCGGAGTGTTGTTCCAAGCAGCGCTCTGAATTGCTTCAATTAATTTATCAATTGTGGTTTTTAACTCGAAAGCAGCTCTCAGTGGCACATTCAAGCCAACACCCTCCATACAGTCCATGAAGGCGTCCCAGTTCATGTTTTTGCTAGCCAATATAGGAGCTCTTTTTATTTTCGCCAGACTTTTTATTCCTGTCTGTTGGCCAATGCGTTGGCTCTCCTGTGGAGAAAAAGTCCACACCACGTGTAATACTGTTTTTGTGCAGTAATCTCCCTCTTGTAAAATTGCATCTTGAACCCCAAAAAGTATGCTTTGCGTTAAAGTTGGCCCCCATGATAAAATTGGACCCAATGAAGTCATGCGTACGATCAAGTTCGTCTTCCACCAGTCTACAGCGGGAAATAACAATGTTGTAATCTAAGCAGTCAATTTTTACAGAAACTGAACTTATCTGCATAGAGTCTAGCTTACCTTCTTTGTTCTTGAAGTGCTTTATGCAGTTCTTGATGTAGAGGGAGGATCCTCCCCTCGCATTTTGCGAAGGGTGATATGCGTGATAGTCATTGTAACCTTTTAGTTTGGGTCCAGACCCCTTTTTAAGCTGAGTTTCCGTAATCATGCAAATATCAATATTATTTTTCCGTAGAAAACCGTCTAGTTCGTCTATTTTGTTCAGAAGGTCGTTTACATTCCATGTATTTTAAGTAACTGTTTCATATTCATGTTCTCTTGTAGTTTTTTCGAGGTTTGAACTGGAGCTTGCGCAGTTTATCAAAAAAATTGTTTTACTAGATTGTTAATTTTAGTCTGATCCTCAAGTCTTTTCAAGATTACAGGCAGGATCTGAGACACTGCATCTGTTGTGGACGATCTTTCCTTGTTTTCGTTTGACACAGCCTGTGTGTATGATTTCGGTTCGACCAATGGCGGTTTCTCCACTGCACTTGAACTGGCGACGCTCTTTTTTAAAGCTTTTACGCGTTTTTTCGTCGCCTCCTTTACCAATCCCGCACTTTTGATCGGCTTTGGTGTCTTTGGAGTCTTTGGATTAGGAGTTGCAGCAGTTATTGAACGGGCAAGGCTCGGATTCTGACCTCGAATATTTTCGTTAAGAGGTTCTCGTTTTGCAGCTCTATGGATAATTCGCATCCTCGGTAATTTGCGGGGTGGTTTCCTTTGCAATTGGCGCAAACTGCTGGAACCTGCATGTCAACTTTGCACTCTGTTGAGAGGTGTTTTCCGGCACATATCACGCAACGCAGTTCTTTTTGCCACTAGGCACTTGTGTGCCTGAATTCTTGGCATCGCTTACACTGTGGTATTAATCTATTGCCCTTTCGAATGGGTTTGGTTTGTTACAATTAAAATGATCGTACGTTTAGTTCCTTCGAACCAGACTTCCAGAATTCTAGCATTCGACTTTCCACGGACTTCGCGTTTGGTTGAGTCAAGGCCAATGGACTTCATTCGCTCGTTTGAACTACTCAGCGTAAATCGTTTGCCAGTGGTAAAATATCGATCGCAGGATTTCCGTCGGATCGATTTACATATATAGTTCTGATTTAATTTTGTATAGTGTTAGTATAGTTTTACATATATTAGTTTTAATACTAGGCGCTATATTATAATTTAACATGTAAACTATATTTTAGTAGGACGTTAAAATATTGAGATTTTCAAACTCAAAATAGGCAAAATTTAAATAGTACAATATAATATTTTAATACTGTTTTTAATGCATAATTATTATTTGTTAATTAAAATTGTTTCGAAGTATTGTAATATATATATGCATAGACATATTTTTAAATACCTTAAGATATATTTTTTCGACATTATTTTCGATGCTTATATATTATTTATTATATTTTAATCATAATTCATAAATGTATGTATAACATAGACAATACAATATAATTTGCGACGTATTTTAATTTAATTTTATTTTAAATTAATAAAATTCGTAATTTATTTCTTTAATTAATTAACAATGTAATACATATTTGATTCTTATGCATTTTTAATGGATATTCCAAATTTATTTTAATAGTTTCAGGTTTCAAATGTTAATTTTTTTTGTGATAGAGATTGCATTTGTATTTAATTGTAACACTTTTTTGTTGGTTTAAGAAAACTATAATATAGACACTATTATGATTATTACTGATTTATGCAATGATTATTTTTTTTCTTGCTTCGTTTACGATTAAAAAAAATTAAAATCTATTAAGTACAAAAAAATGTAAAGTACCATATTATAATATCTTAATGTTACACACGGGCGTATGTAAGGTCTCTCCTGGATTTGATGGTGTCTACCTCCCTTCGATAGTTTTGACTGGAGCATGTGATCTCTCGTCATCGGCAGCTAGATGAACCGTAGGTGCGATGCTCACTGCACATTGTGGATCGTTAGAGTGTGTTTTATGGCAAAATTTTAGAAAAATTACAATGATAACCGCAACAACTACAATGCTTGGGGCTGATAGCAGAGAGTAACATGATTTCTTTCCTCCTGCTAGGCTGCTCCCTTCTATTTATTTATTTATTTATATATTTATTTCATTAATTAATCGCTGTACAAATGAGTTACATAACATCTTGGCTTACTTACTTACTTACTTACTTAAGGTGGCGCTACAGTCCGGGGTGGACCTGGGCCTCAGCCAACAAGCTTCGCCAGCCAGCTCTGTCTCTAGCTAGCCGTCTCCAGTTTCGCACGCGAAGTTGGCTGAGGTCCCCTTCCACTTGCGTGCGCCACCTGAGTCTCGGTGCTCCTCTACCGCGTCGTCCCTGCGGTGTGGATTCGAAGATTTTCCGGGCCGGGGCGTTGGTGTCCATCCGCTCTAGATGACCCAGCCATCGTAGACGTTGTGTTTTGACTCTTTTGGCTAGGTCGGTATCGCTGTACAGCCCGTAGAGTTCGATGTTATATCTCCTCCTCCACTCTCCATCTATGCAGACGGGACCGTAAATCGTCCGAAGAATTTTCCTTTCGAAGCAGCCTAAAGTGTTTTCATCCGCCTTTGACAGGGTCCATGCTTCTGCACCGTAAAGCAGGACTGGGATGATGAGGGTCTTATACATGGACACTTTAGTTGCTCGAGAGAGGGCTTTGCTACTCGATTGCCTTCTTAGCCCAAAGAAACAGCGATTGGCAAGAGTTATCCTTCGTTTGATTTCAGCGCTGGTGTCATTGTCTGAATTGATAGCGGAACCCAGGTAGACAAAGTCCCTAACTACCTCAAAGTTATAGCTGTCGATGGTGATGTTTTGTCCAAGACGTCGGTGTTGGGTGTCTTTTCTTGATGACAGCATATACTTGGTTTTGCCCTCATTGACTGCTAACCCCATATTCGCCGCTTCCGTCCCAATACTCACGAAGGCTTCACTGACATCACGCTTTGTTCTACCGATTATGTCAATGTCGTCTGCGTATGCAAGTAGTTGAACGGACTTTTGAAAGATTGTACCTCTGGTGTTGGCGCGAGAGTTCTGCACAATTCTCTCAAGTATGATGTTAAAGAAGTCGCATGACAGCGCGTCGCCTTGTCTAAATCCTTTTTTGACATCAAAGGGATCGGTGAGGTCTTTGCCGACCTTGACGGAACAGCGTGAGTTTTCTTCAGGATCGGGCAAACAATGCTGAGGTTCCATTCGTCGGGCATGCTTTCTTCCGACCATATCTTGCAGATGAGCTGGTGCATGCTCCTAACCAGCTCATCGCCAGCGGATTTAAAAAGTTCGGCAGCTAGGCCGTCTGCTCCGGCTGCTTTGTTGCACTTGAGCTTAGACACAGCTACTTTCACCTCCTCCAGGTCGGGTGGGCGGTATCGTTCGTATGCTTCGTCGGTAACGTCTTCGCCCGGGTTGAATGGTTCGTTCTGCCTGACAGCGGTATTTGGTTCGTCCTCGCCGTTATACAGTCTGCAGAAGTGGTCTTTCCAATTCCTCAGCACCGACTGCGATTCTACAACGATGTTCCCTTGATGGTCCTTACAGGCTTCAGTTCGAAGTTTATACCCTTGGCAGAACCTTTTGATCCTTTGGTAAAACTTTCTAACCTCATTCCTGTTGTAACATCTCTCTATCTCTTCAACCGCGCGCTTCTCGTGCTCTCTCTTTTTCCTTCGGAGAAGCCGGTGCTCCTCTCTCCTCCTCTGCTCGTAGAGCTCGCGAGCAGCTCTAGTCCTTCTGTGCAGCGCCGCTTTGTATGCTTCCTGTTTAGCTGCATGTGCTTGCCGGCATTCATCGTCAAACCAGGGGTTTCGTTGTGGTCGCCGTGTGAAACCCAGCACTTCAGAGGCGGCGTCTCTGATGGCATTTTGGCAATGTTGCCACTGGCTATCAATACTTGATGCTGGTTGCATAGGACTTCGTAGAAGGTTTTGAGAGACTCGGTTGGAGAAGGACCTGGCGATCTCTTGCGATTGTAGTCGGCCGACGTCAAACTTCCTCACAGTATTTCCATTACTTGGCGCTGGTCGGGATATCCGCAGCCGTACCTTGGCTACAACAAGGTAGTGATCCGAGTCAATGTTGGCCCCTCGGAAAGTTCGGACATCCATGATACTGGAGGAGTGCCTTGCGTCGATCGCAATATGGTCAATCTGGTTGACGGTTGATTGATCGGGAGATCTCCATGTCCCTTTGTGGATATTGAGATGTGGGAACTGTGTACTAGCTACCACAACGTGTCGCCCCGCAGCAAAGTCGATCAGCCTGAATCCGTTATCGGAGGTCGTGTCGTGCAGGCTATACTTTCCGACAGTACGACCAAAGATGCCCTCCCTTCCTAGCTTGGCATTAAAATCGCCTAGGACAATTTTAATGTCGTAGCTAGGGCACTGCTCATAAGTTTTGTCCAGGAGCTCGTAGAACATATCTTTGGTCTCGTCATCTTTCTCCTCTGTGGGGGCATGTGCGCATATCAGGCTAATGTTGGCGAATTTAGCCTTGATGCGGATCGTCGCGAGGCGCTCGCTTACAGGGTTGAAGCTCAAGACTTTTTGCCTAAGTCTGCCTCCAACAACGAAACCACATCCAAATAGGCGCTGTCTTTGATGCCGGTAGCAGTCGCCGTAGTAGATGTCGCAGTTTTTCATCCTTCTTTTGCCCGGCCCGTCCCACCGCATTTCTTGGATGGCAGTAATGTCTGCCTTGCAGTCGTTAAGGGCCTCCGCTAGTTGCTCGGCTGCACGTGGTCTGTTAAGGGACCTAACATTCCACGTGCAGATCCGTGGGATCTAAGATGTTGGATCCCACGGATCTGCACGTGGAATGGGATCCAAGATCAGTGGGAAGCCAAGATGTTGCACAGGGTAACTTTAACCTGTGCAACATCTTGGCTTGCACAGGTTAAAGTTATGGATTTTACATATAAGGATTGTGAATATACAAGAATAATAAGGAATAATAAGGACTTTATGTACATTATTAAATAATGTACTTTACTGCTAAAAAAAATATAAATGATTAAAAAAATAAAAATATATTAAGATGAAAAATATTAAACTAAATCAATTAATAATTAAGAAAACTATGCAAGTAGATGTTAAGGTGAAAAGAAGAAAAAAGCAAAAACGAAAAAAAAAGGAATAAGTATGAAATATAGTAAGGTGAAAAGAAATACCTAACACCACTACACCACGGTCGAGAAGTGCGCAAAAAGCAGTTTTTTAAATGCACTTGTGCTTTGTGTTTGTTTAATTTCTTGTGGGATATTATTCCACAGATGAGTTGCAAAGATGAAAAATTGCCTCGAGCTTGCTAGAGAGCTTGAAGTATGCATTACTGTTTGCAATCGCCTGCGTGAACGCCCAAATGTAAATTTATTAAATAAATAGCTCGGTGTCCTTGTGTTAACAATTTTGTCTAACGCAAGAACTTTTCTATATTTTAAAAAAATTATTAAGGCTGAAGCTAGTTATTTGCTTTGCATATGCAGACCGTATGATCACGCCGACCCTTGTTAAAGATGTATCTAGCGCAGCTGTTGTAAGCCACATTAAGTTTCCTTGACGATTCGGAGTCCATGTCAGAAAACAATTCACATAATCGATCTTATAAGCTTCATTTTAACAAAAATTGGCAAAAAGTTTTTCGTTGGGCTAAGACCCCCAAAACACAATATATATTTGAGACAACACTGTTAATGTGGTTCTTCCAATTGAAGTTTTCGTTAAAAGTAATGCCAAGATTTTTTATTTTACAAACAAACTCAACAGGTTTATTTACACATAATAAAGGAGAAGGTGTATGGCTATTTTTATTTATAAACAACGCTTTCGTTTTCGTTGCGTTAAGCAGTAGCAAATTTTGCAACGACCATTGGTAAATTGAGTCGAGGTCTTCGTTTATCTATACACACGCACGGGCTATGTTTGATTTGGGAAAAGATAAGTAAACCTGTACATGGCCTGCAAAAATGTGGTGCGAACAGTATTTTACACAATTGGGGAGATCATTTATAAATAGACTAAACAACAACGGACCCAGGACTGAACCTTGTGGAACACCAGATAATAAATTTAACAAAGATGAACATTTACTTTTGTGGTATACGGCTTGATAACGGCTTGATAACGTACCTTGTGTTCTAAATAAGAAGACATGAGTTTACCGGCAGTCGTGTCAAAACCAAATTGTTTACTTAACTTTGCAATAGGATTCTGTGAATAACGGAATCGAAAGCTTTAGAGAAATCTAGGAAAATAATTATAGAAGAGATTTTTTTGTCGTGGGCAACGCGTAAATCGTCTGTTACTTTTAAGAGTGCGGAGACACCATTGTGCTTTTTCCTAAACCCTGACGGATTTTCGGTGAATAAATTATTTCGATGTAATTTTTTATTTGTGTTCCTATAATCTTCTCTGCAACTTTGCTTAAGAATGGCAAGGTAGCTATTGGTCTAAAATCGCCATTTCTTTTGGGAATCGGAGCGATTTTCCACTCAGCAGGAAATGTTGATATCATTAAGATGGTATTAAATAAGTGTTTAAGTAACGGGTGATTTTTTAGCTGGTTTGGTTTTGGCAACACTGGTTTTGACAGCTGACGTGTGTTAAGTACCTTGTGTCACTGTCAAACGGCTTCAGTTTGGTTTGCAATTTAACCATGGATCGTCTTACAAATGAACAACGCTTGCAAATTATTGAATTTTACTATCAAAATTCGTGCTCGGTTCGAAATGTTCATCGCGCGCTGCTTCCATTTTATGGTCGGCATTCTCGGTGAACAGTTAATTTCACGTTTCGGGCCGGTCAATTGGCCGCCTAGATCGTGCGATTTGACACCATTAGATTATTTTTTGTGGGGGTATGTCAAGACTAATGTCTATAGGGACAAGCCTGCTTCGATTGACGCACTGGAAGCCAACATCCATGCATTCATTCGTGAGATACCGGCCGATATGTGTGAAAGAGTATGCCAAAATTGGACTCAGCGGATGGGCTACCTGAGACGCAGCCGCGGTCAACATTTGCATGAAATTTTCTTTAAACATTAAATTGCAAGGTTCAAACTATCGATTCAAATAAATATTTCATTAATTTTTTCGAATTTTTTGTATTTTTTTTTTAAAAAGTTCTCAACCTCTTAAAAAATCACCCGTAACAAATGGCATTAAGATTTTAATAAAATCGGGGTGAATTCCATCAAGTCATCGAGTTTCACCAACAAAAATTTCATCCAAACGTGAGGCAAAACCTTTCTGGTATAGATATTTCTGAGTATCTAGTATTATAGTATTCACTAGTATTCGAGTACATATATAGTATTCACCTCATCAGCACTAGGGATTGGTCGCCTATATAAAAAACTTGTATCGATTTCGTCGAGATCAACCTCGGCCGAAATAGGTTTGTTGTTAGAATGCAGACCAATGTCTCAAATATTTCTCCAAAACTGAATTGAACTTGAAGCTTCTGCTTTAAATTTATCTGCGTAGTACGCGCTTTTTGCGCTTCGCAATTTGTTTGTTAATAAGTTACGAGCCTTTTTGTATTCGACTAGTATTGTAGAACACTTGTATCTATGCCACCTTAGGTACAAAGTGTCACGCTTGAATTTCAAAACTCGAACTTCTTCTGTATACCACGGTATATTCCATTTTCTGGTCCTTTTTCGTTTCAATGGAACATGTTTTTTAAACAAAAAGATTATATTTTTTTTGAAATGCAGCAGCCTGGTTATCAACGTCTGCTGAGTTGTATATTGGTGACCAGTCGAGAGACACACAGTTACTGAAGAGCAAGTTTGGGTTTATAGATCGAAAGTCTCTATACTAAACAGGCTCCTCGGCAGCTTGAACAGGAAAAACATTAAGTGTTAAAACAATCAAACAATGATGTGAAAACGACGGAGAAATTATTTGGTCATAGCGCTCAATGATTTCATTTTGGGAAACAAGAAAAACGTCTATTAAGGATGGAAGTGTGTTGGGGTTTGGTTATTAGCAAAATGAAAGCCAAGTGACTCAACTGCATCAACAAACAGTCTATTATTGTTCCCTAAAATGTTTAGATTTATATCTCCACATAACAAAACATTGATATAAAGGGGTCCTAGTTCCTCTTATATATTTCGTACAAGCTCATTTTTAGCCACATTGTGAGCCATGTACATACAACCTACTAAGAGTTTGACGGAACCTTGGGATATCTCAACAAAGATGAACTCAGAATCGTCAAGTTCTGTGAATTTCTTAATCACCTTGCATTTAAAGCAATTTCTGACATAGATTGCAGCTCCTCCCCATCCCAACTAGCGAAGGCGATCGCTGCGAAATAAATGGAAGCGATCTATTTCGTATAGGCTATTATCTTTCCCCGGTTTGAGCCAAGTTTCGGAAACACAAATTATGTCCAGACAATCATTTTCTAATAATAGATATTTTGCTGCCCATACTTTGCGCGTTCACATGGCCAATATGCAAGCCCTTTTTATACCCCATCCCATAGGATAGGAGGTATATTAAGTTTGACTCATAGTTTGTAACATAGAGAAATAATCACCTTAGACCCCCAAGACCTTAAGGGCATATGATCGAGACCGAATTGTTAGTCGAATGAGCCATGTCCGCCCGTCCGTCTGTCGGTAGTTTTTAGCTTAAAATTTGAGCTAGGATTTTGAAACTTGATATCTGTTCTTTCTAGGTCCCGAAGCAGTACAAATGTGAAAATTTTTGAAATACGGCCTCTGACACGCCCACTTTACTTAATAGCATGAAAAATCGAAGTTGTTGCAGGAAGCTGAAATTTGGTATGCGATATCCTCGCTTAAGTGTTTTGTGATTGGCATTAAAAAAAAAGCGAATACCGCCCCCTTGTAGGCGTGGTCAGACTTAATATGCATTCTAATAAGGGTTTTTTTGATATATTTGCTTTAAATCCAAATAACTTGCACTATAAAATGTTCAGATATATGCGTAAGCTATCAACTCAAGTGAATAAATTTTCGCCACGCCCACTTTTGGGGGCGTTTTTAAGTATGAACCAAATTTTTAATATGAAAATGCAATCAACACGTGTATACCACTTCTAATAAAAAATATAAACCAAAATACGATGTTTTTGAGAGGAGGTGGATGCCACGCCTCTTTCTTAGGGAGAAGATTCTTAACTGAGAAATTCTAAATACTATTAAAGTCAAATGAAACTGAAATTTAACAACCGAGATTTATGACACAATTCGGAGCTTGACAGTGGTCAATTGGGATGGGGTATCCAACGATTCGCCTAAGCGGATTGTAACCCTCCCACTAGTTAAATTTACTCATGATGTTCAACATTAACTTCGTTTGATCGATGCAACATCCCCTTTGAACTAATCACACATATTTACCAAAGAAATTTAATTATATACACAAAACACCAATCACGTTTGGAAATAATGAGCATGAGCATGCACATAATCAAGCATGCATTGCATATACACACATATTGACAACAACAAGCATAGCACGAAGCGATTACGATTGGTAGGACATTGATCTTATACAATTTGATCGTTACTTGACTATGGTTTAGTTCGATTATTGGTATGTAGAAGGTCAAAGCAAAGGTTTATATAAGAACAAAAGAAGAAGAAGGAGAAAAGAGAGGCTTTTAAGAGAAATAATGCATCCTAGGGAAAA
>OX392462.1:100429666-100619666 GCA_947623515.1 Neoascia interrupta
AAAAAAAAAACTTTATCGCGGAACGGCATGAGTTACAACGATCCCCGTCACCGTGTCTTATCAGTATTTCACTATAGTTGTCATTACTGGAAAAATAGTTTGAGTTGGTTGGTTTGAACCCTTTTGGTCTTCTTCCCTACTTGTATATGGGTGTTTACTGGCCCGTTTACCCATTTCAGGTCGTAGGGTCCCAACCAAATAGGCGAGAACTTATTTTTCCTAACCGGGTTCCTCAGCCTAACCTTTTCTCCAACCTTGAACAAGTGAGGGTTTGTATGCTGATCGTACTGCTGCTTTGAAATTAGATTTGCCTTATTCAAGTTATTTCGAGCAAGTTCATGAGACTTTTGCAGCTGGTATTTCAGTAAATGCGGATAGTCTTCAGCGTAATACAGGGGGGGGGCAAGAGTTCTCTTCAAATTTGTTGGCATTTCGAATTCGATATCGAACAAACTTCTTGTCATTTTAGTGGAAGCATGTACGATGTTGTTGTGAACATGCATTGCCTGTCTCAGCTATTGGTCCCAACTTTGATCGCCATTGCCAACAAAACTTCTTAGATATTCCGCTAAGGGTCTGTGACTACATTCAAAAGACCCATTAGCTTGTGGATGATAGGCGGTAATACTTTCTTTACGCCCAGAAGCTTGCAAGTTTCAAAAAAAAGTTTTGAAGTAAAGTTAGTACCATTATCTTTAATAAGCATCTTGGGAATGTGAAATCTTGTAATAATTTCATCATTGAATGCCTTTGCTACCGTGGATGCTTCAACATCCGGGATTGCACGACATGCCATATACTTCATCAGATCATCTTGAAACGTCAAGATGTATCTATTGCCAGAATAAGTCAAGGGAAGAACACCAATCATGTCCATGTATACTTACTTACTTACTTACTTAAGGTGGCGCTACAGTCCGGGTTGGACCTGGGCCTCAGCCAACAAGCTTCGCCAGCCAGCTCTGTCTCTAGCTAGCCGTCTCCAGTTTTGCACGCGAAGTTGGCTGAGGTCCCCTTCCACTTGCGTGCGCCACTTGAGTCTCGGTGCTCCTCTACCGCGCCGTCCCTGGGGTGTGGATTCGAAGATTTTCCGGGCCGGGGCGTTGGTGTCCATCCGCTCTAGATGACCCAGCCATCGTAAACGTTGTGTTTCGACTCTTTTGGCTAGGTCGGTATCGCTGTACAGCCCGTACAGTTCGATGTTATATCTCCTCCTCCACTCTCCGTCTATGCAGACGGGACCGTAAATCGTCCGAAGAATTTTCCTCTCGAAGCAGCCTAAAGTGTTTTCATCCGCCTTTGACAGGGTCCATGCTTCTGCACCGTAAAGCAGGACTGGGATGATGAGGGTCTTATACATGGACACTTTAGTTGCTCGAGAGAGGGCTTTGCTATTCAATTGCCTTCTTAGCCAAAAGAAACAGCGATTGACAAGAGTTATCCTTCGTTTGATTTCAGCGCTGGTGTCATTGTCTGAATTGATAGCGGAACCCAGGTAGACAAAGTCCCTAACTACCTCAAAGTTATAGCTGTCGATGGTGATGTTTTGTCCAAGACGTCGGTGTTGGGTGTCTTTTCTTGATGACAGCATATACTTGGTTTTGCCCTCATTGACTGCTAAACCCATGTTCGCCGCTTCCGTCCCAATACTCACGAAGGCTTCACTGACATCACGCTTTGTTCTACCGATTATGTCAATGTCGTCTGCGTATGCAAGTAGTTGAACGGACTTTTGAAAGATTGTACCTCTGGTGTTGGCGCGAGAGTTCTGCACAATTCTCTCAAGTATGATGTTAAAGAAGTCGCATGACAGCGCGTCGCCTTGTCTAAATCCTTTTTTGACATCAAAGGGGTCGGTGAGGTCTTTGCCGACCTTGACGGAACAGCGTGAGTTTTCCATCGTCATCCTGCACAGACTGACGAGTTTGGCAGGGATGCCAAAACTAGACATTGCGCTATATAGCTCGTCTCTATAGATGCTGTCGTACGCGGCCTTGAAATCGATGAAGAGGTGGTGTGTATCGATTTGGAATTCCTGGGTTTTCTCCAAGATCTGCCGCAGTGTGAATATTTGATCGATGGTGGACTTTCCTGGCCTAAAGCTACACTGATATGTGCCTATCAGATTGTTGACAAATGGCTTCAGGCGTTCACAGAGTACAGCAGAAAAGATCTTGTATGCGATGTTAAGAAGACTTATGCCTTTGTAGTTGGCACAACTCAGAGGGTCTCCTTTCTTCAGGATCGGGCAAACAATGCTGAGGTTCCATTCGTCGGGCATGCTTTCTTCCGACCTTGCAGATGAGCTGGTACATGCTCCTAACCAGCTCATCGCCAGCGGATTTAAAAAGTTCGGCAGCTAGGCCGTCTGCTCCGGCTGCTTTGTTGCACTTGAGCTTAGACACAGCTACTTTCACCTCCTCCAGGTCGGGTGGGCGGTATCGTTCGTATGCTTCGTCGGTAACGTCTTCGCCAGGGTTGAATGGTTCGTTCTGCCTGACAGCGGTATTTGGTTCGTCCTCGCCGTTATACAGTCTGCAGAAGTGGTTTTTCCAAATCCTCAGCACCGACTGCGATTCTACAACGTTGTTCCCTTGATGGTCCTTACAGGCTTCAGTTCGAAGTTTATACCCTTGGCGGGACCTTTTGATCCTTTGGTAAAACTTTCTAACCTCATTACTGTTGTAACATCTCTCTATCTCTTCAACCGCACGCTTCTCGTGCTCTCTCTTTTTCCTTCGGAAAAGCCGGTGTTCCTCTCTCCTCCTCTGCTCGTAGAGCTCGCGAGCAGCTCTAGTCCTTCTGTCCAGCGCCGCTTTGTATGCTTCCTGTTTAGCTGCATGTGCTTGCCGGCATTCATCGTCAAACCAGGGGTTTCGTTGTGGTGGCCGTGTGAAACCCAGCACTTCAGAGGCGGCGTCTCTGATGGCATTTTGGCAATGTTGCCACTGGCTATCAATACTTGATGCTGGCTGCATAGGACTTTGTAGAAGGTTTTGAGAGACTCGGTTGGAGAAGGACCTGGCGACCTCTTGCGATTGTAGTCGGCCGTCGTCAAACTTTCTCGCATTATTTCCATTACTTGGCGCTGGTCGGGATATCCGCAGCCGTACCTTGGCTACAACAAGGTAGTGATCCGAGTCAATGTTGGCCCCTCGGAAAGTTCGGACATCCATGATACTGGAGGAGTGCCTTGCGTCGATCGCAATATGGTCAATCTGGTTGACGGTTGATTGATCGGGAGATCTCCATGTCCCTTTGTGGATATTGAGATGCGGGAACTGTGTACTAGCTACCACAACGTGTCGCCCCGCAGCAAAGTCGATCAGCCTGAATCCGTTATCGGAGGTCGTGTCGTGCAGGCTATGCTTTCCGACAGTACGACCAAAGATGCCCTCCCTTCCTAGCTTGGCATTAAAATCGCCTAGGACAATCTTAATGTCGTAGCTAGGGCATTGCTCATAAGTTTCGTCCAGGAGCTCGTAGAACATATCTTTGGTCTCGTCATCTTTCTCCTCTGTGGGGGCATGTGCGCATATCAGGCTAATGTTGGCGAATTTAGCCTTGATGCGGATCGTCGCGAGGCGCTCGCTTACAGGGTTGAAGCTCAAGACTTTTTGCCTAAGTCTGCCTCCAACAACGAAACCACATCCAAAAAGGCGCTGTTTTTGATGCCGATAGCAGTCGCCGTAGTAGATATCGCAGTTTTTCATCCTTCTTTTGCCCGGCCCGTCCAACCGCATTTCTTGGATGGCAGTAATGTCTGCCTTGCAGTCGTTAAGGGCCTCCGCTAGTTGCTCGGCTGCACGTGGTATGTTAAGGGGCCTAACATTCCACGTGCAGATCCGAAGCTCGTTGTCCTTTTCTCGTTTGCATTGGTCGTCAACAGTAGATCCGTCCGAATCCGAGGCTTGTTTCTGCTTCGTGACTGGTGTTTCTTTACGTGGCCGGGAAGTCACCCCGACGGCACGACCCCCAACTTGGAGGACCAGATCCTTTGCTTAGCTCTAAGGACGGAGAGCCGGATAGCCCGCTCCTTATAGGCCTGAGCTCCGAATATGTCGTAGTAGCCTATATAAAGTGTTCACTAAGAGTTCGGCCTGACTGGAACTATGGACGCCACCGTTGATTCCATCTGGGGAATTCCTCCGCTGTCGTCCGGATGCAAGGAGAAGTGCCTTAGTGGGAACACTCCTCCCCCCCTCTCTCGTCTGCTACCCCCAACAACCTTCCAAAGGGGTTGGAACCCAATCTCCAGTTGAGGTACTAGGCACCCGGTGTTCACCACGGGGAGGTGAGAGTAGGAGTTGATAGGCAGAGGTGGGTTTAAAAAAACCTGTGGATTCTTGTATCCTCTTGAGTGCACATGTCTATCCCTTGACCATGTCCATGTATACTTTATCGAAAGGAAGGCAAGGGGTGTCTGTCAAAACCATTGGCGTTTTGGTCAATTTACCTGCCTTATTTTGTGGCATTTTCCACAGCCTTTTTATATATTTTTCAACATCCTTTCGCATGTTGCGCCATATAAACTGTAAGTGTGTAGTAAGTCCTAGGAAGGACTGTACTTGCTTCACATTTGGGCACGGAAACTCTGTGACACATTGGGTTTTAGCTGGGTCGGGTAAGGCTCCGGCTTCCGAGCATATATGTCCCAGGCATGTAACCCCACGACATAGGAAATTACACTTTTCGGTGTTGAGTTTGAGGTTGTGTTGCCTGAGTCTCGCTTAAACTTTTGAGAGATATTGATTGTGTTGTTCTAGGTTCTTACCATACACAACAATGTCATCCAGATAAACGAAACAATCCATGCCGTGTTACCCTGTCAGGCTATGGTTCATTATTCTCTATAACGTTGCCGGAGCACCAGTCAGTCCAAAAGGCATTCTGTTAAACCCGTAATGTCCTTTGCTTGTCCTGAATGCTGTTTTTGGTCGGTCCAGAGGATCGATCAGGACCTGGTGATAGCCGCTAGCTAAATCCAGAGTAGTGAAGTACAGACTGTTAGCCAACTGGTCTAGAATTTCGTCAATTCTCGGTAGTGGGAACGCATCTTTAATTGTAACCTCAATTAGTTTCCTAAAATCCACTGCAACCCTCCACCGTTTTTCACCATTGTGATGTTCGAGAAGAGAAATTACAACACACTTTGGTATACTTCACTTGTTTCTTTATTGATGCTAATCAACTAGCTTTACAACGGTCGCTTACAAACTCGTGAGGTGTCATTTGGTTTACCTGTATATATAGATGCTGTGACTACCGTTTACTAACTACTGGCTAGCAATGCTATGTATAACTGATCTTATATGCCTGACGTACTTACACTACGAGACATTTTATTTGATACACCACAATGTCCCCCTAAAATTTAAAAAATACATTTTTTACTGTTTTTTATCTCTTTTTGGATACCTTTCCTTTACTTGTAACTTAGCCCAATCTATTTTTCTACTTTTCTTAGTGCTACATGAATTTTCAACATTTTGAGTCACACTACCTTGTTGATCTGTGACATCTCCAACGCTTGCGTCTTCTTCATTTGATGCTTGCTCATCATTTCCATCTGCCTCACTATTTTTATTCTTGTTTTCAGTTTCTTTTACATCTAACTCTTCAAATGGAACAAGATCTAAAGCACCCACCTCTTCATTATCCATACAAATTGATTTAAGTTGATTCATATGTCGTTTCCATGTTACATTAGCCTTATTTAATACTCTTACTAGAAAATACTGTCTACCCAATACTTTTACAATTTTGCATTTCGTCCAACTTTGTTTTCCTGCCTTTGAATAATCCTTCGCAATAACATTATCCCCGACTTTAAATATTTTAGTGCTAGTTCCCTTATAATACCTTTGTTGCCTCTTTTTCATCGAGCTTACTTTTACACTGACCATTTTGTGGCGTTTTATGTCACCACATCTTTTAACTGGATTAATTAGGTCAAATCGACTTCTTAAACTTCTATTAAACATTAAAACTGCAGGCGAGGTCCCGGTGGTACTGTGGATGGAGTTGCGGTAGTCGAGTAGGAACGCTTCCAAGTATTTGTTTGCATCAGACTGTCTAGCACCTGAATATATAGCTCTTTTCAATGCTTTCTTGCAGGTCTTCACAGTGTTTTCGGCTTGCCCATTTGTGGCTGGGTGGCCCACTGGAATAGTCTTATGAACAACTTTATTTTTCTCTAAAAACATTTTAAATTCTTGCGAAACAAAAGAAGTGCCATTGTCCGTAACAATAACTTTTGGAATTCCAAATCTCGAGAAAAGTGGGCGAAGTTTATTAATTGTGTTGCTACTTGAAATATTATCCGACATGTCGATACACTCAATCCATTTGGTATATGCATCTACAACGACCAGATACTTTCGATTGAAAATGGGTCCCAAAAAGTCAAGGTGCAACCTTTCCCAAGGGCCTTCTGGCCACTCCCAACAAATTAAAGGCGCCCTATTCGGAGAAGACTGAGTTTGCATACAACTTTCACAAGACTTTACAAGCTTTTCAATTTCACTGTCCATCAACGGCGACCAAAAATAGCTACGACCTAAACTTTTTGACTTCACTATTCCCAAATGTGTTTTGTGTATCTCGAATAATACAATTTTTCTCAAAACCTCTGGAACGACAAGCCTACAACCCCAAAATAAACATTCATCCTCTATTGTTAGTTCAGTTCTACGAATAAAATATGGTCTCAACCCTTCATTTTTGCACTCAGAAGGCCACCCTAACTGGACATAGCTTTTTACTTCTGTTAGCAATTTATCCTTATACATTTCAGCTTTAATATCATTAAAGGTCAGTTTTATACCCAATTCAGCAACGTGGTTAATGCAAACATCAGGGGAGTGAAGCTTCTCCAGTTTTCCAGAATCGACTGGGGAGCGTGACAAATAATCCGCTATGTTACAACTTGAAGACACGTACTCTAAATCAAATCTATATGCAGACAAAAATAGTGCATACCGCTGCAATCTATTCGCTGCCATTGTTGGAATCCCTTTTTGTGATCCAAATATTGCTATCAAGGGCTTATTGTCTGAAACTAGTGTGAAATTTCTCCCAAATAGATATTGATGGAATTTCTTCACACCGAACATTATTGCCAAGGCCTCTTTCTCAATTTGGGAATATCTTGTTTCCACCTCTGACAGGCGTTGAGACGCAAAAGATATTGGGCGCTGAACACCGCTACTGTATCGATGTACCAAAACTGCCGCTATGCCTCTTGGACCAGCATCGACAACAACTTTGAGCGGAACGTTTGGATCGTAGTGTGCTAGGATTTGATTCGATGTTAACAATCTTTTCACTTCTTCAAAACAATGATCCTCCTCTGTTCCCCAACTAAAATCTTTTTGTTTTGATAGCAAATCGTATAGCTTTTCAGCCACCGAAGCCATATTAGGCATAAACTTCCTATAAAAATTTATTAGTCCCAAAAACGATTGCAGCTCCACGAGGGACGTAGGTCTTGCCAGCTTCACAATAGCGTTTACCCGATCTTCATCCATATGAAGTCCGTCCTTATCTATGATATGCCCCAAATATTTAACTGATTTGACGAAAAATTCACATTTTGATTTGGAAACCTTTAATCCGGCATCAGCTAACCTGGACAAAACAGCTGAAAGTGTTTGAAAATGTTCGGCCTCATTGGATGCGCTTATTAACAAATCATCAACAAATGCCTTGACGCCTTTAATACCAGCTACTAACTGCTCGATTAGTTTTTGGAAAATAGCGGGTGCCGGAGCGAGCCCGTAAACAAGTCTAGTGTACCTATACAAACCCTTCGTAGTTGAAATTGTCGTTAGATCATCGTTTAACTCTATTTGTTGGTAAGCCATTGAAAGATCAATTTTCGAAAAAATTCGCGCACCATGTACATCTGCGAAGACCTCTTCTATGGTTGGCTGTCCATGACAGAAGAGGTCTATTCCTCTTCTATAGAAGAATTCCTCCGCTGTCGTCCGGATGCAAGGAGAAGTGCCTTAGTGGGAACACTCCTCCCCCCCTCTCTCGTCTGCTACCCCCAACAACCTTCCAAAGGGGTTGGAACCCAATCTCCAGTTGAGGTACTAGGCACCCGGTGTTCACCACGGGGAGGTGAGAGTAGGAGTTGATAGGCAGAGGTGGGCTTAAAAAAACCTGTGGATTCTTGTATCCTCTTGAGTGCACATATCTATCCCTTGACCATGTCCATGTATACTTTATCGAAAGGAAGGCAAGGGGTGTCTGTCAAAACCATTGGCGTTTTGGTCAATTTACCTGCCTTATTTTGTGGCATTTTCCACAGCCTTTTTATATATTTTTCAACATCCTTTCGCATGTTGCGCCATATAAACTGTAAGTGTGTAGTAAGTCCTAGGAAGGACTGTACTTGCTTCACATTTGGGCACGGAAACTCTGTGACACATTGGGTTTTAGCTGGGTCGGGTAAGGCTCCGGCTTCCGAGCATATATCTCCCAGGCATGTAACCCCACGACATAGGAAATTACACTTTTCGGTGTTGAGTTTGAGGTTGTGTTGCCTGAGTCTCGCTTAAAATTTTGAGAGATTTTGATTGTGTTGTTCTAGATTCTTACCATACACAACAATGTCATCCAGATAAACGAAACAATCCATGCCGTGTTACCCTGTCAGGATATGGTTCATTATTCTCTATAACGTTGCCGGAGCACCAGTCAGTCCAAAAGGCATTCTGTTAAACCCGTAATGTCCTTTGCTTGTACTGAATGCTGTTTTTGGTCGGTCCAGAGGATCGATCAGGACCTGGTGATAGCCGCTAGCTAAATCCAGAGTAGTGAAGTACAGACTGTTACCCAACTGGTCTAGAATTTCGTCAAATCTCGGTAGTGGGAACGCATCTTTAATTGTAACCTCAATTAGTTTCCTAAAATCCACTGCAACCCTCCACCGTTTTTCACCATTGTGATGTTCGAGAAGAGAAATTACAACACACTTTGGTATACTTCACTTGTTTCTTTATTGATGCTTATCAACTAGCTTTACAACGGTCGCTTACAAACTCGTGAGGTGTCATTTCGTGTACCTGTATATATAGATACTGTGACTACCGTTTACTAACTACTGGCTAGCAATGCTATGTATAACTGATCTTATATGCCTGACGTACTTACACTACGAGACATTTTATTTGATACACCACAACCATCAACAGACTTTTTTGAAACAATGAGCACTGGAGAATACCTGGGAGACTTGCTTCCGGAAATTATATCTTGTTCAAGCATATTTTTTACCTGCGTGTCAATTTCCTTCTTGTGTATCTCTGGAGTTCTGTACTGCTTGGTGTTGATTGGTCCCTGATCCGACTTTATGGGGATGCTATGGGTTGAAACTGGGGTGTATTTGAGCGAATCTCCCTCAACCATGAAGACATCACTATATTCAACACAAAGTTGTTCGATAGTCCTTTTTTTCCGGGTTGAAGGCTGAACCTAACTTAAGGGAATTTAAAAGCAACTCGACACGCTTATTATTTTTGTCTTTTGTTGATGCACTGAAAATTGTCTGACACTGTTTTTCCCCTACAAATTCGTATTTCTAAAAATTATTATTTTTATCTTATTTGGAAGACAGTAATTGTTTGTTGTGGAGTTAATTTATTGGTACTCGTACAAATGTTGTGCAACGGTTAATGCCCTGACCCATATTCACCGAAAGGTGGTCAGAGGTATTGGCCGTAGTCTTTCACAACAGCAAACTCGTCGTTGTCAGCATAATACTCGCGGAAGTTCAATACGCAATTTTGTCAATGACCAGATCGCTTGATTGCACTTTTGCAGTAATAATTAAGTCAAGCGACAATGACCGAATCGCTGACCTCCGCCGAAGGTTCCAACTGGAATGCGAACTGACGAGTGTGAGTTAAACAAAGTCATTGTTTGCCTTGACTATAGAATTAAACAAGTAAATACCATTGTCGAATTCCTGAGAATGAATTACAAGTTCTATCGATCCAGCATTAGGAATTTTGAGCTCGACAAGGGTTTGGGTCCGAGGTGCAATGTTTAAACTGAATGAGTTCCAATTGCGGGATAAACTTTACAGGGGTAATGTAATAATTTTCCTCTTGTTCCCATTCAAGAAGGTAATTCCCTTCGATACGATATTAATGATACTACGGTTCCAAAGTATATCATGTCCGATTATGCCATCTGCTGGTATTTCGTCAAAGTCATTGATGACATTCCGAGTGGTATGGAACTTTTGAGGAAAAAACAGGCGTGTTCTAAATGAGCACAATGTTGTATTCACCCCACCAAATATGCCTCCCAAATGTTTCTGCTCTACTCTATTGATGTCGTTAGCATGCCTAAGACAACTTTCTTTGAGCAGGCTACAATCCGTACCTGTGTCCACGAATCGTCATCATCATCATCATCATTTTCGAAATGCCGCTTATCCTTTAAAAGGGTCGCGGAGCGAGGGTGGCTTAATGGTCCTTCCATCTTTCTCGATAATCCGCCACCAACTCAAGAGACTCCGGCGCAATCCCCAGATGGAACGCAGAGAGGTCCTCTTTACCTGATCCCACCACCTGTTTCTTGGCCTACCAGGGTGGCGACGCACTCGCATCTCGGCTAGCATGACCTGTCTAGGAAGTCTGTCAGGGGGCATGCGAACAACGTGTCCAAACCATCGAAGAATCGATCGCTCCACTCGGAGAAGTAGCTGCTCAACATTAAGATTCCTACGAATACTGACGTTTCTCACTCTGTCCCTTAGAGTAGCACCAGCAACGCACCTCAGGAATCTCATTTCGGCAGCTTGTACCCGCGATCTAATTCTTTCGGTCATTACCCAAATGACATGACCATAGATAAGGGTCGGAACGAACACTGAATTCAAAACTGAGATCTTTGCTTTCAATACAAGCTCAGCTTTCCTGATGACCGGCCGGCGCAGCTCCTTTACTATTGCTCCAGCTTGGCCAATTCTTCAGGACAACTCAGTATCACTCCTCCCATCTTTCGTGAAAAAGACCACGAGATATTTAAACTTCTCCACCTGTTTTAATGGAACTCCATTTATGTGCAGGGTACATTGCACAGGAGTTCCGGAAACAACCATCACTTCCGATTTGTTCACGTTTACTTTCATCCCAGCATCCCCACAGACCGTTGCAAACCTATCCAGTGCTCGTTGAAGTTCCTCTTTGGATGATGCAAGGATGGCCAAATCATCTGCGAAAAGCAGATGGCTCATCCTGATGCCAGCCAATTCGAAACATTGCTCGCCAAGACTGCGCTTCACCATCCAGTCCATATATGCTATGAAAAGGAGCGACGACAGAACACAGCCCTGGCGGTGTCCAATGCGCACATCACAAGGACGGGATTTGACGCCATTTATCCGCACACAGCTTCTGCACTTTCCATACAAAGACTGGATGGCTCTCAGAAGAGGCCCACTCAGCGCATAGTCCTGCAAAACTGTCCACAGTGTATCCCGAGGGACTCGGTCATACGCCTTTTCCAGATCTACAAAACACGCATAGACCGGTTTGGCATATTCCCAGGCCTTCTCAAGAATAACCGTCAGAGTAAAAAGCTGGTCGGTTGTGCCTCTGCCAGGCTGAAAGCCGCACTGTTCTTTTCGTAACAAAGGCTCGATTACAGCTCTGGAACGCGTTTCCAACACCTTCGCGAATACTTTTCCCGGAAGACTCAAGAGAGACATGCCACTATAGTTGGCGCAATCTCTCCTGTTCCCGGCATAGTGTTCCCGGCTCCTGTTTACCGTAGGTCAAAGTGGAATATATTTGATTTTTTTACCTTAATATATGAATTTGGGTGTCTTGATTCCGAATATGCTATTTAAAATTGTCGGTCTCGATTAGTTTAGAAGTTATAAGCCAAAGAAGTTCAAAAAGAGTGCAACTTTAACATACCCGTAAATGGCCATAGGCACCCGCCAGACAACTGGCACCTACCCTTAGCGGAGCGACGAAGTCGCGTGAGCAGCTAAACCCTGCGAAAAAGGGATTTGAAATCCTTTAAACCCGCGAAGCGGTCCACCCAAACACTGTTTTCTCCAAAAGCAAATTTATTTTACAGCGAATCTTGTCAGATTTCTATAGCATCCTCTTAGGCACAAATTAAAAGTCTAAGATGAGGTACTTTGTATGCATAAGTTGCAACTTTGAATAGCTATAACTTTTAAACTAAATGAGACCGACAATTTTTAACAACATATTCGTAATCAGGACACTGAAATACATATATAGGCATAAAAATAAGCACCAAATTCCACTTGGACCTACGGTAAACTTGTTCCCTGTTCCTTTTTTTGAAAATGGGCACTATAACTCCCGTTTGCCAGTCGCTAAGTGCCTTCCCGCTATCCCAGGCCACCTTTATGACACGTGTTAGCCATTTAACACCCTCTTCACCCATTCTCTGGCCGGATTTCATCAACTCCAGCAGACTTGCCAACTTTTAGAGATTTAATCGCTTCAGTGACTTCGTCTATTGTGGGGCTATTCTCCGCCCTTATCTCGTCAGCAGTGGGAATGCCACTTTCAGTGCCCTGTTGGGGGTTAAGCAACTCCGAAAAGTGCTCTCTCCATCAGCGCAAGACATCGGTCTCATTTGAAAAAAGTGTACCGTCCTTGGATTTAACCCCTTGAATGATATTTAACTTCCTTCCTCTGAGCCGGCGAATGGTCTGCCAAAATATCTTGTTTGCAGATCTGTAATCGTGCTCCAACTTCTCGCCGAACTTTTTCCATGAATGTTCCTTGGCTGTTCTGACTGCCAGATTGGAAGTCCTTCGCGCATCATTGTACCGGGCTCGAGAAGTTGAGTGTCTGCATTGGATCCACGCAATGTAGGCTCGCTTCTTCTATCTGATGGCTTCTTGAACTCCAGGTGTTTCAAACCAAGCAGTTCTTTTCTCACCACCAGCCGCTACCCCAAGCCGCTTCACTCTACAAACATTTCCTGCAGAGGCAATGACTGCCGATAAAAGCAGCTGCCATTCCTCCTCTGCATTCAAAAGGTCAGTTGGAATTTGTTCAAACTTCTCCAAAACATGCTGTGCAAAACGCCCTCTGAAATCAGAGTCAGCATCCTGCAACCTTTCCCACCGTATGCGGGTCACCAGTCTTGGTTTTCGCCTGGGTGGCAAAGGAATACTGCCACTGAAAAACATTTTACACAGCACTAAGTGGTGATCAGTTGACAACTCAGCTCCCCTGAAAACTCGAACATCACAAATCATTCTTTGAACACACGATGGTACAACAAAGAAATCAATCAGTGACTTCTGATTTAAACTGTGCTTGTACCATGTGTATTTGTGAATGGCTCTGTGTGGGAAAAGGGTGTTCATGATGGACAAGCCATATGCACAGCAAAAGCCCAACAACTTCCCTCCGTTCCTGTTTTGATCCGGGTCACCGTGCATCCCGATCACACTCCTCCAAGTACTGTCGTCTGTACCCACATGTGCATTGAAGTCACCCATCAGGAGAAAGAAGTCCATTTCTGCCACTCTGTCCAGGGCAGCATCAACTTCGTTCAAAAAGGACTCATACTCTGACTCTCGATTTGGTGTATAAACCTGAACCAGAGCCAGAGTCGATCGTCCAAGCTTAAGCTTTAAGATCAGAATCCTTCCCCCTAACGGAATGACATCGAATACATTTTCTGACAACCAGGGGCTTGTGAGTATCCCCACACCCGCCTGTGCAGTCATGTGATTTGGGACGCCAGACCAGAAGAGCTTCCACCCATCATAGAGGTCTTTGGTTCCAGAACCCTTCCACTTAGCTGAGGAGATGCCAGTTGCATCGAGCTTACTTTTGTGCCTCCTCACCCAGTTCAAGTTCCTTCCTCGTTAACGACGAGACATTCCACGTGCGAATTTTGAGTTGGTGCCGTTGTCGATTTGTAGAGTTTTCACCTAAGCCCTCATTTTGACTTGGCGCTGTCCTCCTCCGCCCCCCGTAATGGATAGCGGCACCATTGACGGGCTGCTCGTAACTTTTTCGGGTTAAGCCCGGTCGGATGCCGAGCGGGATCTTCCGCTCTGAATTTTATTTAAACCTTCGGGTTCATCTTTTTCAGTTATAACTTTACTGCCAAGGGTGGCCCCACAAGAAGTTTATACTCCTGGACAGCATCACTTCCTGTGTCCACGAATACCAAAATATTTCGCATTGGTTATAGAACGCATAAGTTATTTAACTTAAACATCGTGTTTGTTTAGTTTTTTAACGTGGGAAAATTTATGCTCGCGGGGTCTATTCGTACCCCTTGACCACAGGTACGTCACGATATTGTTTTGAAACGTAGAAACAAACGGCAAAAAAGCTGAGTGCCAATAAATCTTATACCCTGACCTAGGCAAACGTTTTCATATAATTCAATGCACTTTTATTATTCCAACCTTTTGATGAGCTATGTGCTTGCAGTTTTTTTGTTCCACATTTTCGGGGCGATTCACTGCGTTTCCTATTACTCTCCGGCCGGAATTTGCTTGTTATATCTGTTTTTTTTTTCTGTTTATAAATAAGTAACAAGTTGAACTGCAAGTACTGACCTCGAAAAAAAATCGGACTCGGATTGAGTCGGTGGAAATTGAAAAAAATATTCACTTCCTCTTTTCGTTCCGATTTCTTATTTTTTTTTTAGATCGAATTCATTATACCCTACCCAGGGTATATTAAGTTTGATGTATTGTTTATAACGCAGTGATATAATCACCGTGGACCCTAAGACCTTTTAGAGATATGAACTGGACCGACAGGAGAATCGATTAAGCCATGTCCGTCCGTCCGTCCGTATGTACACAACTTTTAGGCCTTAAATTTTAACGTATAGAGCTGAAATTTTGTCGGTTGGCTGGAAGTCCATTGGACCAGATCGAGTTCGAAAATTAGCCGAATCCGCCTACAGACACGCCCACTACAGGCCCGTATGTGCGACCATCTCTAATTTAAAAAAATACTTTTTCTAAATTTTAGCTATGTGCTAGCGCATTCATTTTGGGTATCTAACATTGCCTTGTAATTGTCTTTGAAGTCGCTAAAAAATTTTAGCCTTTTCATTGACCACGTCCACTTTTTTAAGGGATTTTAGTTTAAAATGGTTGTTTTTCAATAAATATATATGAAATTTGACTTAAAATTGTAGATATTAGCATTTTCTAACTTTCATAATATATAAGTACTATGTGCCTCCGACCACTTTTGTGGGAGTGGCGTTAAAAAAAGTGTTTTTTTAAGTTAAAAAGGCGGAGTTTTAGACACAAATGTATGCAACCAACTAGTATAAAGCATTCAACAGTTATATTTTTGTATCCTGCCCACTTTTTGGAGGCAGTTATTTTTGGGTATGGTCGGGTATTTTGCAATCCGTCGTAGATGGACTGAAACTTTTGAATACGCACTGTTGCACTTTCCCACTTGTTTTTTGCTTTTTTCGTGGCAATTGCTTTACTTGGGCGAACTTTTTATACCCCATCCCATAGGATAGGCGGTATATTAAGTTAGATTCATAGTTTGTAACATAGAGATATAATCACCGTAGAACCCCAAGACCTTAAGGGCATATGATCGAGACCGAATTGTTAGCCGAATGAGCCATGTCCGTCTGTCCGTCCGTCCGTGTGTCGGTAGTTTTTAGGCCTTAAATTTTGAGCTAGGAACTCGAAACTTAATATCTGTTCTTACTAGGGACCGAAGCAGTACAAGTGTAAAAAAATTTCAAAATCCGCCCATTGACACGCCCACTTTACTTAGTAGCATGAAAATTCAAAGTTGTCGTAGGAAGCTGAAATTTGGTACGCGTTATCCTCGCTTAAGTATATTGTGATTGGCATTTAAGAAAAAAGCTAAAACCGCCCCCTTGTAGGCGTTTAATATAATTTAATATAATTAAAGAATATAAAATCTTCAGATATTTACGTAAGCTATCAACTGAAATGAGTAAATTTTTGCCACGCCCACTTTTGGGGGCGTTTTTAAGTATAAACCAAATTTTTAATGTGAAAATGCAATCAAGACGTGTATATCACTTCTGATAAAAAATGTAAACAAAAAAACGACGTAATTGAAAAGAGGTGGATCTTCCTTCGTTTCTTCGTTGACGATATCATCTCTTACATTTTTGATTCATAGTTTCTAACATAAAGAAATAATCACCGTAGACCCCATATATACCCCAGGCATATGATCGAGACCGAATTGTAGGTCGAATGAGCCATGTCCGTCCGTCCGTCTGTCGTAGTTTTTTTTTAAGCCTTAAATTTTGAGCTAGGAGCTTGAAACTTGATACCTGTTCTTTCTAGGTCCCGAAGCAGTACAAGTTTGAAATTTTTTTAAAACCGCCCACTGACACGCCCACTTTATTTAGTTGCATGAAAAATCAAAGTCCTCCTAGAAAGCTAAAATTTGGTATGCGATATCCTCGCTTAAAGGTGTTATGATTGGCATTTGAAAAAAAGCAAAAACCGCCCCTTATAGGCGTGGTCATATTTAATATGCATTCTAATAAACGGTTTTTATTTGATATATTTGCTTTAAATCCTAAAAACTTGCACCACAAAATGTTCGGATATGTGCGTAAGCTATCAATTCAATTGAATCATTATTTGCCACGCATACCTTTGGGGGTGTTTTTAAGTAAAAAACACATTTTTTATATAAAACTGCAATCTACAAATGTGTACCACATCTGATAAAAAAAATTATTTTATTGAAAAGGGCTTAATTCCACGCCTCTTTTTTAAGCAAGCAGATTCTTAACTGACCAATTCTTAACGCAATTAAAGTTAATAGAAACCGAAATTTAAGAACTAAAATTTTTGACGCATGTTGGAGCTTGACAAGGGTCAATTGGGATGGGGTATCCAACGATTCGCCTAGTTTATCCACAAAATCGTGTGGTGGAGATGACGGTGCGATAAGCTGGTCAGTTGTAGTTTGCTCTATTTTCTTGTTATCTTCAGGCTTATGGGTACAATCTATTTTTTCATAAGTTTGGTTAGACTTGTTTCAGAAACCACACTTAATTTGGAATGTCGTGTTTTTTTTCTGTGCATGTCGTACGAGTGCATTGGAGTCTGGAATTGCGTACGGTACATTTGGTCCATTTGTAGGGGTTGATGGTGTGTTAAAAGAATGTTGCGGTGTCATGCTAAGCTGAGATTGGTCACTTGCAATTGAATTTGACCATTGTGGAGTGGTCGGGAAATGCGGCAAAATTTCTCATTATTTCCTAATGAGAAATAATTTGGTAGAGGATAATTTCCGAAAGGTTGTTGGTACCTGGGTTGTATGCTTGTACGCGGTCTAATCATCAGACTAGTTTCAAAAACTAAGTCTGCTAGCTTGGTCAAATCATGCTCTGTAGACGTTAGCGTAAATTCCCGCAATGCTCATGGGCAGGGGATTGCCCCCCCTCAATATTTTCTAATCATACAAATTTTCGGATGAAGTTTTAGAAAAATTAGGAACATTAAATATTTAAACATTTTAAAGAAGCCAAACTTTTACTAATTGCTATATTATATTTTTTGCTAGGAAAGCATTGTTGAATGCTTAGTTTTTACAAGAAATCACTCAAACCAATAAGGTAACCAAAATTCAGATTTTTCAGAAATTTCTTCAATATTTTATAGCTAATGTTTTTTCTTTTCTTAAAATGCATAGCTCCAACCTACTATCGAGCATAAGAGCAAGTTGGTGTGACCCAGTTGCAGTTTTCAACATATGGAAATATGTTTCAAATATGCAAAAATGCAAATATGTGGGTACTCCCAATTAATCACATAACAAAAGAAGCTTTATCAAAATTGTCAAAACTGCTTTTGATAAGAGTATAAAAAACATTGCCTTAGAGAGCTACCGCTATAAAAGCACGAAACCAATATACTAGCCCAATAGAGCAAGCAAAAAATTAAAAGCCAAAAAGTGTCAAAAGTACACTCAACTTTTCTCATATATATCGTTAATATGCAGACTTGGAGCTCACTAACAACTTCATTTCTATCTCATGTAAACCTGCGTCGAGTTGAGTTGAGCTGAACTCAGGCTCTTGACGACTTGTGACCTGCAAATAAAAATGAGGTAATATCACGATAATATCGCAAATTTGTTGTGAAGAGCTTTAAAAAGGAAACAAACTGAATGTGCCTATATTACACTCTCCTACACATTCCTCTATGATTGTGATTCGCTTTATTTCCATCAGACATACCGAGGGAGGGCAGGCATGTTTAACGTCTAGCCCAATGAATCCGTTGCATCCGTGACGTCGAAGTACACAACTGAAAACCCAGATAAATACACAGGTTTTTATGGAAAGGGACTTGGTAAATTCATATTCAAAAAATTTTAGATGATAGACAAGTGATGCAATGTTTAAATTTACAGGGCTATGCATGCTCATTTTGCACAGGAGGCATGTTAAAGAAAATGAAGAATAAATTGTGAAAGCAGTGTTGAAGAGATTCGCCGAAGAACCACGCGCGCCGTTTGGCTTTAATTTAAGCTTACCGCTTATATTGGGGATCGGCCCCTATGGCAAAGCCATATACAAACAAAGCAAACCAACATATTAAGATGTGCTCATAACGGGTGATTTTTTAAGAGGTTGAGAACTTTTAAAAGAAAAAACACAAAAAATTCGAAAAAATTAATGAAAAATTTATTTGAATCGATAGTTTGAACCTTGCAATTTAATGTTTAAAGATAATTTCATGCAAATGTTGACCGCGGCTGCGTCTCAGGTAGCCCATCCGCTGAGTCCAATTTTGGCATACTCTTTCACACATATCGGCCGGTATCTCACGAATGAATGCATGGATGTTGGCCTCCAGTGCGTCAATCGAAGCGGGCTTGTCCCTATAGAAATTAGGCTTGACATACCCCCACAAAAAATAATCTAATGGTGTCAAATCGCACTATCTAGGCGGCCAATTGACCGGCCCGAATAGAGTTCCGAATAGACTGCTCAGAAGGTCGAGAATGCCGACCATAAAATGGAAGCAGCGCGCGATGAACATTTCGAACCGAGCACGAATTTTGATAGTAAAATTCAATAATTTGCAAGCGTTGTTCATTTGTAAGACGATCCATGGTTAAATTGCAAACCAAACTGAAGCTGTTTGACAGTGACACAAGGTACTTAACACACGTCAGCTGTCAAAACCAGTGTTGCCAAAACCAAACCAGCTAAAAAATCACCCGTTATATCCTCTAACGTCTATTTATTTCGAAAATGTCTGCATTTATTTTGTGCCTCACTCTTACCAGAGAAAAAAATCAAAATCCGTTTTAAACTGAACTTAAGGTTTTTTTTTTTTTTTTTGAATACTAGGATGGACGGAGACTAAAACTCCAAAATCTTTCAAAGATACCAATACGCCCACTATAGCAGGTACATAATACCGAAGTAGCCGATATTGGTTATGCCCGATTTCCACGTGCTAAAAAACCACCCATTTATGAGAGACACTATGAAACTGCCAGAACGCACTTCATAGTAGTAAATTTTCGCTCTCTCATAATACTTCTTGACTACAACTAAGTTAACTTAACAAGTAGTTTACGCTTCCATAGTGTTGATCGCATTGGATAGGTTGCTTTCCAGTGAATGCACCTACTAAGCCGTTCATTAATGCGGCTTCACCCTACGTCGCTAGATCGAAGGGTCTTGTTCTTTGTAGTCGTCGCTCGTTGTTAACATCGTTAAGAGTCTCGTTTAGAGTACGGATCATTTCATTGTTGCAATGAACATGAAGGCGAGCATTAAGCTTTCGAGCGAAGTTTGTTACTTCTTCGCCCACGGTAGCTATTCCTAAATATCTGTGAATATCGCTATTCCTAATATACCATGGAGCATTCACAATTGCTCTTAGTGTTTTGTTTTGGAAAGTCTGCAACATGGACATGTTGCTCGGCTTGGTACAACCCCAAAGTTGTATACCGTATGTCCAGGACGGCTTTAACACCTGCCTGTACAAGAGCAGTTTGTTATATGTGCTTAATTTCGAAAATCTTCCGATAAGCCAATACATTTCCCTGAGCCTAATCTCGAGCTCGTCACGCTTCTTCTTTACGTGTGGTTTCCACCTTAGTTTAGCGTCCAGTGTCATCCCTAGATACTTCGCTTCATTTGCATAAGGTATTTGTACAGAATTTATGAACAGAGGCAAATTGTTAACCCTTCTGTAAGTGAAATTCACATGCGTAGACTTGTTCTCGTTAAGAGCGATTCGCCAAGTCTTCGTCCAGACACAAATTCTGTCCAATGCTCGTTGGAGGTTTCTCGTTGATGACTCGACTGATTCACCTGTTGCCAGGATGGCCGTATCGTCCGCAAACGTGGCCACGACTGTCTCGTCATCTAGAGGTATGTCTCTTGTGTAGAGCAGGAACAGGGTCGGACCGAGGACGCTTCCCTGGGGTACGCCAGCCCGAATTTGCTTGAAACTCGAGTATTCACTACTACACCTAACACGAAAGAGTCTGCTTTCAAGATAATTTTCCAATATTTTAAACATGTCTTCCGGCAAATTTTGCCGTAGCTTATATTTCAAGCCCTCGTGCCATACCTTGTCGAAGGCTTGTGATACGTCGAGGAAAGCACTTGAACATATTTTTTTCCCTTCTAAGGCTTTTTCAATTTCATGCGTTGTTCTGTAGACTTGATCTATTGTGGAATGGTTAGGTCTGAAACCGAATTGATGATCCGGGATCAAGCGTCTTTCTGCAATTATTGGTTGTAATCGCTTCAGCAGAAGTTTCTCAAATACTTTCGATATTATCGGCAGAAGCGATATGGGCCTATAAGATTTTTTATCATTTGCGCATTTCCCCGGTTTAGGAACCGTAATGACTTCAGCAACTTTCCATTGTCTTGGAACGTATAGAAGTATAAGAGAAGCGTTTATCATATAAAGTAGCTTGACTAATGCCTTTTTTGGTAGCTCTTTTAATATTTCGCCAGTGATCAGGTCGTAACCCGGGGCCTTATTATTTTTAAGTTTGCTAATTGTCTGTCGGAGTTCAACTAACGAAACTTTTTTCATTCTAAAGCTACCAGGTTCCCCGTTGTTGTTTAGAACGTCAGCCAACGGCGGACCGTCGAAAGGCTTGAATGTTTCTTCTAAATGTTCAGCAAACAAATTCGCTTTCTCTTTATCTTCTCTTGCCCATTCGCCGTTAGCTTTTTTTATTGGTGCCGAGTGGATTATAGGTTTCTTGATAGACTTAACTGCTTTCCACAGCGAGTAGTTTGAGCTCCTATCCGCCGACAAGCCTTCAAGGTATTCAGTAGTCTCACGATTTTTAAGATCTTGCAACATTCCTTTCAGTTTGTTAGAGAGGTGGTTCAATAGGGTTTTGTCTGGGGGGGCCCTCGTGCCTTGCCATCTCCTACGCGCTCTTCTCTTTTCACGAATCAATTCTTCGATTTCGAGCGGATATGTTTTACGTACATGCCCGTCGGTGCTAACTGCGTTCTTTTGGGACGAATTGTTGTTCCAAGCAGCGCTCTGAATTGCTTCAATGAATTTGTCAACTGCGGTTTCTAACTCGAAAGGAGTTTTCAATGGCACATTCAAGCCAACACCCTCCTTACAGTCCTTTCTGAAAGCGTCCCAGTTCATGTTTTTGCTAGCTAATCTAGGAGCTCTTTCCATTTTCGCCAGTCTTCCACCCATCTTCAAGATAACTCCTGAGTGGTCTGAGCAAAGATCATAACACTCTTCAATTCGCGTAAGTTATTTGGGGTACCCTTTAGCGATGAAAAAATCGACAAGGTCAGGCTTTTTATTCCTATCGGTTGGCCAATATGTTGGCTTACCCGTGGAGAAAAAGTCCACCCCACGCTTCATACTATTTTTGTACAGTAATCTGCCTCTTGTTGAATTGCATCGTGAGCCCCAAAAAGTATGCTTCGCGTTAAAGTCACCCCCAATGATAAAATTGGACCCAATGAAGTCATACATACGATCAAGATCGTCTTCCACCAGTCTATATCCTGGCGGGAAATAACAAGATGCAATGTTATAATCTAAGCAGTCAATTTTTACAGAAACTGAACTGATCTGCATAGAGTCTAGCTCAACTTCTGTGTTCTTGAAGTGCTTTATGCAGTTCTTAATGTAGAGGGAGGATCCTCCTCTCGAATTTTGCGAAGGGTGATGTGCGTGATAGTCATTGTAACCTTTAAGTTTGGGTGTAGACCCGTTTTTAAGGTTTTTAAAGGATATCACTAAGTTGTCTAATAACTTCAGTGATTTACTTCAAAGTTTTAATTGTGTAGTAAAAAACGTTGCCTCATTCTCTGAGTACAATTACTTGTGTGACGCTTCCACTTCGACAGTTTTTGAGAATCACTCTTACGTTAGTTCTGTAGACAAATCGAACGCCTCGACTTCTACCGACTTTCAACCATCAGATTTGTCTTCAGAAAAGTGCCCTGACCAAGGTACTTCGTCCATCCCAAGTCCGTCCGAAATTCACTTGTCTAGGACTAGTACTGCTGCTTTAGATGATTCGTCTAACCATACCTTATCTCACCCTAAGCGTGTTAATCTGAGGCGTCGTAAAAACAACAATAAAGAGATTGTTTCGTCTCACACTTCAACGATTGTTGTTCCTCAAACTACAATCGAACCGTCTAGTGGGCCTGCTGTTGAATATGCCAACACCTTAGAATCTGTCCCCAGACCTAAATCTGTATTTATTTCAAGACTGAAACCCGAGACCACACCTGGTGACATTATTCATCATCTGATATCTCAAAAGGTCGTTGCTAACGTAAACTTGGTCAGCTGTATGAAACTTAGCAAGCCTAATAGTTTCGTATCTTCATTCAAAATAGTTGTTCCTCCTTCTATCTTTGAGTCAATCTGTGATCATAGGCTTTGGCCGTCTAACACTCTAGTCAAAGAGTTTGCATACAGGCCCTCAAACTCTAAGCAACCAGATAATATTTCAAAAAACTAAATAGTAGAGTATGTTTTTTTTATCAAAATGTAAGATCCATCCGTAGCAAACATAAAACAGATGATATATTTAAAAATTCTTTGGTTTTTCCGCATGATGTCATTATTTTGACTGAAACATGGCTTAATGCTAGCACTACTGATGCAGAACTCTTCACCAAAGAGTTTCTTGTATATAGAAGAGATCGTTATAAAGATGATCTCGAAGCGTTAGGCGGTGGAATTTTAATTGCTGTTCGGGATCACATCACCTCGGACAAAGTTAAATTTCCATTTACTGTTAATGCCGAAGTTGTATGTGTCAAACTTGACATTTTACCCAAATTCGTATATGTTGTTAATGTGTACATCCCCCCCGATAGTCCCGTTGAAATTTATTCTGAGCTTGCTAAGGCCCTTGAGTTTATTTTTCATTTAGCCTGTGGACAAAGTACGGTATTGCTCTTTGGGGATTTTAACCTTCCTGCTTTGAAATGGGTCTTATCTGATGATGTTTCGCATTTCATTCCTCATATTTCGTCACCACATGCAGCACTTAACAAGTTAGATAACATTATTTCTTTTGACTTACAGCAAGTAAGCTGTATAAAAAACATAAATAATCGAATACTCGATTTGGTCTTTACTTCTGACGCAATTAGTACTGTTGCTTGTAAATCCAAGTGCAGCATTACTAAGATAGATACTCACCATCCCCCGTTGGATGTTTTTCTTGACTTGAACTGTCACATACATGAGAATGTCCACTCATTTGACTGTTCATACACTTTTGACTTCCGAAAGGCTAACTTTCGCACACTATCTGACGAACTGAATAAATCCGGTATTTCTAATATAGTTTGCTCCAGTGACCTTGAGCGCTCTGTAGAAAAATTTTATTCTATACTCAATACCTGTATCAGTAATACTATACCTATAAAGAAAAACAAGAACTCTAACTTCAGCCACCCATGGTATACCAAGGAACTGAAAGTCCTACGTAATAAACGCAATAAAGCATGGAAAAAGTACATCACAAATTTGAGTACATTTGACCTTGATAATTTCATGTTTCATTTCAGTGAATTCAATGCTCTCGCAGAGCGTTTGTATTACAACTATGTTTCTCAAATTGGTTCAGATTTTAAAACTAATCCCAGGGAATTTTGGAAGTTTGTTAACTCTAAAAGAAAAGTTGATGGCTATCCATCCACTCTCAAATATAATGGCAGTTCTTCCAACGATCCTGGCACGATATGCAATTTTTTCGCTGATCACTTTTCCAAATCATTTAGAGATTCTCCATTTACCGTCGACACTGATTATTTTAAATATCTCACAGAATCTGCTCAAGTTAATTTTTGTGATATACCAGTACATTTAGAAACTATTTATGAGCTCTTGTCTAGCCTTAAAGACGATTGTTCTACTGGTCCAGACGGTATACCACCTATCGTTTTAAAAAACTGTAAGGATGTTCTTGCCACTCCTTTACAAAATTTATTCAAACTTTCGCTATCGTCCGGTCACTTCCCCTCCATGTGGAAACTCTCATTTATTACGCCTGTCTTTAAAAAAGGTGTTAAATGTGATATTGTGAACTACAGGCCGATTGCTAAACTTTCAACCATTCCAAAAGTGTTTGAAAAATTAATTTGCGATAGCCTTATATTTTACTGCCGAAACATAATTTGCAAAGAACAGCATGGTTTCGTTAAAAATAGGTCTACCGTAACTAACCTTTTATCGTTTTATAGAAAATGTTCTGATGCAGTAGAAAATGGCTTCGAGGTTGATTGCGTTCACACCGACTTTTCCAAAGCTTTCGATTTGATTTCGCATGAAATTATTGGTTTTAAGCTTACTTCTCTTGGCTTTCCACCAAATTTCATCTGTTGGATTATGTCTTATATTCATTTAAGATCTTACCAAGTTAAATTTAGAGGACTTTTTTCAGTTTCTTTTCCTGCCATTTCCGGCGTTCCCCAGGGAAGTCATCTAGGCCCACTCTTATTCATTCTTGCTATAAACGATGCGCCTTCGTGTGTCGCTTATAGCGAAATTCTATCATATGCAGACGATATGAAGATATCTAGAACTATTAAGAGTTCTGATGACCATGTTCTTCTTCAGACTGATATAAACAGCTTTGCTACATGGTGTAACAAAAACGGTCTTTTCCTCAATCCAGCTAAGTGTCAAGTTATCACTTTTTCTAAAAAGCGTATCGTAACAACATTCTCTTACTCCATCAGTGAGCATGCTCTTTGCCGTGTTGAACATTTTAAGGATCTTGGTGTTTTCTTTAGTCAAAACCTTGACTTTTCAAAACACATAAACTACATTGTAAATAAATCCAATTGCATGCTTGGCTTTATTAAGCGTTGGTCTAAAGAATTTAATGACCCTTACGTCACGCTTTCCCTTTACAATAGCTTTGTTCGTACTCACCTTGAATACGCTTCACAAGTGTGGTCTCCATCGCAAGTATGCCATACGAATAGGATCGAGGCGATCCAGCGGAGGTTCATTCGGTTCGCGCTCAGGGGACTTCCCTGGGAAGATCCACTCAATCTCCCCTCATACTTCGACCGGCTTAAATTGCTTAACATTCAAAGTCTCTCCCAAAGACGGATAAATAATGACTTGATTTTTATTCAGCAATTGATCCAAGGTCTAATAGATGCACCGGACCTTCTATCTAGTATAAGCTTTAAATTTCGTGGAGGCTCTCATAACCTCCGAAGAATCCAGCTTTTACACGTTCCACGGCACAGAACAAATTATGGGAAAAATGAGCCTATCAGCCGTATGTGTTCCACCTACAACGCACATACCAGTATTTTATACTTTGACATGGACAAAGCCAAACTTAAGAGGCTGCTTCGGTGTTATTCGTCTTAAATATTAAATATACTTTTATTTTTATGTTTTTTTTTTACTTGTTGAAATTTACTTTTTATCTGTTGTAATAATAATGTTTGTATCATTTGCTTTTTTGTAATTCTTAGTGTTTTGTGTTTGGTGTTAGTTTATGTTTAATTTATTAACCACTAACACTTGCACTAACTGATGAGCCCGTGTTGGCAGTTTTCTGCTTGGCAAATTTCTGCTGCAGATATTGTTTGTATTAAACAAACTGCAGCACAGTTCTGATAGTGCTATTAAAAAAAAAAAAAAAAAAAAAAAAAAGGTGAGTTTCCGTAATCATGCAAATATCAATATTGTTTTTCCGTAGAAATACTTCTAGTTCGTCTATTTTATTCAGAAGGCCGTTTGCATTCCATGTTAGTATTTTAAATAACTGTTTCATATTCATGTTCTCTTGTAATTTTTTCGAGGCTTAAACTCGAGCTTGCTCAGTTTGTCAAATATAACTTTGTTGATTTTAGTCTGATCCTCAAGTTTCTCCAAGATTACAGCGAGGATCTGAGACACTGCATCTGTTGTGGGCGATCTTGCCTTGCTTTCGTTTGCCGCAACCTGTGCGTATGATTTCGGTGCGACCAGTGGTGGTTTCTCCGCTGCACTTGAACTGGCGCCGCTCTTTTGTGGAGCTTTTACGCCTTTTGTCGACGCCTCCTTTGCCAATCTTCCACTTTTGATCGGCTTTGGCGTCTTTGGAGTCTTTGGCTTAGGAGTTTCAGCAGGTTTTGGGCGTCCTAGGCTTTGATTCTGACCTCTAGTATTTTCCTTAAGAGGTTCTCATCCCTTTTGCAGCTCTATGGCTACTTCGCATCCTCGCGGGGTGGTTTCCGTGGCAATTGGCGCAAACTGCTGGAGCCTTTATGTCAACCTTGCACTCTGTTGACAGGTGTTTTCCGGCACATTTCACGCAACGTGGTTCTTTTTGGCAGTAGGCACTTGTGTGCCTGAATTCTTGGCATCGCTTACACTTAAGGTAAGAACTTAAGGTAAGATTTTTTCTATTACGTCAATTTTTCTTGGTTCTTTTACGAGTTTGCCCCCCCCCTGATCGAAATCCTGCGTACGCCCTTGGAATGCTGCATCGGCAAGGCCCATTTTAAGAGCTGCCAATACCGAGGTCTTAAGCTCTTTAAGCAAAGCTATTTTTTCGGCAGCAGCGTATCGCGCGTCAATAATCTCCTTTGCCTTTATCTGTAGGCACAAAAGACGCCCAGCAAACGAATGAATGTCCTCAAGTGGTAGCTGTATCGCCTGCTTGATTTCAAAAGTAACGCTGTCTAAAGTCGTCGCTACAAGACATCCTTGCTTCATAAGTTCTTGTAAGCATTTGAGTGTTTTTGGCTGATTGCCCGTACAAGCTCAAATGCATCGCCCGCCAGTATAGTTGAAAGTAGCGAGACATATATTTCTTCGTCTGCTCCTTCAAGGCACTTTAAACCTAGCTGGCACGCGTTTAGGAACTCATGCGCTCTCCCCGTTAGTTCAGGAGTTCTCTGCCCTGAAAACTGGGGAATCATACGAGCGACAACTTTCGACACACTTTCGTAGGATATTTTACTATTGTTTATTATAACAACGCTTGGCTATACTTTGGGTGTTTCGTTATTAACCTGTGTAATGCCAGGTAATACACACAAATATCGAGAGAGACAAAAAAACCAAAATGAATTAAAACAAAAGAAATCAATAACTACCCGTATCTTATAGAAGCGTGATGTCAGTGAAGCCTTCGTGAGTATTGGGACGGAAGCGGCGAATATGGGTTTAGCAGTCAATGAGGGCAAAACCAAGTATTTTCTGTAATCAAGAAAAGACACCCAACACCGACGTCTTAGACAAAACATCACCATCGACAGCTATAATTTTGAGGTAGTTAGGGACTTTGTCAACCTGGGTTCCGCTATCAATGCAGACAATGACACCAGCTCTGAAATCACACGAAGGATAACTCTTGGCTGTTTCTTTGGGCTAAGGAGGCAATTGAGTAGCAAAGCCCTCTCTCGAGCAACTAAAGTGTCCATGTATAAGACCCTCATCATCCCAGTCCTGCTTTACGGTGCAGAAGCATGGACCCTGTCAAAGGCGGATCAAAACACTTTAGGCTGCTTCGAGAGGAAAATTTTTCGGACGATTTACGTTCCCGTCTGCACAGATGGAGAGTGGAGGAGGAGATATAACATCGAACTGTACGGGCCTTACAGCGATACCGACCTAGCCAAAAGAGTCGAAACACAACGTCTACGATGGCTGGGTCATCTAGAGTGGATGGACACCAACGCCCCGGCCCGGAAAATCTTCGAATCCACACCGCAGGGACGGCGCGGTAGAGGAACACCGAGACTCAGGTGGCGCACGCAAGTGGAGGGGGACCTCAGCCAACTTCGCGTGCGAAACTCGAGACGGCTAGCTCGAGACAGAGCTGGCTGGCGAAGCTTGTTGGCTGAGGCCCAGGTCCACCCCGGACTGTAGCGCCACCTTTACGTAACCCGTATCTTATCTTATCTCATAAGACTAGTGCGAGAAAACGCGTAATAAGACACAAAAGAGACAAGAAGAATAAAAAAATTAAATTGAAATTGATAAAGAAAAAATATACAAAAAAAATAAAAACTTACAAGACAAGAACTTTGGTATCTTTGTATACCCGACCCAGGGTATATTAAGTTTGATGTATAGTTTGTAACGCAGTGATATAATCACCATAGACCCCGAAGACCTTTTAGAGATATGAATGGGACCGACAGGAGAATCGATTAAGCCATGTCCGTCCGTCTGTCCGTCCGTCCGTCCGTATGTAAACAACTTTTAGGCCTTAAATTTTAAGGCAGAGAGCTGAATTTTTGTGGGTTGGTTGGAAGTCCAGGCCTTCAGATCGAGTTTGAAAACAAGCTGAATCGGGCTGAAACAAGCTGAATACAGGCCTGTATGTGCGACCATCTCTAATTTAAAAAAATACATTTTGCAAATTTTAGATATGTTACAATGGCGCTAGCGCATTTATTTTTGGTACGTAACATTGCCTTTTAAGTGTCTTTAAGGTAGCCAAAAAATTTTAGCTTTTTCATTGACCAAGCCCACTTTCAAGGGTTTTTTTTAGCTTAAAATGACTGTTTCAATAAATATATATGAAATTTGACAAAAAATTTTATCACAAAAGCTGTAGATACTAGCATTTTCTAACTTTTATGTATATATTGTATATGCCTCCGCCCACTTTTGTGGGCGTGGCGTTAAAAGAAGTGATTTTTTTAGTTAAAACGGAGTAGGTTTGGCCGAAATGTATGCAACCACCTAGTATAAAGCATTCAACAGTTATATTTTTATACTCCGCCCACTTTTTGGAGGCGTGACAGTTTTCTTTTTGGTATGGTCGGGTATTTTGCAATCCGTCGCAGATGGATTGAAGCTTTTGCATACCCACTGTTGCAATTTCTCACTTGTTTTTTCTGGTAACTTCCATTCCTGTTACTGTACACTGTACACTGTTTTTTTTCATACACTTTTTTAATTTAGGAAAAAGGTTCGATTATACGACTTTTTAACTCGCGGGAATATCGGCTGCACTAGAATGTTACAATTAAGACGACCCTACGTTTAGCTTCTTCGAATCAGACTTCCAGAATTCTAGCATTCAACTTTCCACGGACCTCATTCGCGTTCGGTTAAGTAAAGGCCAATGGACTTCATTCGCTCGTTTGAACTACTCAGCGTACATCGTTTGCCAGTGGTAAAATATCGATCGCGGCATATCCGCCGGATCGATTTACATTCACTGCAGAATATTCACCTGTCGATTTCAGCTGAGAGTTCAACGCACCATGATCACAACTGACACGAGCCGTTAGAAAATGTATGTATGCACATAATGTGCATACAATAGGGTCGATATTAACCCCGATGTTTAGTATCATTTTTATTTTATAAACATCGTATATGCTCTCAATTCTTTCAAAACAAAGCATAAAAAATGTTGCAGCTGATCACAGTGTCTCTTTCTACTTTCGTGCGTTGCTTTTCCTTTTTAATGATATTGACGGCATCAATAATTTTAAGGCCTTTGGTTTTTACGTCTTTTACAACGTCTTCTTTTGTGCATGGTGGGTGGAGCCACCTAACAAATCCCTCGTAGCGGTTTTTTCGTACTTATTTTGATAAGTATAACACTCGATTCTTTCTGCATTCAATCTAAGAGACAACGCGCGTAGGTATCGGCATTGTCAACATTTACTTTCCACACGTTATTTCACTGCGAAGTAAGCTTATAACTTGCTTTTTAAATGTTTTTCGGATATTACCGCTTATTAATTAAAAAGAGCAATTTCATTGAGCGTGGTCACCGGGAAACTGCCTGAAGCTGCTATTGGAGATTTACGCTCCGCAGGTTGTAGCGGTGCGTAGGCGGTAAATTGTTCTATCGGTTATGAGGTAGATTTTGTTGGGACCAAGCCGTGCTAACAATATCCCTTGGTGTCGCAAGCCTATTTGAGATCGACCGTGTGGTGTTGTAAGGGTCTTTTTATGGTTCAGAGCTGGGGTTTTGCTCGGCGGATCCAGAGTTGAGAACAAAGAAGACTTAACTTTGTTTTTCGATGTCGTCTGCCTGTATTTATATTAATCTTACTTAACTCTATACAATACTACGGTTCTAATTAGAGACTACGGCCTTAACAATGTATATAATACCGCTAAACAATTTATCAATGACTTAAAGTAAGGGCCAATCGTACAGTATTGCTACTGGCAGAGTCTTGGTACGACGGGTATAACCAGACTCAGTTATATCCCGCAGAATAGGTCAGCAACACAGTATCACTATTGGCAGAGGCTGTTACAACGAATATAACCAGACTCAGCCATACCCGGCAGAGGGGGTCAGCAACACAGTATCACTACTAGCAGAGGCTGTTACAACGAATATAACCAGACTCAGTTATACCCGGCAGAGTGGGTCAGCAACACAGTATCAATACTGGCAGAGGCTGTTACAACGAATATAACCAGACTCAGTTATACTCGGCAGTGTGGGTCAGCAACACAGTATCGCTACTGGCTGAGGCTGTTACAACGAATATAACCAGTCTTAGTTATACCCGGCAGAGTGGATCAGCAACAAAGTATCGCTACTGGCAGAGGCTGTTACAATGAATATAACCAGTTTCACTTATAGCCGGCAGAGTAGATCAGCAACGCAGTATCGCTACTGGCAGAGGCTGTTACAACAAATGTAACCGTACTCAGTTATACCCGGCAGAGTGGATCAGCAACCCAGTATCGCTACTGGCAGAGGCTGTTACAACGAATATAACCAGACTCAGTTATACCCGGCAGAGTGGATCAGCAACACAGTATCGCTACTGGCAGAGGCTGTTACAACGAATATAACCAGACTCAGTTATACCCGGCAGAGTGGATCAGCAACACAGTATCGCTACCCGCAGAGGCTGTTACAACGAATATCACCAGACTCAGTTATACCCGTCAGAGTGGATCAGCAACACAGTATCTCTACTGACAGAGGCTGTTACAACAGAGTAGGTCAGGTGCGAGCCTCGTGTCACGAGGAGTCTGTCTTCTCTCTAGGTCAGTAGAGAAGGTTTTCATTGTTCGTCACCGTCCTATGTTAGGGGGTCAGAAGTACTCCCCAAGAAATTATTAAGCTGGTGAGTTCGCCGAGGCACTCCCGTGGCAAAAAATTGTTTTCTGGACCTGATTTAAGTCCAAGGCGACATAGATACACAGAATTGGTATCTTACAACTGGTGTAGCCTGAGTTGCTTGAACTTCCGCACTCCTACTCAATAACCTTCGTACGATCACAAAATGTGAATTCTATAAATGAATGGAAATATTCCACTAGAAATATTTGTTGTGGTCGTGGCACAATGGTACAGAGTTGGTAAAATCGACTATGGCTTCGTGCATTGTCGTTATACATTGTGGTCTTATGGCGCACAAATTCCCTTTAATGTCACTCTGTTGTGATGCATACACACCGTTGTTGCTGTTCGACCATCCACGGTATACTGTGTACAGCCACGATACACTGTATGATGTGCACAGACAGACCATGGGTACTAACTTACACGTTTGTTATTGTTACACGCAGCCAATGCATGCCTACAGTGCGTGAGCAACTAGTTTTTCATGAGCGCTATGAGCGTACGTTTTAATTGTTGTTAGTATAATACTGCAATGGGAAAAACACAAAAATTAGCAGTTGCATGGGAATCGGTGTTTATGCTGTTGGCTACTATAAATAACAATGGGGCATATTGGTGGCAAAACTGATTTTGGTATACAACGAAAAGTATTATTCCCTTGTAACGAAATCACTTCGTTACATTCCCCCCTGTCTTTTCCAAACGAGAACCTCTTCGTCAAAAACTTTATTTTACTCTTCTTGTACATTATATACGAAATGAGTGAAGCACCTTTATGACCGACAACAGAGAAAAAGGAAACAAAATAAATAACACAGATGACAGACTTAATTTGTCAACGTTTTTTTATTAGATGCATTTCGCGCCTATTATAGCCCATCATCAGTAATACACTAAATGATGGAAAAGGAAAAGGGAGAGGAAAAGCTTTTAAATTTCAAAACAAAGAAAGGGAATTGAAAAACAGTTCTTTACACAATAAGAGGGAGAGGGTCAAGCCAGATCAAACAGAGGAGAGATGATGTTGCCACTATCGCTGTTCATGTTGTTGTTGCTTCTACAGATGTACAAGCTTTCATAGGCATTAAGTCTGCGATGGTTGGTGACATGTTTTAGCAGCTTTACGTTGTTGAAATCGATGTCAAAGTGTTGGCAGGAGAGAACATGAGAAGCGACGGAGGATTTTTCGGCTCGGTTGAATTTTATATGACTGAAGTGTTCACCGATACGTACTCCAATGCTTCTTTTTGTTTGACCAACATACACAGCTTCACAGTTTCCACATTTGATTTCGTATATGCCGGATTTCTCGAAGTTGGTTGACATGTCTTTGGTAGAGCCTAGCAAATTTTTTATTTTCCCACTGCTGGAGTATACACATTCGATGTTTTCGTTTCTTAGCTTTGTGTACATTTTGTTAGTGATTGGCGAGAAAAATGTCATTGATGCTCCTTCAAAGTTGTTGTGTTGTAGGCGCCTATGTTGTTGTAACAGAGTTGAAAGATTTGAATTTTTGATTTTCTTGGCGTGCTTTGCTATGAGTTTGTCAATCATAGAAATTTTGTATCCATTGATTATGACTATGTCTTTTAATGCGTTATATTCATTAGAATAGTTTGCAACAGAAAGAGGAAGCTTGCAAAGGCGATGAATCATCGAATGAAACGCAGCAAGCTAATGTTAAGTTGGACAAAAGGAATCGTAAGTTATGTATCGACTTGTTGTTGTTGGCTTGCGATAAATAGCAAATTCAATTTGTTTGTTTCTTTTGTTCAACATCAAATCTAAGAAGGCGAGTTTTTGGTTTGCTTCGGGTTCGTAGGTGAAATTAATGCTCTCAAAATGAGAGTTTAATGTAGTTAACACGAGTTCTACATCCTTCTTTTTGATGACGGCGAAGATGTCATCTACGTAACGCCACCAGATTCTAAGAAGTAAGCCTCTTAGCTTCAGAGATATTTTGAAAGCAGACATAAAAACCTCAGCTATCATTGGTGATAAAGGGTTACCCATGCTTGTACCCGTATCAATTTTACAGTATTCTTTTCGAAAATGGAAGAAATTATGAGACATGCAAATTCTGGCTGTTTCCAAATATGTTCGCTTTTGTTCATCGTTCATACTAAATTTTTCAAGGTGAAGGCTGCAGGCGGCCATAGCATCAGAGATGGGAATGCTGGGGAACAAAGCTTCCACGTCAAAGGAGATCATCATTTCGTCATCTTCTATTAGGATATTCTTTGTTTTTTCCACGAGAGAGGCTATCAATTGGAAACTTTTTCATTTCTTTAACTAACATCTAGAAATTTTGACAGAGGGCGAGTTAAAATTGGAGACAATGTGGCGCATTTTCAGTCCTGGCTGAAACGAAATGCATCTAATAAAAAAACGTTGACAAATTAATTCTGTCACCTGTGTTATTTATTTTGTTTCGTTATTCTCTGTTGTCGGTCATTTCATTTCATTCCGACTTGTCGTTTGTGCTTTTGTGTAAACTTTACGTCGTGAACCATTTCTTCTTGTACATTTCTTGTGGTACCTTAACTATCCTATGTTCCATTTTGTTACATTTCTTGTACTTACTACTATTACATTTGTTTCCCTTACATATATCTTACGTTCCAACTTATACTATGGTCTGCTGTCTCGGGCGGTTTAAGACTCCTTGTCTACGGTTGGTGACGGATGGCGATGTTTCTCCAAGCTCTGGTGGTCGGTCGGTCGGTACGGTTAGGATGCTGGTTAGCATCGATTTTCGGTCACTCCGCTTAAAACGAAATAAAAAGATCATAAATAATATTTTCTTATGTATCTATATTTTTTTTTGAATACTAGGATGGACGGAGACTAAAACTCCAACATCTTTCAAAGATACCAATACGCCCACTATAGCAGGTACATAATACCGAAGTAGCCGATATTGGTTATGCCCGATTTCTACGTGCTAAAAAACCACCCATTTATGAGAGACACTATGAAACTGCCAGAACGCACTTCATAGTAGTAAATTTTCGCTCTCTCATAATACTTCTTGACTACAACTAAGTTAACTTAACAAGTAGTTTACGCTTCCATAGTGTTGATCGCATTGGATAGGTTGCTTTCCAGTGAATGCACCTACTAAGCCGTTCATTCATGCGGCTTCACCCTACGTCGCTAGATCGAAGGGTCTTGTTCTTTTTAGTCGTCGCTCGTTGTTAACATCGTTAAGAGTCTCGTTTAGAGTACGGATCATTTCATTGTTGCAATGAACATGAAGGCGAGCATTTAGCTTTCGAGCGAAGTTTGTTACTTCTTCGCCCACGGTAGCTATTCCTAAATCTCTGTGAATATCGCTATTACTAATATACCATGGAGCATTCATAATTGCTCTTAGTGTTTTGTTTTGGAAAGTCTGCAACATGGACATGTTGCTCGGCTTGGTACAACCCCAAAGTTGTATACCGTATGTCCAGGACGGCTTTAACACCTGCCTGTACAAGAGCAGTTTGTTATATGTGCTTAATTTCGAAAATCTTCCGATAAGCCAATACATTTCCCTGAGCCTAATCTCGAGCTCGTCACGCTTCTTCTTTACGTGTGGTTTCCACCTTAGTTTAGCGTCCAGTGTCATCCCTAGATACTTCGCTTCATTTGCATAAGGTATTTGTACAGAATTTATGAACAGAGGCAAATTGTTAACCCTTCTGTAAGTGAAATTCACATGCGTAGACTTGTTCTCGTTAAGAGCGATTCGCCAAGTCTTCGTCCAGACACAAATTCTGTCCAATGCTCGTTGGAGGTTTCTCGTTGATGACTCGACTGATTCACCTGTTGCCAGGATGGCCGTATCGTCCGCAACGTGGCCACGACTGTCTCGTCATCTAGAGGTATGTCTCTTGTGTAGAGCAGGAACAGGGTCGGACCGAGGACGCTTCCCTGGGGTACGCCAGCCCGAATTTGCTTGAAACTCGAGTATTCACTACTACACCTAACACGAAAGAGTCTGCTTTCAAGATAATTTTCCAATATTTTAAACATGTCTTCCGGCAAGTTTTGCCGTAGCTTATATTTCAAGCCCTCGTGCCATACCTTGTCGAAGGCTTGCGATACGTCGAGGAAAGCACTTGAACATATTTTTTTCCCTTCTAAGGCTTTTTCAATTTCATGCGTTATTCTGTAGACTTGATCTATTGTGGAATGGTTAGGTCTGAAACCGAATTGATGATCCGGGATCAAGCGTCTTTCTGCAATTATTGGTTGTAATCACTTCAGCAGAAGTTTCTCGAATACTTTCGATATTATCGGCAGAAGCGATATGGGCCTATAAGATTTTTTATCATTTGCGCATTTCCCCGGTTTAGGAACCATAATGACTTCAGCAACTTTCCATTGTCTTGGAACGTATAGAAGTCTAAGAGAAGCGTTTATCATATAAAGTAGCTTGACTAATGCCTTTTTTGGTAGCTCTTTCAATATTTCGCCAGTGATCAGGTCGTAACCCGGGGCCTTATTATTTTTAAGTTTGCTAATTGTCTGTCGGAGTTCAACTAACGAAACTTTTTTCATTTTAAAGCTACCAGGTTCCCCGTTGTTGTTTAGAACGTCAGCCAACGGCGGACCGGCGAAAGGCTTGAATGTTTCTTCTAAATGTTCAGCAAACAAATTCGCTTTCTCTTTGTCTTCTCTTGCCCATTCGCCGTTAGCTTTTTTTATTGGTGCCGAGTGGATTATAGGTTTCTTGATATACTTAACTGCTTTCCACAGCGAGTAGTTTGAGCTCCTATCCGCCGACAAGCCTTCAAGGTATTGAGTGGTCTCACGATTTTTAAGATCTAGCAACATTCCTTTCAGTTTGTTAGAGAGGTGGTTCAATAGGGTTTTGTCTGGGAGGGGGGCCTCGTGCCTTGCCATCTCCTACGCGCTCTTCTCTTTTCACGAATCAATTCTTCGATTTCGAGCGGATATGTTTTACGTACATGCCCGTCGTTGCTAACTGCGTTCTTTTGGGACGAATTGTTGTTCCAAGCAGCGCTCTGAATTGCTTCAATGAATTTGTCAACTGCGGTTTCTAACTCGAAAGGAGTTTTCAATGGCACATTCAAGCCAACACCCTCCTTACAGTCCTTTCTGAAAGCGTCCCAGTTCATGTTTTTGCTAGCTAATCTAGGAGCTCTTTCTATTTTCGCCAGTCTTCCACCCATCTTCAAGATAACTCCTGAGTGGTCTGAGCAAAGATCATAACACTCTTCAATTCGCGTAAGGTATATGGGGTACCCTTTAGCGATGAAAAAATCGACAAGGTCAGGCTTTTTATTCCTATCGGTTGGCCAATATGTTGGCTTACCCGTGGAGAAAAAGTCCACCCCACGCTTCATACTTTTTTTGTACAGTAATCTGCCTCTTGTCGAATTGCATCGTGAGCCCCAAAAAGTATGCTTCGCGTTAAAGTCACCCCCAATGATAAAATTGGACCCAATGAAGTCATACATACGATCAAGATCGTCTTCCACCAGTCTATATCCTGGCGGGAAATAACAAGATGCAATGTTATAATCTAAGCAGTCAATTTTTACAGAAACTGAACTGATCTGCATAGAGTCTAGCTCAACTTCTGTGTTCTTGAAGTGCTTTATGCAGTTCTTAATGTAGAGGGAGGATCCTCCTCTCGAATTTTGCGAAGGGTGATGTGCGTGATAGTCATTGTAACCTTTAAGTTTGGGTGTAGACCCGTTTTTAAGGTGAGTTTCCGTAATCATGCAAATATCAATATTGTTTTTCCGTAGAAATACTTCTAGTTCGTCTATTTTATTCAGAAGGCCGTTTGCATTCCATGTTAGTATTTTAAATAACTGTTTCATATTCATGTTCTCTTGTAATTTTTTCGAGGCTTAAACTCGAGCTTGCTCAGTTTGTCAAATATAACTTTGTTGATTTTAGTCTGATCCTCAAGTTTCTCCAAGATTACAGCGAGGATCTGAGACACTGCATCTGTTGTGGGCGATCTTGCCTTGCTTTCGTTTGCCGCAACCTGTGCGTATGATTTCGGTGCGACCAGTGGTGGTTTCTCCGCTGCACTTGAACTGGCGCCGCTCTTTTGTGGAGCTTTTACGCCTTTTGTCGACGCCTCCTTTGCCAATCTTCCACTTTTGATCGGCTTTGGCGTCTTTGGAGTCTTTGGCTTAGGAGTTTCAGCAGGTTTTGGGCGTCCTAGGCTTTGATTCTGACCTCTAGTATTTTCCTTAAGAGGTTCTCGTACCTTTTGCAGCTCTATGGCTACTTCGCATCCTCGATAGTTCGCGGGGTGGTTTCCGTGGCAATTGAAGCAAACTGCTGGAGCCTTTATGTCAACTTTGCACTCTGTTGACAGGTGTTTTCCGGACATTTCACGCAACGTGGTTCTTTTTGGCAGTAGGCACTTGTGTGCCTGAATTCTTGACATCGCTTACACTGTGGTATCAGTCTATTGCCCTTTCGCATGGGTTCGATTTTAACCCTGATGTTAAGTATCATTTTTATTTTATAAATATCGTTTATGCTCTCAGTTCTTTCAAAGGAGAGCATAAAAATTGGAAGGCCGCGTCTGATCACAGTGTCTCTTTCTCCTTCCGTGCGTTGCTTTTCCTTTTTAATGATATTGACGGCATCAATAATTTTAAGGCCTTTATTTTTTACGTCTTTTACAACGTCTTCTTTTGTGCATGATGGGTGGAGCCCCCTTACAATGACTCGCAGTGGTTTCTCGTACTTATTTTGATAAGTATACCACTCGATTCTTTCTGCATTCAGTCTAAGAGTTTAGACTGAATGCATTTACTTTCCACACGTTATTTCGGTGCGAGGTAAGCTTATAGTTTTCTGTTCTCACCGTGTTTGCAAGAAGGTTGCGCAATCTCCCAAAGTCTGCTATCCCGACGATGTTTATTGCGGGAGGTGGACGAATTTTCGCTTTTGGTTAAGCCTTGTTTGAGCCAGAGGGCTTATCTTCTTTTTGTATTACTTCGGGAGAGGAATTCGCCTTTCGCTTCTTGCTAGACCTTTTCCTTAAGACTGAATCGGTCTCAAGTGCAAGTTCGTCCTCGTCCGTGAAGTATTCGACTGCTGGTCGTTTCGGTGTTACACACTCTTTCGTTACCTCACAGTCTTTCGTTAAACGAGTATTTTTAATATCCTCGTTTTTTTTTCGCAGGGAGTCAACTTTCATTTTTAGATCTTGGAAGAGTCGCTCCATTTCAATAAGCTTAGCTCGGAGTTCATTATTCTCCTTTTCTAAGCTCTTAATTTTCACAGAGTCCTGGTTTACCGGTGGACTGCTTTTTCCGGATATGTTCGATCTAGGTGGTGGTGATCGATTTAGTTTTGTCCTTTTCTCAAAAGGATTTATAAGCAATGAAAGGCTCTCCCCAGAATCCGTAGAGCCAGCCTCCGAAGAGGGTGGATTTTCCAGCATAGCTGGGCTGCCAGCTGGGGTAATCAAATCTTTCGTTTTGTTCATTGCCATTTTTTTTTAACTTGTCGTTTTTATGAGAAATAGGTAAGTCACTTCTATTTTCATTTTTAAATACAGCCGCCCCTTTGGAGACAGACGCCGACCAGTGAGCCGCACAATGTGTGACAGACGCTTCTGGATTTTAATTTAACCTTCAGATTCATCTATAAGTTAAAACCTTACTGCCAAAAGTTGCCCCAAATGGAGCAGCATCGACAGCATCCGTTGAAACATTAAATATATATTCTTGAAACATTAAAAAAAACATCCGTTGAAACATTAAAAATAATATTTCTTCCGGTGGATTTTAGTCGGCTCTTACGACAGGCATACCTTACCTCAAGGCTATTCTAACCCCGGCCTTGCAGGGGTAATGTATCTATATATTTTTTTTTTCTTTTTTCATTCATTTAAATTCATTCTATTTTTGTTTTACCTATTTTTTTTCTTCCAAAATTCATTTTATTTAATTAATTTTTTTTTTTTTGTTTTACTTTATCTTTATTTCTAGTCTTAAATTATACATTTTGTTAATTTTTCTTTATCTTTTCAAAACAAACTTAGGAACATTCCGTTGGTAAACTTAAAACTAATACATTTCGGAAAAAAAAAATATTTCGTCTGTGTAGCATCCGTCTATTGGAGTATTAGACTCATTCGCCAAGGCTCAGCACCTTGTCGATTCCCATGGAGGGTTCAATAAAAGCTGTGTTTATTCAAATAATACAATAATTTTCGGAAATCACAGGGAAGCAGCAGAACTCAAGCAAGCACCTGAAGGAAAAAAAATGTTATAATTAATATTGAATTAAAACAAAAAAAAAGATATCACGAAATTGTCTTTTTAATTTTCTTAGATTTCCATGTTCCGTTGAGATAGCTAATAGCTTCTTTTACTATGCTTAGCATGACATCTGAGAAAAGACAATAGCCAATAATATGATATATATCATGACATCGAATTGATTTCGCGACTAAGCTATAGCTTTCGTAAGTTAGTCATATTAGCTTTATAAGCGAAACTAAAAGTCTCTTAAATTCAGGTATTGTTTCACGATAGCATGTGAGGAAAAGTCTTATCAAAACTAAAATAGCTTACCCAAAGTGCGCCAAACGAGTTTGTATAAGGCTTGCTACAATTATTATTATGGTAAAAAGTAAATAGCTTCGCTTTACCTTTATGGAACCTAAATTGTTAGTTGGGCAGTCAACATTTCCAATAGATTACTTTCTTCAAGCTCTTTGATTCATAAAAAATTGTGCTCTTTTAGACAAAACCTTTCTCTCCGGATCACAGGAACAATGTTGGAACAAATTACACTGGCAAAAGCAAATATCAAATAGCGTCTCAGATTGGCTCCAAAATGGTTGCATTTGTAATTTAAAATCTTGTAGCTTATTTCACTTTTCGTTTGTTTTATAATTCCGATATTTCAGATATTTTTCATATTTTTCGTGCTATTGTCGAATTTTTCTTACAACTGACGAATGACAAATAGTTGGTAAAGAAGCTTTATTCCACAAATCAACCATATTTCGAGCTACCATCTCAGATACCTCTAAAACAGTTGGTTCTTTTTTGTTTCTAAGTTTAAATAGAAAATTTAAATAGTTTTTTCTTATGTAATTAAAAGTTGGCTCTTAATGGCTCTGGCTCATTAAGATCAGATCGTTGTCTTGTGGCAGACATTTTCGAATTAAGAGATTCGGAACGAAGAAAATAAAGAAATAATCGTATTCTTTTGTTTGCTTAAATTTATTTCTATTTGCTGCCAAAAAATACCTGACCTCTTCCGCACAATCAAAAGTATTCAGTTAAGAGATATTAAAAAGAAACTAGACTAGTGGGAGGGTTACAACCCACTTAGGCGAATCGTTGGATACCCCATCCCAATTGACTACTCTCAAGCTCCGAATTGTGTCATAAATCTTGGTTGTTAAATTTTGGTTTCATTTAACTTTAATTGTATTTCGAATTTCTCAGTTAAGAATCTCCTTCCTAAAAAAGGGGCGTGGCATCCACCCCTTCTCAATAACATCGTATTTTGTTTTGTTTCTATTTTTTATCAGAAGTGTTATACATACCATTAAAAATTTGGGTTATACTTAAAAATGCTCCAAAAGTGGGCTTGGCGAAAATTTATACACTTGAGTTGATAGCTTACGCACATATCTGAACATTTTATAGTGCAAGTTTTTTGGATTTAAAGCGAATATATCAAATAAAAATCGTTTATTAAAATGCATGTTAAGAATTACCACGCCTGCAAGGAGGCGGTATTTGCTTTTTTTTAAATACCAATCACAATATACTTAAGCGAGGATATCGCATACTAAATTTAAGCTTCATGCGATAACTTTGATTTTTCATGCTAATAAGTAAAGTGGGCGTGTCAGTGGGCGGATTTCTAAAATTTTTACACTTGTACTGCTTCGGGACCCAGAAAGAACAGATATCAAGTTTTAAGTTCCTAGCTCAAAATTTAAGGCCTAAAAACTACCGACAGACGGACGGACATGGCTCATTCGACTTACAATTCGGTCTCGATCATATGTCCTTAAGGTCTTGGGGATTATAGATGAATCTGAGGGTTAAATTAAAATCCAGAAGCAATCTGTCACACATTGTGCGGCTCACTGGTCGGCGTCTGTCTCCAAAGGGGCGGCTGTATTTAAAAATGAAAATAGTGAATAGACTTACCTATTTCTCTCTTACAATAAACAAACTTAAAAATAATAAGGCCCCGGGTTACGACCTGATCACTGGCGAAATATTGAAAGAACTGCCAAAACGGCTTTCGTCAAGCTACTCTATATGATAAACGCTTCTCTTAGACTTCTATACGTTCCAAGACAATGGGAAGTTGCTGAAGTCATTATGGTTAAAAAACTGGGGAAATGTGAAAATGATAAAAAATCTTATTGGCCCATATCGATTCTGCCGATAATATCGAATATCGATTACAACCAATAATTGCAGAAAGACGCTTGATCCCGGATCATCAATTCGGTTTCAGACCTAACCATTTCACTATAGATCTAGTCTACAGAATAACGCATGAAATTGAAAAAGCCTTAGAATGGGAAAAAAATATGTTCAAGTGCTTTCCTCGACGTCTTCGACAAGGTATGGCGCGATGGCTTGAAATATAAGCTACGGCAAAACCTGCCGGAAGACATGTTTAAAATATTGGAAAATTATCTTGAAAGCAGACTCTTTCGTGTCAGGTGTAGTAGTGAATACTCGAGTTTCAAGCAAATTCGGACTGGCGTACCCCAGGGAAGCGTCCTCGGTCCGACCCTGTTCCTGCTCTACACAGGAGACATACCTCTAGATGACGAGACAGTCGTGGCCACGTTTGCGGACAATACGGCCATCCTCGCAACAGGTGAATCAGTCGAGTCATCAACGAGAAACCTCCAACGAGCATAGGACAGAATTTGTGTCTGGACGAAGACTTGGCGAATCGCTCTTAACGAGAACAAGTCTACGCATGTGAATTTCACTTACAGAAGGGTTAACAATTTACCTCTGTTCATTCATAAGTTCTGCACAAATACCTTATGCAAATGAAGCGAAATATCTAGGGATGACACTGGACGCTAAACTTAGGTGGAAACCACACGTAAGGAAGAAGCGTGACGAGCTTAAGATTAGGCTCAGGGAAATGTATTTGCTTATGGGAAGATTTTCGAAACTAAGCATATATAACAAACTGCTCTTGTACAGGCAAGTGTTAAAGCTGTCCTGGACATACGGTATACAACTTTGGGGTTGTACCAAGCCGAGCAACATGTCCATGTTGCATACTTTCCAAAGCATGGAGTTTTAGCCTCCGTCCACCCTAGTATTCAAAAAAAAAAAAAATTATCCTCGTTTTCTTTTCGTAGAGAATTTTTTTTTTGAATACTAGGGTGGACGGAGGCAAAAACTCCGAAATCTTTCAAAGATACCAATACGCCCAATATAGCAGGTATATAATACCGAAGTAGACAAAATTGGTTATGCCCGATTTCCACGTGCTAAAAAACGACCCATTTATGAGAGACACTATAAAACTGCCAGAACGCACTTCATAGTAGTAAATTTTCGCTCACTCATAATACTTCTTTACCACAACTAAGTTAATTCAACAAATAGTTTACGCTTCCGTAGTGTTTATCGCATTGGGTATGTTGCTATCCAGTGAATGCACCTACTAAAGCCGTTCATTCGTGCGGCTTCACCCTACGTCGCTAGATCGAAGGGCCTTGTTCTTTGTAGTCGTCGCTCGTTGTTCACATCATTAAGAGTCTCGTTGAGAGTACGGATCATTTCATTGTTGCAATGAACATGAAGGCGAGCATTTAGCTTTTGAGCAAAGTTTGTTACTTCTTCGCTCACGTAGCTATTTCTAAATCTCTGTGAATATAACTATTCCTAATATACCATGGAGCATGCACAATTGCTTTAAGAGTCTTGTTCTGGAAAGTCTGCAACATGGACACGTTGCTCGGCTTGGTATAACCCCAAAGTTGCATACCGTATGTCCAGGACGGCTTTAACACCTGCCTATACAAGAATAGTTTGTTATTTATGCTCGAAAATCTTCCGATAAGCCAATACATTTCCCTAAGCCTAATTTCGAGCTCGTCACGCTTCTTCTTCACGTGTGGTTTCCACCTTGGTTTAGCGTTTAGTGTCATCCCTAGATATTTCGCTTCATTTGCATAAGGTATCTATGCAGAATTTATGAGCAGAGATAAATTGTTTACCCCTTCTGTAAGTAAAATTCACATGCCTTGACTTGTTCTCGTTAAGAGCCATCCGCCAAGTCTTCGTCCAGACACAAATTCTGTCCAATGCTCGTCGGAGGTTTTTCGTTGATGACTCGACTGATTCACCTGTTGCCATAATGGCCGTATCGTCCGCAAACGTGGCCACGACTGTCTCGTCATCTAGAGGTATGTCTCTTGTGTAGAGCAGGAATAGGGTCGGACCGAGGACGCTTCCCTAGGGTACGCCAGCTCGAATCTGCTTGAAACTCGAGTATTCAGTACTACACCTAACACGAAAGAGTCTGCTTTCAAGATAGGTTTTCAATATTCTAAACATGTCTTCCGGCAAGTTTTGCCGTAGCTTATATTTCAAGCCTTCGTGCCATACCTTGTCGAAGGCTTGCGATACGTCGAGGAAAGCACTTGAACATATTTTTTTCAATTTCATGCGTTATTCTGTAGACTTGATCTATTGTGGAATGGTTAGGTCTGAAACCGAATTGATGAACCGGGATCAAACGTCTTCCTGCAAGTATTGGTTGTAAACGCTTCAGCAGAAGTTTCTCGAATACTTTCGATATTACGGCAGAAGCGATATGAGCCTATAAGATTTTTTATCATTTGCACATTTTCCCGGTTTGGGAACCATAATGACTTCAGCAACTTTCCATTGCCTTGGAACGTATAGAAGTGTAAGAGAAGCGTTTATCCTACAAAGTAGCTTGACTAACTCCTTTTTCGGTAATTCTTTCAATATTTCGCCAGTGATCAGGTCGTAACTCGGGGCCTTATTATTTTTAAGTTTGCTTATTGTCTGTCGGAGTTCAAAGCTATCAGGTTCCGTGTTGTTGTTTTGAACGTCAGCCAACGGCGGACCGTCGAATGGCTTGAATGTTTCTTCCAACGGTTCAGCAAACAAAGTCGCTTTCTCTTTGTCTTCTTTTGCCCATTCGCCGTTAGTTTTTTTTATTGGTGCCGAGTGGGTTATAGGTTTCTTGATAGGCTTAACTGCTTTCCACAGCAAGTTGCTTAAGCTCCTATCCACCGACAAGCCTTCAAGGTATTCATTGGTCTCACGATTTTTAAAATCTTGCAACATTTCTTTCAGTTTGTTAGAGAGGTGGTTCAAGAGGGTTTTGTCTTGGGCAGCCCTCGTGCTTTGCCATCTCTGCAGCGCTCTGAATTGCTTCGATGAATTTGTCAACTACGGTTTCTAACTGGAAAGGTGTTCTCAATGGCACATTCTAGCCAACACCCTCCTTACAGTTCGTTCTGAAGGCGTTCCAGTTCATGTTTATGCTAGCTAATGTGGGAGCTCTCTCTATTTTCGCCAGTCGTCCACCCATCTTCAAGATTACTCCTGAGTGGTCTGAACAAAAATCATAACGCTCTTCGATTCGCGTAAGGTATTTGGGGTACGATGAAAAAGTCGACAAGGTCAGGGTTTTTATTCCTGTCGGTTGGCCAATATGTTGGAGAAGAAGTTCACCCCAAGTTTTATACTGTTTTTGAAAAAGTATGCTTCGCGTTAAAGTCACCCCAAAAAATAAAATTGGACCCAATGAAGTCATACATACGATCAAGATCGTCTTCCACCAGTCTATCCCGGCTGGAAATAACAAGATGCAATGTTGTAATCTAAGCAGTTCAGTTTCAGTTCTTTCTTTTACAGAAACTGAACTTATCTGCATAGAATCTAGCTCAACTCCTGTGTTCTTGAAGTGCTTTATGCAGTTCTTAAGGGAGGATCCTCCTCTCAAATTTTGCGAAGGGTGATGTGCGTGATAGCCATTGTAACCTTTAGGTTTGGGTCGTGTAACCACCCCGCAAACTATCGAGGATGCGAAGTAGCCATAGAGCTGCAAAAGGGACGAGAACCTCTTAAGGAAAATTTTCGAGGTCAGAAACCAAGCTCTGGACGTCCAAAAACTGCTGAAACTCCTAGGCCAAAGACTCCAAAGACGCCAAAGCCGATCAAAAGTGCGAGATTGGCAAAGGAGGCGTCGAAAAAAGGCGTAAAAGCTCCACAAAAGAGCGGCGCCAGTTCAAGTGCAGCGGAGTTTCTCCGCCGCTGGTCGGACCGACTTCTTACGCACAGGTTGCGGCAAACAAAAACAAGGCAAGATCGCCCACAACAGATGCATTGTCTCAGATCACGCCGTAGTCTTGAAAAAACTTGAGGATCAGACTTAAATCAACAATTAATTATTACTTATTATCTAATTATTATTTGTGCGGTGATAACTAACTGACAATAATCTGGACAGCATTAATTTATTAAATGTGTGCGTGCTTTGTGCAACGGATTCTGCATATTTGCGTTGAGTAAACAAAAATAAAAAAACAACATCTACCATAGTGTGGGTACAAGTGCTTTGTGTATCTCTCTAATCAGTTGGCTTTGTTTTGGCCTGTCACCATATCCGTGTTGCCACTGACAGTTTCACCCTAATACGTTTAGTGCTAACTTACTACTAAATTAATCATTTGGACATGCATGGATTTGCATTCTAAGGCTGGTGAGGCCTTGAGGGATGCTTAATGCCAAGGACTCCAATGGTTCTGCTCTTACTGCATGAGTTTGTCCTCCAAAATTTTACTTGGCAATCTTTTGGAATGCCGCTCATTTTCCGGTGATATTGTAAAGGCTATTGACAGAGTTCTTGTCTCCGTTAGGGATTACGTTCTTAAGTGCGAACCACTATTCTCCGTAGTATTTAACGCGGAGGCTCTCGCTTTGGAGAAATATGAGGCTAAGCTCAGTTTTGAAGCTGCCAAATTTGAACTCCTTAATCCTAGACCACCCAAAACTTCGAACGGAAAAAGAACTTGTAAAAAAAAGGCAATAGCATGAGTGATGTCAGAGGCGTATATCTCGACTCACCCATACCTCCGTCTCCTACTGTTCCTGTTGCGGCTGCGACCATTGCCCCCGTCACTGAAACGCCCTCAGTATCTTCACTGACCTCTGCGACTCCTATCGTAACAGAGTCATCTGACCTTGTCGACTCTTCTGAGTCTGCTAGTTTGGTGGTTGCCACCGATACAGTTGTCACCGACGCTTCGATCAACCATGAACACCAGCTAGTACAACTGCAACAACAATAATTAGCTCAGCAACAAGAACAGCAGCGACAACTTCAGCTACAACTATCACCTGTGCAACAACAACAGCTACAACAACAGCTACAACAACAGCTACAACAACCTCAGCAACATACTCAACAGCAGCAACATCAACAACCTCAGCAACAACAACAACAACAGCATCAACAATCTCAGCAACCACATCTCAGCAACAACCTGAGAAAGAACAACTTCAGCACCACCATCCCCAGCAATAACAACAGCAAACACAGCTAAATGGAACTTGCATCTTGAAGGTTGTACAGCCCCCGTTCGCTATTTTCCTTTCTCGTCTCGAGTATGGAACAAAACCCTCTGATATTATTAACTACATTGCCAGCAAGGGTATTGACACTTAACTGATTAGATGCCGCAAATTAACAGCAGAGAACCTGCCTGGACGCTTATCTGCATAGTTTAAAATTCTTTCGTATCTTTCTTTTGGTAAAAAAACTTCTGGACTCCCACTTTTGGCCTAACGATATCCTTGTTAAGGACTTCAGTAATAGGTCTGCCGCTAGAGCTTCAACTTCAAAAAACTTAAAGAAATCAGCCTCTACTACCAGAATGTGAGTGGACTAAGAACTAAATGCACTAAGCTTCTGCTGAGTGTGTACAGCTGTGAACATGATGTAATCCTCTTAACCGAAACCGGATTGGATAACAACTTTGGGAATGGCCTACTTTGATGTCAATCGCTGTGATCGTTGTGTCGACAACAGTATTTTAAAACGCTTTGGTGGTGTACTCATAGCAATTCATAAAAAATTTAAATCAAATGATGTTGTCTTACATGATTTTGCTGACATCGAAATTTGCTGCAGCAGGCTCAACTCTTGAATTTCAACTGTTTGAATTTATTTATTTAGTCACGTTAAGTACTAACGCTTAAGGTATGCAATTAAAGTATTTCAATTTGTACATTAAGTTATAGTTACCTAAATTGCAGCGTATACTAAGCTCTTGATTGTTGTTGTTTTAAGATTGTCATGAAAAAGATCAATTAGTTGATTGTTTTTATTTCCTGTTTAAATAATTTGTTGAACAGGGCCAGAAATTAAATAATTGCGACGGATTGTTTTTATATAAAATAGGTTAACGTGTCCTAGGTTTCTTACATTAATATTTATGTTAATATGGCTTAAAATATTTGGTAAATTTATAGATCCGTTTAAGAGTTTTTGACAAAGGCATAATCTAAGATATTCTCGAAGTTTTGAAAGTAAAGGTAAGTCAATTAATTTCAACCTATTTACATAAGTTGGCACGTTAAACCTGTCCGTCCAAGGGAGAAATCATAGGCAAAACCTAAGGAATCTTCTTTGGATGGATTCATTTCTGTCTATGTGAACCTGATAATATGGAGACCTTACAACACACGCCTATTCAAGCATAGGACGAACGAAACTAATGAACAATAATTTTAAAACGTAAGGATAATCAAATTCACGTGCGAACCTGAATTGGATTCACAAATCCAAGAACAGAGTAGGCTCTTTTAAGAATAACGTGAATGTGGAATTTGAAGTCTAAACAACAATCTAAAGTTACGCCAAGGTCAGATATAAGACTTACACGGTTTAACACATTAAGGCTTAGTAATACTTATACTTATACTTACTTATAAATGGGATCCTCTTGCGCGAAAATGTCATCACTTTACATTTATCGAAGTTTAAGAAGAGATGGTTATTATTGCACCAATTTGCAAAATAGTCGAGGTCCTGTTGAAGCATTAACTAATCAGTTGAAGTATTTATAATTTTAAATATCTTAACGTCGTCAGCGTACATAAGAATGCGTGAAAATTTAAGACCAGCGGGCAGGTCGTTCATATAGAGGACGAACACAAATGGACCCAAGTGACTTGTACCTTGAGGTACACCTGAATTAACGAAAAACACTTTAGAGCTAGAGGACTTGAACAGAACTTCATACGATCTATCTTTTAAGTAAGATTCTAACCAACATACAAACTTGTTGCCGAATCCAAGCGATGATAGTTTTTTTAGTAAAACAGTGTGTGAAAGCTTGTCAAAAGCTTTACTGTCAGTGAAAATGCAGTCTACTTGTTTACATTTAGAGAAGGATTCAAGACAATACGTGCTGAAATCCAAAAGATTAGTAGGGGTAGATTTGTTTTTAACAAATACATGCTGACAATCATTTTGTGAGAAGGAATAATAACAGCGTGCTTCACAAGTCAGGAAGTATGCTAGAACAAATAGATTAATTAAAGAGAAAAGTCAGAGGAACAGCCAGAGATCAAGCACATTTTTTAAGGATGGCGGATGGTAGGCCATCTGGACCAGCGGAATAGCTTTCTTGAAGCTTACTTATAGCCGGCAAGAGAACTGTTTCATCTATAGAAAAGTCTATATCATAAAGATGAGAGTATTGTACAGAATCCGTAGTTAAGCTCGTATGAATTGTCCAGTTCGTATTGTTAGTATAATTAATAGGATAAGTCAGAACTGTATCATTAGTAGTGTTAGTATCATTCAAAATGTCATCAAAGGCAGTCTCAAAGAAGTTGACAAATAAATTTGCAATGACTAGTGAGTCTTAACTAGAAAAGTTGTTAAGCTTTATAATGCTTGGAAAACCATCAGTCTTAAGTTTTGATTTAACTAAAGTCCAAAATTTCTTTGGTTCATTTCTTAGATTAATTTCGAGATTCTCAATATAATTAATATATGATTGGACTAAACTGGTATTGAAATGGTCTCTACATTCACAATATTTGAGGTAATCATCGGAAGCGTTCGTATGAGTATATTTATACCATGCTTTGTTTCTTCTATTTTTAAGGTACTTCAATTCATTATTTAACCAAGGAAGAGAACTTGTGCAATTCTTAATGAAAAAGATTGGGACACATTTAAGAAAACAATTAAATAATTTAACATAAAACACATTAACCATGTCATTAAGAGAAGTACAGTCATCAAAAATGTTAATCCAATCGCAGGAAGATAATAGGGTATTAGGAAGTTCGAAATTAGTTTTTTTGAAATCAAACTGCAACTTTTTTTCTAAAATACTTAGTTCAGCTGGGCCGTGTACTTTCAATGACACTGAGAGGGCAGGATGGTGGCGGTCTTCTGTACCGAGTCTGTCTTCAGCGTAGTTCACAGAGGTGTTGCTTAAAATGTTGGTGAAAACAAGATCCAGAGTTTTCCCAAAACGGTTCTCAATATGGTTGACTTGTTAGGTTCCTTGACCTATTTTACCTGCTATGGAATTTCCCAAGTATCATAAAATCTGTGGGTTTTTCGGGCCACTTGTCTTTGCAATTTTTATTAAGTATTGTTAGGTGCACTAGAAAAAAAAATACCGATATGTTTATTACGCATTTTTCGCAGAAATGTGTCTTGAAAGTCAAAAAAATGTCATGGGCAGGGAAAAAGGATCCGACTTAAAAGCAAATATCTCAAAAGTTAAAAAAGTCATCAATTTTATTTAAATGCATTTAAAAGGAGTGCTATTTCTTCTAAAATTTAAGTCCTAAATGAAGTAACTGTTTTAAGTGTTAGCGGAGATATTTGTGTTAGTCAAGGTACCTCAAAGTAGGTGTTTTCTTAAATTCCCAATAAGTGGTATCAAAATTTGAGATAGGCCCATACTGTAGAACAATTTTTTTCTTCAAATATACCCAAAAATCTTGTGTCGAAATATTTGCATCGAATTTGGAAGCACCCTGTATACCACCAAGCTCAATACACTCTACAGTAACGAGATATTTGGATGCCATCAGATTTAGCGGGAGTTTGCTGTTGCCATTGGATACCATCTATGTTTTTGGTGATTTTAATCAACCCAAAGTTCATTGGGCACCTGGTGACTCGGATTGCACTAGCCTTTCTCCAATAAACACCTTGTCTGGTATTGAGTCTGACATCGTCGACACACTACACTCGCTTGGTCTTGTCGTCCCTCATCCATCACTAAATCTTATTTGTGTTCTTGACTTATATAATGCTAACAAATTTTTTGCTTTTAAATTTGACTTTAATAATGCTATTTACTATAACATCTGTGAAGAGCTAAGCACTTTTGATTGGAGGCCGTATTTGTCTCTTGACATCAATGAGATTTGCATCGTTTTTTATCGAGTCATTAATAACTTAATCTTCTGTCATGTTCCTGTTGTATGTGCCAATAGTAGTCATAGTCTTTCGTGTCCGTGGGATAATGACCCTTCACGTTACCTAAAAACCTTAAAAAACAGAGCCTATAGGAAATGGCGTAGCACTATGGCCACTGATGATTATCTGCTTTTTAAAGGTCTGAAATCCAGGTTAAGGTCTTCCCTTCGAAATGCGTATTATTTGTACTTAAATGATATACAAATCTGCCTCAAGTCCAGACCTGATGAATTCTGGACCTTTGTAAACTCTATGAATAAGAGTGATGGTTTCCCTGGTTCCCTCTCCTTTAATGGGGAGGTAACTGACTGTCCTACTTCTATCTGCAAAAATTTTGGTTAATTCTTTCAATCAGTTTATTCGAACCAAGACGCAATCATTGACGAACAATTTTTAGTTACCTTGGGGATTCCCCTTCTCCTATTTTCAATATAATTGAATTGTCTGAAGAGGACGTTCTGACTGGTCTAACAGGCTCGAAATCCAGCTTTAGTACAGGCCCTGATGGATTACCTTCAATTTTAATCAAAAATTGTGCTATTCCCTTGCTCAAAATTGTTCACCACATTTTTAACTTGTCGTTAAGAACTACCACTTTCCCTGACATCTGGAAGAGCTCTTTTATTATTCCGATCTTCAAATCTGGCAGGAGGAACAAAGTCGAAAACTATAGGGGCATTTGTAAGCAATCCTGTGTTCCTAAGTTAATTTACATGCTTGTCACTGAAAGACTATATCTTAATTATAAATCCCTTATAGGTAACAACCAACATGGCTTTGTCAGAAAACGTTCTACGGTCACAAATCTCCTTATATTCTCTAACTTCGTCATCACTGAGATTGGAAAAGGCAATCAAGTTGACGCCAATTACACTGACTTTAGCAAAGCATTTGATCCGGTTGATCACAAGTTGTTGCTGTATAAACTTGTAAGAATGGGATTCCCAAAATCTTTCATTCGATGACTTTCTTTGTTCCTAACCGGTAGATATCAGTTTGTAAAATTCCGCAACATACTCTCGAACGAAGTTTTGGTTTACTCTGGCGTGCCCCAAGGGAGCCATATAGGTCCTATCTTGCTCATATTGTTTGTCAATGATTTAGCTAAATTTCTACCTGGTTGCCAAGTGTTGAAATTTGCCGATGATTTTAAACTATTTATGTCAGGTAAAGATCTTCACTGCTTTAATTTCTTAAATCTGTATTTACAAAAATTTTATCTGTGGTGCAAGAAAAACTACCTCTCTTAATGTAAGCAAATGTTCTGCCATTACCTTTTCCCGTTGTAAATCGCCTATTATATTTGATTATTACTTTGATGGTGTTATTATCCCTCGTGTTTCTAAAGTCAAGGATCTTGGCGTAATATTAGATACTAAGCTTTCCTACATCGATCATATTGACTATATTTGTAATGAGGCCAACAAAGCCTGGCGAATGATTCGAAAATATGCGCGTGAGTTTTTCGACCCATACGTTGTAAAAATATTGTACATATCTTTCGTTCGTTCCATATTGAAATATGCTTCTGTGGTATGGTGCCCGTACTACTTGGTGCACATATCCAGAATCGAATTTATCCAAAAAAGATATTTAAGATTTGCTCTTAGAAGACTTCCTTGGTTGGAGTCTATTAGCCTTCTCCCATAAACTTTAAGACTAAAATTGATCTGCCTAGAGACACTGGAGGTGAGAAGAACAGTTGCAAGAGCATTAAGCATTACAAAAACGAAGAAATTGAGCTTGACTCTATGCAAATAACTTCAGTATCGGTAAAAATAGATCACCTAGATTATAATATTGCCTCGAGTTATTTTCCTCCACAGTATAGGCTAGCGGACGACGATCTTACTCCCCTCTTTGACTTACTTGGGTCGAATTTTATCATCGGCGGGGACTTTAATGCGAAAAACACCTTTTGGGGATCACGGTGCAATTCAACAAGAGGTAGAGTACCCTTCAAAGCTAGCATGAAACGTGGCGTGGTTTTCCTTTCGACTGGAAAGCCAACGTATTGGCCAACCGACAGAAACAAAGTACCTGACCTTGTCGACTTCTTTATCGCAAAAGGGGTTCCCCGCCACCTCACAAATGTAGAAGAAGGCTATGATCTCTGTTCGGATCACTCGGCAGTCGTTTTGAAAATCGGCGGAAGTCTAGCAAAAAATGAGAGAGCGCCTAGGCTAACGAATAACAACACCGACTGGGATGGCTTTAGGAAATACTCTAAAGAAAATGTATCTCTACATGTACCACTTACAACCCCTTTAGAAATAGAAGACGAAGTGGATAAACTCGTTAGAACTATCCAAGACGCTGCTTGGAACAATACTTCGTTCCGGAAGACTGAAGTAAGGAAAAGCGGATCAATTTACCCGCGCGAAATTGAAGAGCTCATACGCGAAAAGAGAAAGGCTCGAAAGAGGTGGCATTTGTCTCGAGCTCCTCCTGATAAAACCATTCTGAATGGGCTATCTAACAAATTAAAGCACTTACTTCAAGATTTTAAAAGTCGCGAGACTACCAACTACCTTGAAAACTTGACTGCCGATAGAGGGTCAAACTATTCACTTTGGAAAGCCGTGAAGTCCATTTAAAAGCCCATAGTACACTCGGCGCCAATAAGAAAAGATAACGGTGAATGGGTAAAAGGCGACAAAGAGAAAGCAGATGTATTTGCAGAACATCTAGAAGAAACATTCAAACCGTTTGACGGGGAGCCGTTGGTTGACGATCTGTATCGCAATGCGGAATTAGACAATTATCGAATGAAAACCGTGACACTGTCTGAACTTCGTCAAACAATCCGAAATTTGAAGAATAACAAAGCTCCAGGCTATGACCTAATTACTGGGGAAATTTTGAAGCAGCTACCGAAAAGAGCGTTAGTCAAGCTTCTCTACATCATAAACGCATCAATGAGAATTTCATGCGTTCCACGGCAATGGAAAATCGCAGAGGTAATAATGGTTCCGAAACCAGGGAAATGCCCGAACGACAAAAAATCATATAGACCGATTTCGCTTCTGCCGATTATATCTAAAGTCTTCGAGAAACTTGTGCTCAAACGACTGCAACCAATAATTGAAGAAAGACGATTGATTCCGGATCACCAATTCGGCTTTAGGGTCAAACATTCAACACTTGACCAGGTCTATCGAATAACTAATGAAATTGAGAAAGCCTTAGAAGCGAAAATGATATGTTCTACCGCTTTTCTTGACGTATCACAAGCCTTTGATAAAGTTTGGCACGAAGGCCTAAAATATAAGCTACGGAAAGTTTTGCCGGAAAAAATGTATGAACTCTTAGAGTCTTATCTTGACAACAGACTATTTCGAGTGAGATACGGGAGCGAATACTCAGAATTCAAAGAAATACAAGCCGGCGTTCCACAAGGTAGCGTCCTCGGTCCAACACTGTTTTTACTTTTTACAAGAGATGTACCTCAAGTAGAGACAACGACTATAGCCACGTTCGCTGACGACACGGCTATCCTCGCTACGGATAAGACAGTCGAACTATCAACGGGAAAACTCCAACGCGCTTTGAATAAAATATGCGAATGGACAAAGGCCTGGCGAATCCTCCTAAATGAGACAAAATCAACGCATGTAAATTTTACTTACAAGAGGGTAATCAACTTACCTCTATTTATAAACTCGGTACAAATTCCGTACGCAAACGAGGCGAAATATTTAGGCATGACCCTAGACGCAAAACTTAAGTGGAAGCCACACGTTAAAAAGAAACGCGATGAACTTGAAATCAAGCTACGAGAACTGAATTGGCTTATCGGACGTTATTCGAAACTAAGCGTATATAACAAACTGCTATTGTATAAGCAAGTGCTAAAACCATCTTGGACGTACGGTATACAACTTTGGGGTTGTACCAAACCAAGCAACATATCTATTTTAGAAACTTTTCAGAATAAGACACTAAGAGCAATCGTAAATGCTCCATGGTATATAAGAAATAGCGATTTACATCGAGATCTAGGCATCGCAACCGTGACCGACGAAGTAAGAAACTTTGCTCGCAAACTTCACACTCGCCTTCACGGCCATTGCAACCACGAAATAATCCGAACTCTGGATCAGACAAATCTTGCACGCCGACTACAACGAACAAGGCCGTTGGATCTAGCGTCGTAAGAGGAAACCGCACATAATGACGGTATTGCAGGTGCTTTCGTTGGAAGGTAGCCTGCCAAACGCGATTACTATACAGAAGCATGAACCACTTGTTAAGGAAACTTAGTCGTAGTCTTACAAAGATTGGGAGGTTTTTTAGTGAGTAAGAATCTCACACTACTATGAGCACGCGCGCTCGATTCTCATAGTGCCTATAAAGGTTTTTACCTACCCACGAAAAAAAAAAAAAAAAAAAAAAAAAAAAAGTTGCAAGAGCTTTATTTATTCACCGAATTCTCTTTAATGAATTCGACTGCAATGAAATTCTGCGCCTTCTAAAGATCAATGTTCTAACGTTCAGATAACGCAATAATAGATTTTTTAATATTGCCCACTCGCGCACTAACTACGGTCGCTCTTCAATGGCTTAATGATTTCCTACAATGCAAATGCTCATTTGATTGACTTTAACCTATCTATTCCAGCTTAAAAAAAATACATTTATTGACAGCCTCTCGTGAATAAACAATTATGATTGTTGTTGATATTTTTTTTCTTTTTTTTATTATATAATATAAATGTTTTTTTTTCTATTCTTTGTAACCTATGTCTAAGGAAGATTTATATTCTTTGTTGGCAAATATTCTATATTTGAAACAATTATTCTATAATGAAACAATATAATCAAAATATGCTATATTATTCTATATAATAATTCTATATTATAATTAATAATAATTATAATAATTATAATTATAATTATAAATAATAATAATTATAATTATATTCTATATTATAATTAATATTAATTATTCTTTAATGAAACAATTATTTAAAATACTAACATGGAATGCAAACGGCCTTCTGAATAAAATAGACGAACTAGAAGTATTTCTACGGAAAAATATAGAAATATGATATTTGATAATTACGGAATTTGCATGATTACGGAAACTCACCTTATAAACGGGTCTAGACCCAAACTTAAAGGTTACAATGACTTTCACTCACATCACCCTTCGCAAAATTCGAGAGGAGTATCCTCCCTCTACATTAAGAACTGCATAAAGCACTTCAAGAACACAGAAGTTGAGCTAGACTCTATGCAGATCAGTCCAGTTTCTGTAAAAATTTACTGCTTAGATTTCAACATTGCATCTTGTTATTTCCAGCCGGGATAGACTGGTGGAAGACGATCTTGATCGTATGTATGACTTCATTGGGTCCAATTTTATCATTGGGGGTGACTTTAACGCGAAGCACACTTTTTGGGGTTCAAGATGCAATTCAACAAGAGGCAGATTACTGCACAAAAGCAGTATGAAACGTGGGGTGGACTTTTTCTCCAGGGGTAAGCCAACATATTGGCCAACCGACAGGAATAAGAAGCCTGACCTTGTCGACTTTTTCATCGCTAAAGGGTACCCCAAATACCTTACGCGAATCGAAGAGTATTATGATATTTGCTCAGACCACTCAGGAGTTATCTTAAAGATGGGTGGAAGAGGGCTCCCCCAGACAAAACCCTCTTGAACCACCTCTCTAACAAACTGAAAGAAATGTTGCAAGGTTTTAAAAATCGTGGGACCACTGAATACCTTGGAGGCTTGTCGGCGGATAGGAGCTCAAACTACTTGCTGTGGAAAGCAATTAAGTCTTTCAAGCAACCTACAATCTACTGGCACCAATAAAAAAAGCTAACGGCGAATGGGCAAGAGAAGACAAAGCGAATTTGTTTGCTGAACATTTAGAAGAAACATTCAAGCCTTTCGACAGTCCGCCGTTGGCTGATGTTCAAAACAACAACGCGGAACCTGATAGCTTTAGAATGAAAAAAGTTTCGTTAGTTGATTTCCGATAGACAATAAGCAAACTTAAAAATATTAAGGCCTCGAGTTACGGCTTGATTACAGGCGAAAAAGGCGTTAGTCAAGCTACTTTATATGATTAACGCTTCTCTTACACTTCTATACGTTCCAAGGCAATGCAAAATTGCTGAAGTCATTATGGTTCCCAAACGGGAAAATGTGCAAATGATAAAAAATCTTATAGGCCCATATCGATTCTGCCGATAATATCGAAAGTATTCGAGAAACTTCTGCTGAAGCGATTTCAACCAATACTCGCAGGAAGACGTTTGATCCCGGATCATCAATTCGGTTTCAGACCTAACCATTCCACAATAGATCAAGTCTACAGAATAACGCATGAAATTTATGAATCGTAGACTTTCAAGCGCTTTCCTCGACGTATCGCAAGCCTTCGACAAGGTATGGCATGAAGGCTTGAAATATAAGCTACGGAAAAACTTGCCGGAAGACATGTTTAGAATATTGAAAGCCTATCTTGAAAGCAGACTCTTTCGTGTTAGGTGTAGTACTGAATACTCGAGTTTCAAGCAAATTCGAGCTCGCGTACCCTAGGGAAGCGACCTCGGTCCGACCCTATTCCTGCTCTACACAAGAGACATACCTCTAGATGACGAGACAGTCGTGGCCACGTTTGCGGATGATACGGTCATCCTGGCTACATGTGAATCTGTCGAGTCATCAACGAGAAACCTCAGAGAAATGTATTGGCTTATCGGAAGATTTTCGAGCATATATAACAAACTGCTCTTGTGCAGGCAGGTGTTAAGGCCGTCCTTGACATACGGTATGCAACTTTGGGGTTGTACAACATGTCCATGTTGCAGACTTTCCAATACAAGACACTCAGGAAAAGTTATATTCACAGAGATTTAGGAATAGCTACTGTGAGCGAAGAAGTAAAAAACTTTGCTCGAAAGCCACATGCTCGTCATCATGTTCATTGCAACAACGAAATGATCCGTACTCTGAAAGAGACTCATAACGATGTAAACCAATGTAAATAACCAATTTTGGCTACTTCGGTATTATATACCTGCTATAGTGGGCGTATTGGTATCTTTGAAAGATTTTGGAGTTTTAGCCTCCGTCCAGCCTAGTATTCAAAAAAAAAATATACTCGTTTTCTAAATAAATTCAAACAAGATAAATGACAGTTGATGAAAAAGAGTTGAACTTGCTGCAGCAAATTTCGATGACAGCAAAATCATGTAAGACAACATCATTTGATTGAAATTTTTTTTTAATTGCTATGAGTACACCAACAAAGCGTTTAAAAACACTGTTGTCGACAAAACGATCACAGCGATTGACATTAAGGTAGGGGGGGGATAAAAGGCCATTCCCAAAGTTGTTATCCAATCCGGTTTCGGTTAAGAGGATTACACCATGTTCACTTAGTTCTTAGTCCTCTCACATTCTGGTAGTAGATGCTGATTTCTTTAAGTTTTTTTGAAGTCGAAGCTCTAGCAGCAGACCTATTACTGAACTCCTTAACAAGGATATCGTTAGGCCAGAAGTGAGAGTCCAGAAGTTTTTTACCAAAAGAAAGAGGCGAAAGAGTTTTAAAGTATGCAGATAAACGTCCAGGCAGGTTCTCTGCTGTTAAACTGCCGCATCTGATCAGTTTAGTGTCAATACTCTTGCTGGCAATGTAGTTAATAATATCAGAGGGTTTTGTTCCATACTCGAGACGAGAAAGGGGGCGAACGGGGGCTAACCTTCAAGATGCCAGTTTCATTTAGCTGTGGTTGCTGTTGTTGTTGCTGGGGATGGTGGTGCTGAAGTTGTTCATTCTGAGGTTGTGGTTGCTGAGATTGTTGATGCTGTGCTCAGCAACAAAAACGCTGAGGTTGTTGTTGTTGCTGCTGTTGAGTATGCTGCTGAGGTTGCTGTTGTTGTTGCACAGGTGATAGTTGTAGCTGAGGTTGTCGCTGCTGTTCTTGTTGCTGAGCTAATTGTTGTTGTTGCAGTTGTACCAGCTGGTGTTCATGGTTGATCGAAGTCGGTGACAACTGTATCGGTGGCAACCACCAAAGTAGCAGACTCAGATGACACTGTTACGATAGGAGTCGCAGAGGTAAGTGAAGATACTGAGGGCGTTTCAGTGATGGGGGCAATGGTCACAGCCGCAACAGGAACAGTAGGTGACGGAGGTATGGGTTCTTTTTCTGTTCGAAGTTCTGGGTGGTCTAGGATTAAGGAGTTCAAATTTGGCAGCTTCAAAACTGAGCCTAGCCTCATATTTCTCCAAAGCGAGAGCCTCCGCGTTAAATGCTGCGGGGAATAGTGGTTCGTACTTAAGAACGTAATCTCTAACAGAGACAAGAACTCTGTCAATAGCCTTTACAATATCAGCGGAAAATGAACGGCATTCCAAAAGATTGCCAAGTAAAATTTTGGTGGACAAACTCATGCAGTAAGAGCAGAACCATTGGAGTCCTTGGCATTAAGCATCCCTCAAGGCTTCACCAGCCTTAGAATGCAAATTCATGCATTTCGGATGAAAAGGCTTACCGCATCCGTTACAGCTTATCAGGAATTGATATGATTCATAGGGGCTACCACAGAACCCACAGGGAGTGAGCGTGGACATGATTCAAAAGATTGAATGATAAAAGACCAAATGATTTATTTAGTAGTAAGTTAGCACTAAACGTATTAGGGAGAAACTGTCAGTGGCAAAACGGATATGGTGACAGGTCAAAACAAAACCAACTGATTAGAGAGATACACAAAGCACTTGTACCCATACTATGGTAGATGTTGTTATACCCGACCCAGGGTATATTAAGTTTGTAACGCAGTGAAATAATCACCGTAGACCCCTAAGACCTTTTAGAGATATGAATGGACCGACAGGAGAATCGATCAAGCCATGTCCGTCCGTCCGTCCGTCCGTATGTTAACAACTTTTAGGCCTTAAAGTTTAAGGCAGAGAGCTGAAATTTTGTGGGTTGGTTGGAAGTCCAGTCCTTCAGATCAAGTTTGAAAATAAACTGAATCAAAAAAAATTTATGACAAAAACTCTAGATATTAGCATTTTCTAACTTTTATGTATATATTGTATGTGCCTCCGCCCACTTTTGTGGGCTTGGCGTTAAAAAGGCTGAGTTTTAGTCTGAAATGTGTGCAACCACCTCGTATAAAGGATTCAACAGTTATATTTTTATATGCCGCCCACTTTTTGGAGGCGTGGCAGTTTTCTTTTTGGTATGGTCGGGTATTTTGCAATCCGTCGTAGATGGATTGAAGCTTTTGCATATCCACTGTTGCACTTTCCCACTTGTTTTTTTTTTATTTTTGTTTACTCAATGCAAAAATGCAGATTCCGTTGTACAAAGCACGCACACATTCAATAAATTACTGCTGTGCTGATTATTGTCAGTTAGTTATCATCGCACAAATAATAATTAGAGATTATCCCAATTGAAAATAAAAGCAATGAGGATTAAGCTAGCGTAATGATAACACTAGGTATTAGGTTTTTCGCCGCGATAAAAACGCTGTAATTTTTTCGAGGCTTAAACTCGAGCTTGCTCAGTTTGTCAAATATAAGTATGTTGATTTTAGTCTGACCCTCAAGTTTTTCCAAGATTACAGCGAAGATCTGAGACACTGCATCTGTTGTGGGGGATCTTGCCTTGTTTTCGTTTGCCGCAACCTGTGCGTAAGATGTCGGTCCGACCAGTGGCGGAGAAACTCCGCTGCACTTGAACTGGCACCGCTCTTTTGTGGTGCTTTTAAGCCTTTTTTCGACGCCTCCTTTGCCAATCTCGCACTTTTGATCGGCTTTGGCGTCTTTGGAGTCTTTGGCTTAGGAGTTTCAGCAGTTTTTGAACGTCCAGACCTTGGTTTCTGACCTCGAATATTTTCCTTAAGAGGTTCTCGTCACTTTTGTAGCTCTATGGCTACTTCGCATCCTCGATAGCTTGCTGGGTGGTTTCCGCAGTAATTGGTTCTTTTTGGCAGTATGCACTTCTGTACCTGAATTCTTGGCATCGCTTACATCCGTACTCTCAACGAGACTCTTAACGATGTAAACAACGTGCGACGACTACAAAGAACAAGACCCTTCGATCTAGCGAGGTAGGGTCAAGCCGCCCGAACGAACGGTTTTAGTGGGTGCATTCAATGGATAGCAACCTTCCCAATGCGATAAACACTACGGAAGCGTAAACTACTTGTTAAGTTAACTTAGTTGTGGTCAAGAGTAATTATGAGAGAGCGAAAACTTACTACTGTGAAGTGCGTTCTGGTAGTTTCATAGTGTCCCTGATAAATGAGTGAGTTTTTTAGCACATGGAAGTCGGGCATAACCAATATCGGCTACTTCGGTATTATATACCTGCTATAGTGGGCGTATTTGTATCTTTGTATCTTCTAGTATTAAAAAAAAACCTTAAATAGCATTACCAATTTCTTAATTTGTGTTAATTTGTGTAGACTACGGCCTTAACAAAGTTCATAATAATGCTTGACGATTTATCAATGACTTAAAGTAAGGGCCAAGCGCACAGTATTGCTACTGGCAGAGGCGTGGTTCGACGGATATAACCAGAGGTCAGCAACACAGTATCACTACTGGTAGAGGCTGTTACAATGAAAATAACCAGACTCGGTCATACTGTAACGAACACCTCCCTACTCCTATTTTGGTATAGTAGCAGAGGAAGCCTTGGTTTTAAAGCTCTGTGTTCCCCTACCACACCTTGACCCACACATGGAACCGAAAGTTACAGGACAGTTCGGCCCGTCCGGGCAGAGTTGCGATAGGGGTGTCCCGATCTGTAAGCCGCCACAGGCCTGCTTGTGGTTGCGCAAACTAGCTCGTCGTTGGGGTGGGTTCTTGCGACTCAGAAACGGGACGGTGTTACGGTTATTTCAGGCCTAGAAACACAGCAGAATTAAAAGATCAAAAGTCGGATAGGTGTTATAGCCGACAGGAAGAAAACAAAACCAAAAAAAATAAACAAAATGATGGGAACCCGAATGTCTTGCCAGATGCACTGCTCAGAATTATTTAAACGAAGAAAAAAAAGGGACAAAGGTGATCTTGTAATAAGTAACCCTCCCTCCGTATACCAATCGGTATACGCCATGGCTGCAACGTCTACATTTTGGTTGCAACCCCAAAAGCGATTAGGAAGAGCTAATTTTGCTTCTTCATATCTCTGAAACTAATCAGCTGAAATACTATCTGAAAATCTAAAAATCTCTCCATGACCTCAAAATGCAAAACTACAGACGTGACAGGGTTGGGAAATAATAAATCCCAAAAATAAACTTCATTTATTGATACGCAAGAAAAGGTTATAAAAATCCAGAAAAAAATATCTACATATGTATCGTGTACGGTGAAAATGTACGGTGTACCATTTACAAGAAGGAATAAAATTACAAAATTAAATACAATTAATCAAATTAAAATCAAATATAAATTTGATTGAAACTGCATTATATATAATGAACTAAATTAAGTACAAAGATATTAACTGAAAATTAAGATTTGAATAATATCAAAAGCTCTTTAATTGACAAAAATTAACCAATCGAAAACTAGGTTCGTTTACATAAGACAAAACGTTTTTTTTTTTTTTTTAAATCATAATTTGCGATGAAACTAATATTTTGGAAACCATGCAAAATTTAAATGACAAGCTTTATGCCTCAAAAAAAAATTTTAAACCCGAAGAAAATATGGCGAACGTTCAAATTCAATAATTTCAATGTGAAGTAAAAAAAAGATAGTAATTTAAAATGACTCACCAAAATTAAGATCCTAGATGAATGTTGTGCACAGCATCCTCTCGAATATTTGTCGATTAAATCACTGAAAAATTATTGTTGCAAATAAAAAAAAATTATTAATTTGAACGGGCCTAACTAAAAATTCTTTGCGATTTTCTTTAAACGCACAACTTGTTTCTTTTAGTTTTAATTTCTTAGTATCAAAATTTCCTAAATTTTTTTTTCACTTTTATCTAACCAAAAAAAAAAATGCTTTTCAAAATTATCTGTTCTTTAAATTAAGTAAGTCTTTTAAAATGTCTCTTATAAACGCACTGGGAAAGAGGGAACAGGTAACAGGTTAATTTATGAATCCAGGCGCTGAGTGTCGGTGGAGAAAGGTGAAATTCCGTTGGAACCATTGGACCGTGTTGCTGGAGGTGAATGAAATGATGATAGCGCAGGTGGATAGCGGCTTGAACGGACATTCTCTCTTCAACGCGGTGAATACAGGTGTGGGGTGCCTTACCGTATGGCAAAGAGAAAAGGCCAGCAAAGCTCTTTTTTTTCGGGATAAACTGATCGCTGCTGATCAATGATCGATCGGTGAACTATCCGAATCGTGGCAAAAGAAATGCTGGAGATTTATGTATATGGCTCGCTGGGTAGAGTCTTCTCTCTACAGACGGTTCCCTTGTAGGAAAGGGGTCTTATCGGTCTTCTGTTTCGTGTGGGTATTTTTTTTTTTTGTCCAAGGACTGCTGCGTTATGGTCGGGGACGTGGGGACGTGATAAATAAATGATATGAGCGGGATGTTTAAAAAAGTTCGCGTTTTTACTTTTTTTAATTAAAGTTATTGTTTTTTTATGTATGAAATTTTTCACTAGGCTTTGATTTTTCGCTTTATGTATAGGGCACTGTTCATGCACATTTCACTTGAGGTTAATTTTGTTCGTCGATGTTTAGAGTTTTTTCGCTCACTTCCTTTGAAGTAGTGTAGTTTCTTTAATTATTTTTTTTTTTCTTATGAAGTAATAAAACTTTCACTTCACTTGAAAATTGGAGTTCTAGACTGTACATGTACAGACTGTTCAATAACAACTGGCTGGCTTTATCCATGCTGCTTCCTCATCAGTGGATATATTCGGTGGAAGGCGAAGTTCGCCTTTCTTCGGGCGGCATCTGCATGCTTGTTGAATAAAAATCTCTCCGTAAAGTTCACACCAAGATATTTCACGTTCCTTGAGACTGTCAGGGTCGTCCCATCTGGTACCTGGATCTTGATGTTGCGGCAATTGGCTGCGTTCCTTGCCCTTGTTCTTCCTTGGAGAGATCTTCGAAAGCAAACCAGCTCAGATTTGGCGGTGTTGACTTTGATGCCCCACTTCTTGTAGTAGTCGTACAGCATTTGAATGTGTGCTTCAACTCTGCGGGCTGATATCATTGGTGATATTGAGCGTACGTTTTAATTGTTGTAAGTGTAATACTGCAATGGCAAAAACACAAAATAAGCAGCTGCATGGGAATCGATGTTAATGCTGTTGGCTACTATCAATAACAATGGGACATATTGGTGGCAAAACTGATTTTGGTATGCAGCGAAAAGCATTATTCCCTTGTAACGAAATCACTTTGTTACAGTGTGAATTATGGGATCCCAAGTTTTCCCATAATTAACACCACACGGTCGATCTCCAGTAGGCTTGCGACACCAAGGGATATTGTGAGGACGGCTGGCTCCCAAATGTTAAAGAATAAAATCAATGCCTGGTATTTTTCGTAATATAAGATTTATTAACCAATTGAAATCGTGACGACATCTGACCACTTGATATAATAATTCATGGTATTTATAGTTATCTTTATGTAGTTTTTGTACACACTGTATATAGAGACATGAGTGTATTTGTGCAATGCAAATTAGTATTCATGGATACAAACTTTCCCTCAAAACCTACATCTTTAATTCATTTGAAATGAGTTAAAATTTTTCTGGTTACAATTTTTTCTTATGTAGGTAATAATCCAAGTAATGAACAAAGTTCTGAGTGTTTTTCCTTTTTTAAATTTTAAGTAAAAATATCGGCTATCATATTACCAGTTGGAATATATTTTAAACTTATGAAACCTTTAGCAGATACCTCTCTAATATGATGAACTTTTATATCCATATGTTTTGTTCTATTGTGATACACGGGGCTCTTCACCAGATTTTGGGCACTTATGTTATCTCCGAACAGACTTAAAACCCAGCTCAGCCAGAAAACTTCTTAGATAAACAACCTCCTTTGAAGCTGTAGAAAGGGCAACGTACCCCGCTTCAGTACTGCTCAGTGCAAGCATGTTGCTTTTTACTTTCCCATGCTACCGCCGCACCTGCAAGAAGAAATCCATAGCCAGTTTTTTTTTTTTTTCGTGGGTAGGCAAAACCTTCATAGGCACTACGAGGACCGGCCGCGCGTGCTCATAGTAGTGTGAGATTCTTACTCTCTAAAAAACCTCCCATTTTCCGTTTGACTACAACTAAGTTTCCTTAACAAGTAGTTCAAGCTTCTGTAGTAATCGCGTGTGGCAGGCTGCCTTCCAACGCAGGCACCAACAATACCGTCAATTTATGCGCTTTCATCTTATGCTGCTTCCTGAAGAAAGGAGACCCTCTGAGTTGTGCCAACTACAGAGGCATAAGTCTCCTTAACATCGCATACAAGATCTTTTCTGCTGTACTGTGTGAACGCCTGAAGCCGTTTGTCAACAATCTGATAGGCACATATCAGTGTGGCTTTAGGCCAGGAAAGTCCACCATCGATCAAATATTCACACTGCGGCAGATCTTGGAGAAAACCCAGGAGTTCCAAATCGATACACACCACCTCTTCATCGATTTCAAGGCCCGCGTATGAGAGCATCTATAGAGACGAGCTATATAGCGCAATGTCTAGTTTTGGCATCCCTGCCAAACTCGTCAGTCTGTGCAGGATGACGATGGAAAACTCACGCTGTTCCGTCAAGGTCGGCAAAAACCTTACCGACCCCTTTGATGTCAAAAAAGGATTTAGACAAGGCGACGCGCTGTCATGCGACTTCTTTAACATCATACTTGAGAGAATTGTGCAGAACTCTCGCGCCAACACCAGAGGTACAATCTTTCAAAAGCCCGTTCAACTACTTGCATACGCAGACGACATTGACATAATCGGTAGAACAAAGCGTGATGTCAGTGAAGCCTTCGTGAGTATTGGGACGGAAGCGGCGAATATGGGGAAAACCAAGTATATGCTGTCATCAAGAAAAGACACCCAACACCGACGTCTTGTACAAAACATCACCATCGACAGCTATAACTTTGAGGTAGTTAGGGACTTTGTGTACCTGGGTTCCGCTATCAATTCAGACAATGACACCAGCGCTGAAATCAAACGAAGGATAACTCTTGCCAATCGCTGTTTCTTTGGGCTAAGAAGGCAATTGAGTAGCAAAGCCCTCTCTCGAGCAACTAAAGTGTCCATGTATAAGACCCTCATCATCCCAGTCCTGCTTTACGGTGCAGAAGCATGGACCCTGTCAAAGGCGGATGAAAAAACTTTAGGCTGCTTCGAGAGGAAAATTCTTCGGACGATTTACGGTCCCGACTGCATAGACGGAGAGTGGAGGAGGAGATATAACATCGAACTGTACGGGCTGTACAGCGATACCGACCTAGCCAAAAGAGTCAAAACACAACGTCTACGATGGCTGGGTCATCTAGAGCGGATGGACACCAACGCCCCGGCCCGGAAAATCTTCGAATCCACACCGCAGGGACGACGCGGTAGAGGAGCACCGAGACTCAGGTGGCGCACGCAAGTGGAAAACTTCGCGTGCGAAACTGGAGACGGCTAGCTAGAGACAGAGCTGGCTGGCGAAGCTTGTTGGCTGAGGCCCAGGTCCACCCGGACTGTAGCGCCACCTTAAGTAAGTAAGTAAGTATCTTATGCTGCTATATCTAACGGTCTCATTCGTTGTAGCCGGCGCGTAAGATTTGTCTGATCCAAAGTTCGGATAATTTCATTGTTGCAATGTCGGCGAAGGCGAGTGCTAAGTTTGCGAGCAAAGTTTGTTATCTCGGCAAACACGGTTACGGTTCCTAGACCTCGAGGTAGATCGCTATTTCTTATGTACCATGGAGCATTAACGATTGCTCTTAGTGCCTTATTTTGAAAAGTTTCTAAAATAGATATGTTGCTTGGTTTAGCACAACCCCGTAGTTGTATACCGTATGTCCAAGATGGTCTTAGCACTTGCTTATACAAAAGCAGCTTGTAATGTATGCTTAGTTTCGAAAATCTTCCGATAAGCCAATTCATTTTTCTTAACTTGATTTCGAGCTCGTCGCGTTTCTTTTTAACGTGCGGATTCCATTTAAGTCTTGCGTCTAGAGTCATTCCTAGATATTTCGCTTCATTTGAGTATGGGATTTGTACCGAGTTAATGAATAAAGATTTGTTGTTTATCTTTTTATAAGTTAAGTTAACATGCGTTGACTTAGTCTCGTTAAGGACGACTCGCCAGCTCTTCGTCCAGTCGCATATTTTGTCTAAAGCGCGCTGGAGTTTCCCTGTTGATAATTCAACTGTCGTATCAATAGCGAGAATAGCAGTGTCGTCTGCGAACGTAGCTAAAATTGTTCCCTCATCGTGGGGTATGTCTCTTGTATAAAGCAAAAATAATATTGGGCCGAGAACGCTTCCTTGCGGGACACCGGCATTTGTCTCTTTGAATTCCGAGTACTCATTTTCGTGCCTTACGCGAAAGATTCTGTCTTTAAGGTAAGACTCTAAGATTCTATAGAGTTTTTCTGGTAAGCTAAGCCTTAACTTGTACTTCAGGCCTTCGTGCCACACCTTGTCGAAGGCTTGCGATACGTCGAGAAAAGCGCTAGTACATATCTTTCTCGCTTCCAGAGCTTTTTCGATTTCGTTTGTTATTCGATAGACCTGGTTGATTGTTGAATGCTTTTTCCTAAATCCGAATCGGTGATCCGGAATCAATCGTCTTTCTTCAATGATTGGTTGCAACCTTTTAAGCAACAGTTTCTCGAATACCTTAGATATTATCGGCAGTAGCGAAATAGGTCTGTATGACTTTTTGTCGTTTGGACATTTTCCTGGTTTCGGAACCATTATGACCTCGGCCACTTTCCATTGCCTTGGAACATATAAAATTCTCATGGAAGCGTTAATGATATAGGGAGGCTTGCCCGAAGCTTTTGTCGGTAGCTCCTTTAGAATTTCGCTTGTAATTAAGTTGTAGCCAGGGGCTTTGTTGTTTTTCAGATTATTTATCGTTTGACGAAGTTTAGCCAATGACACGGTTTTTATTCTATAATTATCTTGTACCGCATAAGGATTGAGCTCCTCGACCAACGGTTCCCCGTCAAACGGTTTGAATGTTTCTGTTAGGTAATCTGCAAATAAATCCGCTTTTTCTTTGTCTTCTCCTGCCCATTTGCCGTTGGCTTTTCTTAATAGCGCAGAGTGTGCTATATGCTTCTTAACGGACTTGACTGCTTTCTAAAGAAAGTAGTTCGAATCTTTATCGGCAGTCCAACTTTCGAGGTAAGCAGTAGTCTCGCGACTTTCAAAATCTTGAAGTTCGTGCTTCAGTTTGTTAGAAAGGTGGTTCAAGATGGTCTTATCCGGGAGTGCTCGTGAACGTTGCCATCTCTTGCGCGTTCTCCCCTTTTCGCATATTAGCTCTTCTATTTCTCGCGGATATATTGTTCCGCTGTTAACCCATAGCCAGTGAACGATTTTCTGTCGTCTGAACTGCCTGCCCAGTCAGCATCAGCATAGCCTTTGAGACGTTGTTTAGTCTGAAAATATTTAATTTTGAAATTGAAACTTCTATTAAGGTACCTCATAATGTGTTTCACAGCATTCAAATGCTCAAGGTGTGGGTTCTTGTTGAACTGAACAAGTTTACACACTGAGTGTATCATGTCTGGCCTAGAGCAAACACACAGGTACATAAGAGATCCTATGAGAGATTGGTATAGCTTCTCATCCACCATCGCACACTTCGATCTGGAGCACTCTGAACATTTTTTAAAGAACAGAGCCATTTTCATTCTGCATACATTTTTCTGATTATTGAAATTAATAAAGCTCTCTGGTTGTTCCATAAAAACTTTTTCCTGAAGTTTGCCATTTAAGTACGCGGATGATACATCCATTTGATGAATAAATAGATTAACTTCAGCTGACAAAGCGAGAACAATCCATATAGACTCGTATCTCACGACGGGTGAAAAAGTCTCCTTATAGTCCAAACTATACCTTTGGCTGCATCCCTTTGCCCAATTTTGCTGCATCCCTTTGCTCATCCCAATAGTCGCGCTCTGTACCTTGCAATCTTGCCGTTTTTGTCGTATTTAATGTTAAATGCCCATTTGCATTTAATAGCTTGTCGATTTTTGGGTAAGTACACCAGCTCCCAGGTTCAATTTTTTTTTGGTGAATTTATTTTCTCTTGCATCGCCTTCTTCCATGCATCTGCGTCTTCTCGGCACATTGCTTCATTAACGTGAAGTGGATTCCCCATCGCCTTAGCACCAAAGAATTTTATATATGAAACTGGATTTCTGGGTCGCAAACAATCTGTTCCACGATCGCTATCAGAACCTGGATCATTACCTTCCTCAGCATCAAAAAAGACCGCATCAGCAACAACAACAGCATTTTCTACACCACCCCTATCTTCTGCCTGCATTAATTCTGGCTCGACCTCAATAGCCTCATCTTCTTCAACATCCCCTTTTCCACTGCTATGGCCATCCACAGGACCCACAACGGCAGAATTTAATTCGTTTGCTTCATCCTCTACTTTATTGGATATGAAAGGATTAAAAACAACATAATTTTTTACAGACTAATTTTCTTCAGGTGGTATAAAGGGCACTTTGTTTGCTTCATCAGTCGCAGAGCTATGACTATATTTTAAAACAAAACGTACATCTCGACTAGTGTGAATGCGTCTACTTCTCGGCTCAAAAAATCTGTACGCTTTTGATGAAGTTGAGTATCCTACCATAAAAAAATCGATACCTTTAGAAGGAAATTTTGATTTACCTGGACGTTTATTCAAACTGCCTTGCCATGTCTGCCTTTTGCCCAAAAGCTTGAAGATGAGAAAAGTTTGTAACCAAACCACATTTCATGGGGAGTTATGTTTCTCAGAATTTTTGTTGGCGCACGGTTTCGCAAGTAGACGGCTGTATGTATCGCCTCCGCCCATAAAAATTGGGATAATCCCGAATCTTTTTACATGCACCTAGCCATTTCAACCAGTGTCCTGTTTGCACGCTCCGCGACACCATTCTGTTGAGGTGTATACGGCACGGATAATTATCTTTTTATACCCTCGAGTTTTAAGTAATCGTCAATGTCTTTTTTTATGTATTCACCGCCGTTATCCGAGCGATATATTTTAATTTTGTTATTTGTTTCCCGTTCAACAATACTTTTAAACGTTTTAAAACACTCGAACACATCGCTTTTATTTTTAATAAAATATACAAATACCTGACGGCTATAATCGTCAATAAAAGATACAAAATAGTTCGCACCTCCGAGGGAAGCCACACGCATCGGCCCACAAACATAAGTTCTAATGTTTTGGAACTGCGTCTATCGAGGTTTTTGGGAAAAGGCCGGGAGCATATTTTTCCCTTTAAACATACTTCGCAATCCGACATCGCACTACCGGGGTTAATGTTATATCCGCGCACCATCTGATTTGAGTTTAGAACTTTGAGGCTATTTACATTCAGGTGGCCATATTTTCGATGCCATTCGAACATGTGTTTACCAACTGTTTTGGCACTACATACCACATTTCGTTTTTCTTTAAAAAATAAAGAACTCGCCCGTCTTTTTAGCGCGCATTATTTCAACACCTTCCCGATTTTTAATTACACCGCACGCATTATTTAATTTAACGGTTAGTTTATTTTCAACCACTTTTCGCAAGGAAATAAAATTAGATTGAGTACCGGCACATACAACACGTTTACCAACGAGACTTGACTTCCTCGTGTTTCGATTTTGACTGTTCCTATACCTTCCGAGTATATAAAATTACTTCCCGCTACCTCGATTTTTTCTATGTGCGGTTCTATAGTAGGAATCGCGTCTTGTCACAACACATATGGCAAGTTGTCACAACACATATGGCTGAGAACTTTTTGCGTCAATTTGAGCGTTAACTGCCGATGCACTCTTAATGACAAACACTGACGAGATTTTATTTTTATTTACTTGTGTTGATGGGCAAGCAAGTGCAAAATGGCCCTTCATATTGCAATTGTAGCATTTTTTGTTAGACTTTTGTGGCTTAAATGCATTAGTTTTTCTATGTTTTGTAGGAAAGCAGATTCGTGGGTTGTAGTAACTGTGTTGGTGTCACCTTCTCTCCGTCTTGCCTCCTCCATTAACTTTACCTTCAAAGCCTTTGCCTTAGGCAAAGTGTCGCGTGACACTAATTATGAAGTTATCATAATTTTTCGGCAAACTGGATAGCATGATTATAGCAAGAAGCTCGTCTTGCAAATTAATGTCCATTTCAGTTAATTTTTCGAACAGATCAAAAAATTTATTGAGATGATCCGTCATCGATCCCTTTTCAGTCATTTTTAAGCCAAGTAACTGCTTGAAAATTGTAACTTTACGCGCTGGTCCACTTGGACAATGGACCTCTTCTAGTCTCACCCAAGCATCGCGTGAAGCACTACAATTTTTAACATGGTGTAATTGGGACGGCTTCAGGCTCAAAACTATTGTAGCCAGCGCTTTGTCGTCTTTGATTTTCCAACCCGCTGCCCTTTAATTTTCAGTTGGACGAGTTGTAGCTTGAGAAACATATTCCCAGAGCTCACAGTGGATCAGCACTGATTTCATTTGCACTTTCCACGTGTCGTAATTGCTGTCGTCGAGTTTGTCAATTTGATACAATCCTGTGGTCATTATGACTGGCTTTTCACTTGCACTAATTCAATATAGAAAAACAATAAATCTTCAGACAGTTTCGCGGTGAGCACGCTCAATGAACGTCGAGTTTGTCAATTTGATACAATCTTGTGGTCATTATGACTGGCTTTTCACTTGCACCAATTCAATATAGAAAAACAATAAATCTTCAGACAGTTTTGCGGTGAGCACGCTCAATGAAACTTAATCGAAACGTTCGGGGTGAGTACGTAAGAGCTCATTTTAATTAATACCCAGTATCACCCGAAAAACATTTAAAATGTCAATTAGCCACCGCGAAAACCTCAAAATTTATATTATAATTTGCTGTTTTCACCGTGTTTGCAAGAAGGTTGCGCAATCTCCCGAGGTCTGCTATCCCGACGATGTTTATTGCGGGGGTGGACGAATTTTGTTTGAGCCAGAGGGCTTATATTCTTTTTGTGTTACTTCGGGAGAGGAATCCGCCTTACGCTTCTTGCTAGGCCTTTTCTTTAAAGCGGAATCGGTCTCAAGTGCAATTTCGTAAAGTATTCGCTATCACTCTTTTGTTACCTCACAGTCCTCGTTTCCTTTTCGCAGCCCATCACCCATTTTAAGATCGTGGAAGAGTTGCTCAATTTCATTAAGCCTAGCTCGCAGTTCATCTTTTTCCTTTTCTAAGCCTTTAATTTTCACTGAGTCCTGGTTTCCCGGTGGTTTACTCTTGTTTACTCCTGGTTTACTCTTTTTCCGCCTATGTTCGATCTAGGTTATCGATCGATTAAGTTTTGTCCTCTTTTCAAAAGGATTTATAAGCAATAAGACGCTCTCCCTAGAATCCGTAGAGCCTGCCTCCGAAGAGGATGGATTTTCCATCATAGCTGGTCTGCCACCTGGGGAAATTAAATCTTTCGTTTTGTTTTTTTTTTTAAATTGTCGTTTTTATAAGAAATAGGTAAGTCACTCCTTTTCCCATTTTTAAATTCAGCCGCCCCTTTGCAGACAGACGCCGACCAGAGAGCCGCATATTATGTGACAGACACTTCTGGATTTTTATTACACCTTCAAATTCATATATGACTTTAAACTTTGCTATCAAATGTTACCCGGAATGAAGCAGCTTCGACAGCATCCGTTGCAACAATAAAAACTACTTATTCAGGCGGATTTTAGACGGCTCTTTCGACAGGCATACCTAACCTCAAGACTATTCTAACCCCCATCTTGCAGGGGAGAATTGGGGGATCTTTATTTGCCAACCTAAAAGACAAATATGCAGTACATTGGTTCAAAACAATATTCTTAACTGTACTGATACGATGTACATCTCCAATGCGAGCGGGGTAATGGGAATGTGTATAAAGTGTTCAAAAATTACATAGGGTGCACGTAATGTTATATGTATTTTGGAATAAAAAAAAAGAATTCCGTTCATTAAACAATCAGCGTGTTTTAATAAAAAAATCATTGATGTCCACTTGTACCTTATTTTATGATTTCACCATATTTTGGTATGATGTAAGGGAGGGGCAAGTAAAATTAATGTAATTTATCTTTTCGTTTCAGCAATATTCGGCCAATATTCTAGATGACCCTGAATTGATTGCTGGCAAACATCGCACTTTACTCACGTTTACCTCCTATATGACTTCAGTAATCGATTACGTGCGGCCATCTGACTTGAAAAAGGAGCTAAATGACAAGTTCAAGGAAAAATTCCCACATATTCAGTTAACGCTAAGCAAGCTGAGAAGGTAAGTCTGTAACTCATATATAGCACATCATAGTTTCTTTGATTTCTTTTAATAATGCGAATTAATAGAAGTAAAACATGGTACTAAGTACTACAGTTTGTATGCAAAAGTAACAATACCACATCCTATCAAGAGATGGGAGTAATGCATAAGTTTGCTAATGAGATTTTACGTGGCATAATTATTAAGTGGAATTAATGCCAATGAAAAAAAAAAATATTTCATTCGCATTGAAAAATTCAATGCTATTATTTTTTACACCCTACCCAGTGTGTTAAATTTAAAATTTAGTAGTAGTAGCAACGTTTAAGTAAAGTTTGATTTTGTTGGTCTTAAAGAATTTTTCATGAAGTTTACAAGTTCGCAAAATAAAGCGTTGGCATTCGACCTGGTTCGGCCTGGCAGGGACCCAACCTACCTGGTTTTAATACCTCACCCCATAGGATAGGAGGTATATGAAGTTTGATTCATAGCTTGTAACATAGTGAAATAATCACCGTGGACTCCCAAGACCTTAAAGGCATATGATCGAAATCGAATTGTAAGTCGAATGAGCTATGTCCGTCCGTCTGTCGGTAGTTTTTAGGCCTTAAATTTTGAGCTAGGAAGTTGAAACTTGATATCTGTTTTTTCTAGGTCCTGAAGCAGTACAAGTGTAAAGTTTTTTGAAATCCACCCTCTGATAAGCCCACTTTACTTAATAGTTTAGGAGCGTGTCGATGAATAAAAATCTTTATGGACTTCAATTATAGACTTCAATCTAGACTTCATTTAGACTTCAATTATAAATTCAGTTTAATTAATTAATAAATATAATATTAAATTCAACTCTTAGTAGGTATATATGTACGGCTTAGGATGATAAGCTGACAAGTCGAAGGCTTAAACACGAGTGAAAAAGTTAACATCGAAAAAGTACAATATGGTATAACGCTAAAGTGTTACATCTTGAGGATGATGCATGAAGTTCGTGTTATTAATTCGGATCCAAAACTTGAACTTATAACAAAGCGTCCGATTGTAAAGTAGACTCCTGCAGCACTCCCCCTCCAGTAACTTTGTTACGTTGTGGTAAGTCCTTATGCATTCCAAATCTTTTTGGAATTCGAACGGATCTTCCTGATCGAGTCTTCTTGGAAATGATGTCGTCAGATATCTCTGGCGAGACGGGTGACGGTGGTGATTGTTGTAAGGTGGGTGAATGGCTGTTCGTCTCAACTGGAAGTAGAAAAGCAGGTTTAAGACGATCGATTGAGACTGTTACATCTTTGCCTCTTTTATTTAGTATTTATCTTACTATTAAGTATTTATCTGATCTCTTCACGACCAGAAATGGACCTTCGTACGGCTGTTGAAGTCCGGTTCTGATAGCATCTCTTTGAATGAAGACGTTTGATGTAGTAGAAAGTTCCTTGAATACAAAGATCCTTGGTGAGCCATGACGAGAAGGTGCAACTGGTGATAGCTTTTCAAAATGAAGTCGAGGCTGATTTACAAAGCAGTTGTAAACAATTGTCGTCAGATGATTTATGCAGAACAATCTCGATAAAGCCTGGAAAAGATCGGACAAAAATTGTAATGGCACTCCAAAACGTGCTTTCCAATTTGTGAAGAGAGCCCTGGCTAAAGTTTCGGCAGTAGAATCTTCTAACGGGTAGGCTTCTGGCCTGCGGGAATATCGGTCGACGACAGTGAGACAAAATCTGGATCCCCCAAGAGGTCCAACAAAGTCGACGTAAATATGGTTGAATGTCGAAGATGGCTGTACGATTTCTCCTACCGGTTTTGACGTGTGAAGTGATATCTTCGATCGCTGGCATGGACATTTTACATTTTAGCCCATGCTCTGCAGTCTTTGCGGATCGAGGGCCAGACAAATTTTAAAGAAACCAGTATCATAGAAGCGTTTGTATCAGGGTGGCTCAAGCTGTGCCGCGATTCGAATACTTGACGGCGGAAAGGTTTTGTTACAAAAGTTCTAGCAACACCCTTTGAGACATCACAGAATAGTTGGAGTTCGGAGCTTGGAAGTGAAATTTTAACAACCCGTAATGCAGAAGCATGTTTAATAATGTTTTCAAGTTCTGTATCATCTTCTTGCGACGCTGCTTGTTGCTACAAGAGCAATAGCAGAATAATAATCCAAACCGGTTTCCAAAATAAGTATCGAGTACCTTCGACCACAAATCCAATGGAGATGTCTCCAGCAAACATATCACAACTCCTCAGTGGCGATATCATTCAATTTTATTTTCTGGCATAATTTATAACCAGAAATTCAATCAAAAATTTTTTTGGCACTACATGTGCATATATGTATAGATTTATAATTGGAATGCGATTTTGAAAAAGAAATCCTCCCAAACTCTATACAACTTCAATAAACATTCTACAATCTGAAAATAAATAATAGTTTTTTCTTTAAAATAGCAAAGGATTTTACCAAAATTTACCAAGATTGTGCTACCTTCGCCTTCGCCATGACCAGAGCAACTTCCACTTCGTCGTTCCGCTGATAACGCAAATAACCCACTGCGGCAAAGGCTTTTTCCAAAGCGTCAACGAGGACCAAAAGGCTTATTTGGGCATCGTTTGGATTCCAGGACACGTAACGGCACGGATTGCGTTAAGTCTCATTTTTCCTCAGACATTGACTAAAGTTTAACCACGAAGTACGCAGATCAGACGAAACTTGCTCGTCCTAGTTTAAACCCTCTCGCCATACATCCTGAAGTAAAATACGTTCTCGAACGACAAACAACGAAATGATTCCCAAATGATCAAAATTCCTCATAATCGTTTTTAACATTTGACGTATTGTTACAGGGACACCGCCAGCCAACATCGCATCCAGCACTTCTTCCCCCGAAAGCTTATACGAAAATATATTAGGAGATAGATACCAATACATTCCTAAAATATTAGCGACAAAACACTCGCACTCATTGGGATCGATACTCACCAACTTTGTGTTGACGTGGTTTGGATGGCATTCGTTGCAAAACCGCTAGGCTATTAGATTGCACTCCTACGAGCTCGAAATTCATTGAATGGCATATGCGAATGGCATCTGACGTGACCGCTACAGCTTGCTCCACTGTGTCGTGGCTGTTAAAGTATTCATCAAAGTATGTTCGCTTCGTTAATCCATCGACCGTTCCGAAATCTAGAAAAGCAAAAGTGTCCACAAACTTCCTTTCAATCGCGTAAATCCGAATTGGAACCACTTTAAACAAGATCGCAAGATTGCACGTGCGGTTGAGGACCGAATGGAGCTGCTGCTATATAAAGCTCCACGTTACTGCTGGATGAAGTAAATGACGGATGCAACATGGCGACGGTTACCACCATTTGTTCCACACGTTCTCTTCTTGGAACAAATTCTCCTTTCGTGTTTCGACGGATCCAGACAAGTAAAATAGATGGCCTTATCTCTGGCAAATGCCAAACGTTGCTCCGGTTCTAAATTTAAGAACTCGTCACATTGAACCAGAGTATGTTTTTGTTGCATTTACAACATTAGGCGGATGTCAAAGGAGATTGAGATTGAGGATGGGTCAGAACACGAGAAGGTTTCGAGCTATTTGTTACCTGAGGTCTTTTAATTTCAATGGGCCCTGGTGTTCTTAATAAGTCTGGTGGCAAATCAATTAATTTCTCGGTCAAAAAACTCGGCAAAATGACGAAAGTTAGCGTGGGTCAAATTAGATTTTCTTTTTTGCCATTCCTGATATAGCCCAGCACCTAATTTGGATGCAAGATTTGTCAAAACATACCCGTGTGATCCTCCTCCCTATTCATTGACTTAAGATCAGCTACAAAATCATTAACCTTCACCGCCCATACGCGAAGCTTCGGATCACATTTTGACGTTTATTTTAGCAACGTTAACAGTTCCGTGGTAAGATCGTGCACAAGAACATCTGTCCGCCCAAACATAGTTCGAAGAGAATCCACAATCGCATCGGCATCGGTCGAATACTTGAAGGGGTCGCTCACAAGTTGGTACGCCTCCTCTTTTAGAAACCTACGTTGGCGAGCCACATTTTCTTTATCGCTGAATCTTCCTTCGGTCGTGGTAGACTTATATACCTCTTCGAAATATGGCCACTCCCGTTTGTTATCGCCAGAAAAAACGATGAGCTCTTGAACGTTGTTTCGGTTGAGAATGGTTAAGAGATTAGCCATATCCTGGTCGCTAATTGAGATGTCTTCACCTTTATCACGACGCACAGGCATCCCACGCAAGAGAGTGGACTCACAAAGATGAGCAGAACTGTCCAACAAGGTCTTGTGATTTTCTTGAATTCTTTTTATTATTTCCAATCGCTCGTCGGATTTTTTAGCACTTTCATCTTCTTTAGAAGCACTGGGCGAACTTGATACATTTTCTTATGATTGATTCTTGACAGATGACGCTTTCGAAAGTTTCAACTTCACTTCCGAAAGCTGAGCGCGCAGGTCCGACAAATCCTTGTCACGCATGTGTTGAAGATACACAGCTGGCGTTCTTAGGATCGTAATCGTAATCTTCTCTCAAAACACAGTCCTCCTGCTTACAAAACTAAGGCATGTTTGTATCGTGCTGGTTAGGATCAAATTTGTGACAATCGTAATGCCACCACCGTTTGCATTTGTCACAAGCCAGCATACAATCATCGTCCGGTCAGCGACACGAAGGAGACGTGCAGCTGTGTATCTCGTTAACCATTTCAGAAATTTCAAAGAAATGTTCAATCAATTAAAATAAAATTTTGTTGCTACAAAAGCAATAGGAGAATAATAATCCAAACCGGTTTCCACAATAAATATCGAGTACCTTCGACCACAAATCCAACGGAGATGTCTCCAGCAAACGAATCACAACTCCTCAGTGGCGATATGTTTGTGATGAAGCGTCGGTAAAAATTAGATGTTTGGATTGGCCCAGGAATCTTTTATGTTGCTTGTCCGTAGCTGGAGGTTTGCAATTGACGATGGCTTGGACTCATTGTTTGGGTGGTTGCAGGCCATCCTGGAAATCAAATAACCTAAAAAGGTGATTTGGGACTAGCCATATTCAAACTTAGCTAAGTTCTCAACAACACCATATTTTTGAAGACGTTCGAAAAGATTTTTGAGGTGGCGAAAATGTTGCTCTTCATCCTCTGATGCCACTAAAATCTCATCAAGGTAAGGAAAACAGAATTTGAGACCATTTGTCACTTCACAATTTTCACTTCTCGTTCAGCCTTCAAACCGTTTAGACGTGCCTTCGCCATTCTCCATATACATTAAATTTTTTTTGTTTCTTTGTTTTTTACCCTTTAGTGTTGTGAAAACGCAAACTTCGGTATACTCATTGACCTACTAATTTAAAAAAGTGTTTACGCCCTCAAACCCCTGTGCATAACAAGAACAAAAACAATCGAACAATAATTCATTCTCTGCCATTAAACTCAGTGACATTAAATTCAGTGACCTACTAAATCAGCCAATGAAGCCCGTTCTCGTTTCCCGTCTGTTGGTTGAAATTGCATTGTTTGCTACGATTTTTCGCTTTCAATCCCCATTCATCATCATCATCATCATCATTTTCGGATGCCGCTTATCCTTTAAAAGGGTCGCGGAGCGAGGGTGGATAAGTGGTCCTCCCAACTTTCGCGATCTTCCGCCACCAACTCAAGAGGCTCCGGCGCAATCCCCAGGCGGGACTCAGAGAGGTTCTTTACCTGATCCCACCACCTGTTTCTTGGCCTACCAGGGGGTCGACGCGCTCGCATCTCGGCTAGCATGACCTGTCTAGGAAGTCTATCATGGGGCATGCGAACAACGTGTCCAAACCATCGAAGAATCGATCGCTCCACTCCGATCCGCACCACTTCCGATGAGGGTCGGAACGAACACTGAATTAAAAACTGAGATCTTTGCTTTCACTCCAAGCTCAGCTTTCCTGATGACCGGCCGGCGCAGTTCCTTTACTATTGCTCCAGCTTGGCCAATTCTACAGGAAAACTCAGTATCACTCCTTCCATTTTTCGTGAAAAAGACCCCGAGATACTTAAACTTCTCCACCTGTTTTAATGGAATTCCATTTCTGTGCATGGTACACTGCACAGGAGTTCGGGAAACAACCATCACTGCCGATTTGTTCACGTTTACTTTCATCCAAGCATCACCACAGACGGCTGCAAACCTATCCAGTGCTCGTTGAAGTTCCTCTTTTGATGATGCAAGGATGGCCAAATCATCTGCGAAAAGCAGATGGCTCATCCTGATGCCAGCCAATTTGAAACATTACTCGCCAAGACTGCGCTTCACCATCCAGTCCATATATGCTATGAAAAGAAGCGGCGACAGAACACAACCCTGGCGAAGTCCAACGCGCACATCAAAAGGACGGGATTTGACGCCATTTATCCGTACACAGCTTCTGCAGTTTCCATACAAAAACTGGATGGCTCTCAGAAGAGGCCTACTCAGCGCATAGTCCTGAAAACTCTCCACAGTGTATCCCGAGGGACTCGGTTATACGCCTTTTCCAGATCTACAAAACACACATAGACCGGTTTGGCATATTCCCAGGCCTTCAGAGTAAAAAGCTGGTCGGTTGTGCCTCTGCCAGGCCGAAAGCCGCACTGTTCTTCCTGTAACAAAGGCTCGATTACAGCTCTGGAACGCGTTTCCAATACCTTCGCGAATACTTTTCCCGGAAGACTCAAGAGAGATATGCCCCTATAGTTGGCGCAATCTTTCCTGTTCCCTTTTTCAAAAATGGGCACTATAACTCCTGTTTGCCAATCGCTTGGTGCTTTCCCGCTATCCCAAGCCACCTTAATGACACGTGTTAGCCATTTAAAACCCTCTTCACCCATTGCCCTTAGCATTTCTGGCCGGATTTCATCAACTCCAGCATACTTGCCAACTTTTAGCGATTTAATCGCTTCACTGATTTCGTCTACTGTGGGACTATTCTCCGCCCTTATCTCGTCAGCAGTGGGAATGCCATCTTCAGTGCCCTGTTGGGGGTTAAGCAACTCCGGAAAGTGCTCTCTCCATCTGCGCAAGACATCGCTCTCATTTGAAAGAAGATTTGAAAGAAGTGTACCGTCCTTGGATTTAACCTCTTGAATGATATTTAACTTCCTTCCTCTGAGCCGGCAAATGGTCTGCCAAAATATCTTGTTTGCAGATCTGTAATCGTGCTCCAACTTCTCGCCGAACTTTTTCCATGAATGATCCTTGGCTGTTCTGACTGCCAGATTGGAAGTCCTTCGCGCATCATTGTACCGGGCTCGAGAAGTTGAGTTTCTACATTGGATCCACGCAATGCAGGCTCGCTTCTTCTCTCTGATGGCTTCTTGAACTCCAGGCGTTTTAAACCAAGCAGTTCTTGTCTCACCACCAGCTGCTACCCCAAGCCGCTTCACTCCACAAACATTTCCTCTAGAGGCAACGACTGCCGATAAAAACAATCGCCATTTCAATCCCCATTGACGATGAAAATAGCAAAGATTAGCTTGGTTGTGTTTTCTATTCTCGTTCGAAGCAGGTGTTGCGTTTCTGTATTGCATACCGCGAGAGTCCGACCTCGATCTATTTAGCCTTCGATTTTTGTCCACATGACTCATAGAAAATGCTTTGATTTGTCAACTCAGTTGTTCGACTTTTTGTGCTAGACTCGACAATGTGGATTCTGGGTGTTGTGCTGGCAATTTGTTGTTGTGGGATTATGTCATTGATTCTGTCTGCGATAAGACCAAGGTTGTCAAGATCTTCGGAGCTTTCTCTGGTCCCAGGACGGTGTGCAGCAAGTATAGATTGAGTTTAAACGGGCAATCTGTCAATCCAAATTGCTTTTAAAGCATCATCGGTGATGGTACCTCCGGCTAAATCCCTCAAACGTCGAAGAAACTGAGACGGTTATCTGTAGCCTAGCTGTTCTCTATCTAGCATCTGCCTTATCTGTTTGCCTGTAGATGGGACCAAACGAGATATAAGTTCTTCTTTTAATCGATCATATGAGTTACCTGATGGTGGATTGATTATGACGTCTTGTATTTCGGTATTTCTTAAATTTTCGGTAAAAATTCGGGAATTTTCGGGCATCGGAGCATAGATTTACAAGCGAAAACTACGCCTCGAGTTGTGCATACAAAGTTTCACATTTTCTTACCAGAATGTTGGTGGTCGCACACGAGCATGGCTAGCCTCCACCTCCGCACCCGAGACTGCTTGTGCTCTCTGGAAAATAAGTTGCTGCTGGAGTTCTGTATATTATTTAATTGGGTTTCGACTGAATTGCCATGCGGTTGAATTACTTGGCTATTAAGATCAACTTTAGGCGCTTGAGACGTTGGTTGTTGTTCGTTTTCTCCGGGCATTTTATTCTTGGCAAAAATAACTAGTGGGAGGGTTACAATCCGCTTAGGCGAATCGGTGGATACCCCATCCCAATTGACCACTGTCAAGCTCCGAATTGTGTCATAAATCTTTTTTGCTAAATTTCGGTTTCATTTAACTTTAATTGTATTTAGAATTTCTCAGTTAAAAATCTTCTCCCTAAGAAAGGGGCGTGGCATCAACCCCTTCTCAATAACATCGTACTTTTGTTTATATTTTTTATCAGAAGTGGTGTACACGTGGTGATTGCATTTTCATATTAAAAATTTGTTTTATACTTATAAACGCCCCCAAAAGTGGGAGTGGCAAAAATTTATACATTTGAGTTGATAGCTTACGCACATATCTGAACATTTTATAGTGCAAGTTTATTGGATTTAAAGCAAATATATCAAATATAAATCGTTTATTAGAATGCATATTAAGTATTACCACGCCTGCAAGGGGCGGTATTGGTTTTTTTTTAAATGCCAATCACAATGTACTTAAGTTAGGATATCGCATACCAAATTTCAGCTTCCTGCGACTTTAATTTTTCATGCTAATAAGTAAAGTGGGCGGATTTCAAAAAAATTTACACTTTTATTGCTTCGAGACCTGGGAAAAACAGATATCAAGTTTCAGGTTCCTAGCTCAAAATTTAAGGCCTAAAAATTACCGACAGACGGACGGCCGGACGGACGGACATAGCTCATTCGACTTACAATTCGGTCTCGATCATATGCCCTTAAGGTCTTGGGGGTCTACGATGATTAGGGGGGGCGGGCACACGTTTTTTCATGCATTTTTGCGAAAACGCGTCAAAACTGCAGTACTCAAACAGTTTTTGAAAAATATGACCTTAATAATAAATTAGCACTTGGTTTATTTTGAGTTGCTTTATACGTGTGTTCAGTATTGACTTTGAGCGATAAGCCGTTCAAAAGTTATGGCCTCCAACACTTGGAAAAACGTCATGCATTTTCGACTCTTCATTTCTCAAAAACGTTTTGATATTTTCGAAAAGTTTTATTTTTAAATTAAAGCTTAATTTTTTCTAAAACCTAAGTTTCGTTTTTCTAGTTCTTGCCTACTAAACTTCTTGAAACTTCTTCTTCTTACACTTAAAAACATTAAGTCAATTTTCACATGAAATTTCAAACTGTAATCAAGCCGCTATTGGTGCTTAAAAAAATCGCCATCTTTGGATTCTCTGACTATTTCCGCAGTTTATACGCACACCAAATTTTGTCTTTCTACGACTTACCGTTCAGAAGTTATAAAGTGACACGTAGGACGTGATACGTAGGACAACGTAGCGATACCATAAGAGGTCCTTTTTCCATTTTTGGGCGGACCGCTAAAAAAAGCGAAAACCGCCCCTATGAAGGCGTGGTCATATTTAATATGCCTTCTAATAAACGGTTTTTATTTGATATATTTGCCCAATTATAAAATTATAATTATAAAAATTATAAAATTGGTTTTATTTGATTAAAAGCCAAATTTCTTACATAAAACTGCAATCAACACGTGAGTATAAAACGTCTGATAAAAAATATGATAAAATTAAATAATGTTATTGAATAGGGTTGATGCCACACCCCTTTTTAAGAAAAAAGATTCTTAACTAAAAAATTTTGAACACAATTAAAGTAAAAAGAAACTGAACTTTAACAACCAAGTAATTGACGCAATTCGGAGCTTCAAAGTGGTCAGTTGGGATAGGGTATCCAATGATTCGACTAAGCGCATTGTAACCCTCTCACTAGTTTATCTTTAGTGAGAAGGTATGGAAATATGCCAAACCAGTATACGCGCGTTTTGTAGATCTGGAAAAGGGCCGAGTTCCTCGGGATAAGCTTTGGATCCTTTTTCAGGACTATGCATGCACCGAGTGGGCCTCTTCTGGAGCCATTCAGTCTTTGTGGAGGAACTGCAGAAGCTGTGTTCAAATAAATGGCTTCAAATCCCATCCTTTTGATGTGTGCGTTGGACTTCCCCAGGGCTGTTTCCTATCGCCACTTCTTTTTTATAGCATATATAGACTGGATGGTGAAACGCAGTCTTGGCGAGGAATCTTTCGGAATGGCTGGCGTTAGGATAAGCCATCTGCTTTTCGCAGATGATATGGCCATCGTCCGAATAGGAACTTCAGCAAGCACTGGATGGGTTTTCGGCCACCTGCGGTGAGTTTGGGATGAGAAAATCCGAAGGTAAACGTGAGAAAATCCGAAGTGATGATGAGAATAAAACATTAATATTAGCCGTCAGCCAGAAAATTTTAATTAAAAATAAATATTTACAATAAAATTCATTACTTTTTTTTTGCTTTGATTCGTACTCAAAAAATTGAAAATGCTTCATCTATAATTTGCTATGAATAGCTAGATAAAGATTTCAAATTATGGTTACTTCACTTGTTGACAGGGATTTCTTATCCCAATGTGCTCTTTTAAGCCCGCTCAGTATAGGACATATTGCGATTACATGTTGGACATATTCTGTTGCGTTCAGATTGCTAAGTGAATATTTCGCTTCCTCATTGTAGTTAGCTACGTGCGGCCTGTAGTTCAGCTGTAGAAGCACTCCCCTGGTCTTGAATAACGATGAAATAGTTTCAACGTTGCGTTGCTCATGAAAGTAGTTAAATCGCTAGGTCATACTCCAGAGTATTATTTTACGGTAACCTAGTTAAACTTTGGCTTAAGACGTATGTCTTAGTTCTTAACCTTTTCTAACTCTTGCCAAGTCCATATTTCGTCTCTAGCGTATTGACCAAATCCGTTCCGAGAGATCATCATTTAAGACTTATTGGTGTTCGCTTGCGGTTTTCACAGCGAGCAGTATTTTTCTTATTTGTTGATCATGTTTTGCATCATGGCTGGCGTTTCCGCAAAAATAACTATGTCGTCCGCTTACATCAGTGCTTTAACTATCTCGTCAAACCTTGAATGTATATGGAAACCTAAAGTACTATCACTTGAACAATAAGGTCGAGGCGCCTCTGGCGGACTGGAGTGATAGATGCTCAGAGGTCATATCTGACCCAAATTGTGTCAGCAAATCGGGTACACGCTTGAGTGTGGCTAGAGTGTGCAGAGAAATTCATCCTCTGCATGTGGAGGGAGGGTTTATTTCATTGTTTTTTTTCTTCGTTTTCTCTTACTACTTGGTAGCTTAAAACTCGATAGTACATTCACTTAGTCTGCAAGGGTCTTTTTTATAGTTCAGAGCTGGGTTTTTGCTCGCCGGATCCAGAGTTGAGAACAAAGAAGACTTAACTTTGTTTTTCCAGGTTGTCTGTCAGTATTTTTATTAATCTTACTTAACTCTTTACAATACTATGGTTCTACTTAGAGACTAGGACCTTAACGATGTTCATAATAACGCTTAACAATTTATCAATAACTTGAAGTAAGGGGCAAACGCACACTGTTGCTACTGGCAGAGGCTTGGTATGAAGGACATAACCAGACTCAATTATATCCTGCAGAATGGGTCAGCAGCATTACTGGTAGATGCTGTTACGACGAATATAACCAGACTCAGTTATACCCGGCAGAGTGGGTCAGCAACACAGTATTACTACTCGCAGAGGCTATTACGACGAATATAACCAGACTCAGTTAAACCCGGCATTTTTTTATACCATATGCCACAGGAATGGAGTATATTAAGTTTGATGCAGGCGAAAATGTAACATAGAGAAATAATGACGATAGTCCCCCAAGACCTTAAGGGCATATGATGGAAGCCGAATTCTGAGCCGAATTCCAAAATTCGGCGTTACTTCGCTTTGGCAAAGTGAAATATTACCGAATTTTGGAATTCGGCGTTATTTCACTTTGACAAAGCGAAATAACGCCGATTCGGCCTTATTTCGCTTTGAATTAATAAATATTTTCAGATAAAACCTTTCAGATTCGCACCCAGAAAATTTGCGACACGAATGTATAACACGTGCTTCAAACGCATTCATAACATTTTCATTTGATTTATTTAATAAAATAAAGTTTGAATTTAAGATAAGTAAGAAATTTTTTATTAATTATAACAAAAATATATGCATAATTATTTTATTGTGAAAGTGTATGCTAACGAAAACCAAAACTACTTATATCAATTTATACCATATGTATACCTATCAACCAATTACTTAAATAAAACGAAAAAGGAATGAATATTGATGTACAAAGTTTGAGAAAAACTTAAGAGATCTAAGAAAATTATCAGAAACTTATATAAAAAAAAAACTTTTTTTTAAGTCTAGAAAGTAGAAATTTACAATTTCGGAGTTAAACAATATATTTTTGTGCTACTTTGAACAATTTGCCTGCAAATTGGACAGAGAATCGAATTATTTACCTTAACATATCTCTCCGACAATCCTGTATAACAGTTCAAACACCGTTTGAAGTGATTACAAGGCTGTAGAAGAACAGTTCGAACATTTTCACAACATATAACACACAGAAGAGAGCCATCGTCAACATTAAAATTATCCGCTTCTCCTTCACATGGACCTAAATCGTCTTCATCTTCGTCGCTTACGCTTTCAATAAGCACATCTTCAGATAGTAAATTGTTACTTTCATTTGTCATTTGGTTGAAAAAATCATGGATCGAAATGAATTTTTTGTCGAGTTTATTTAAGGCCGCTTCAATTTGTTGTCCCCTATCTTTTTTGGCGGCTCAAAGATTTGGAACGTGCCGTCTATTGACATTATAAACTCCTTTGACTTTACGACGTCTTCATCAAGCAGGCAGTCTACGAACTTAAAAAAATTTCAAATTTCACCAACTTGTTATATCCCTCAACAGCGCTAGTTGTTGAGCCCTGTTGAGCCCTGAACAGGGATAGAGCTGAAGGAGTTTCCTAACATAAGCAAATTCAAAATTTTTTAACTAATATTTGTTCTTATAATTCTTAATTCTTAAAAAAAGGTAAAAAGAAATTCGAATTTTCGAACTGTTCTTAATCCATTTACTTATCGATAGAAGATAGTTAATAAATAATTTTCAAGCAAACGAGAAAGCAATAGTTCAAGAATTCACGCGAATTTTTGAACTATTATTTTCTCGTTTGCTTAAAAATTATTCATAAACTATCTTCTATCGATAAGAAAATGAAAAAATAATAGTTCAAGAATTCGCGCAAATTTTTCGAACAGTCGGCTTTGGAACTATTCGCTTTCTCAAAGTGAAATAAAGTCGAATTCTGTACACATTTCATTTGGCTTTATTTCGCAAGCACCATTCGGCGTTATTTCGCTTTGAATTAATAAATACCTTCAGATAAAATCTTTCAGATTCGCACCCAGAAAATTTGCCACACGAATGTATAACACGTACTTCAAACGCATTCATAACATTTTCATTTGATTTATTTAATAAAATAAAGTTTTAATTTTAGATAAGTAAGAACTTTTTTATTAGTTATAACAAAAATATGTGCGTAAATATTTTATTGTGAAAGTGTATATTAACGAAAACCAAAACCACTTATTTCAATTTATACCATATGTATACCTATCAATCAATCACTTTAATAAAACGGAAAAGGAATGAATATTGATGTACAAAGTTTGAGAAAAACTTAAGAGATCTAAGAAAATTATCAGAAACTTATAAAAAAAAAACTTTTGTTTTAAGTTTAGAAAGTAGAAATTCACAATTTCGGAGTTTAACATTATATTTTTGTGCTACTTTGAACAATTTGCCTGCAAATTGGACAGAGAATCGAATTATTTACCTTCACATATCTCTCCGACAATCCTGCATAACAGTTCAAACACAGTTTGCAGTAATTACAAACTGTGATTACAAAATTTCGAACAGTCGGCTTTGGAACTATTTAGCCATAGCCTTATCTATGATTCGGCTTTATTTCGCTTTCTCAAAGTGAAATAAAGCCGAGTTATGTACACATTCCATTTGGCTTTATTTCGCAAGCACCATTCGGCGTTATTTCGCTTTGAATAAATAAATACCTTCAGATAAAACCTTTCAGATTCGCACCCAGAAAATTTTCCACACGAATGTATAACACTTACTTCAAACGCATTCATAACATTTTCATTTGATTTATTTAATAAAGTAAAGTTTTAATTTTAGATAAGTAAGAAATTTTTTTATTAACTATAACAAAAATATGTGCGTAAATATTTTATTGTGAAAGTGTATGTTAACGAAAACCAAAACTACTTATTTCAATTTATACCATATGTATACCTATCAATCAATCACTTAAATAAAACGAAAAAGGAATGAATATTGATGTACAAAGTTTGAGAAAAACTTAAGAGATCTAAGAAAATTATCAGAAACTTATAAAAAAAAACTTTTTTTTAAGTTTAGAAAGTAGAAATTCACAATTTCGGAGTTTAACAATATATTTTTGTGCTACTTTGAACAATTTGCCTGCAAATTGGACAGAGAAGCGAATTATTTACCTTAACATATCTCTCCGACAATCCTGTATAACAGTACAAACACAGTTTGAAGTGATTACAAGGCTGTAGAAGACAAAGCGAAATAAGGCCGAATCGGCGTTATTAATAAATACCTTCAGATAAAATCTTTCAGATTCGCACCCAGAAAATTTGCCACACGAATGTATAACACATAGTTCAAACGCATTCATAATATTTTCATTTGATTTATTTAATAAAATAAAGTTTTAATTTAACAAAAGTAAGAAATTTTTTATCAATTATAACAAAAATATGTGCGTAAATATTTTATTGTGAAAGTGTATGTTAACGAAAACCAAAACTACTTATTTCAATTTATACCATATGTATACCTATCAATCAAACACTTAAATAAATCGAAAAAAGTATGAATATTGATGTACAAAGTTTAAGAAAAACTTAAGAGATCTAAGAAAATTATCAGAAACTTATAAAAAAAAACTTTTTTTTTTAAGTTTAGAAAGTAGAAATTCACAACTTCGGAGCTTAACAATATATTTTTGTGCTACTTTGAACAATTTGCCTGCAAATTGGACAGAGAATCGAATTATTTACCTTAACATATCTCTCCGACAATCCTGTATAACAGTTCAAACACAGTTTGAAGTGATAACAAGGCTGTAGAAGAACAGTTCGAACATTTTCACAATAATAACACACAGAAGAGAGCCATCGTCAACATTAAAATTATCCGCTTCTCCTTCACATGGACCTAAATCGTCTTCATCTTCAATAAGCACATCTTCAGACAGTAAATTGTTACTTTCATTTGTCATTTGGTTGAAAAAATCATGAATCGAAATGATTTTTTTGTCGAGTTTATTTAAGGCCGCTTCAATTTGTTGTCCACTATCTTTTTTGGCGGCTCAAAGATTTGGAACGTGCCGTCTATTGACATTTTAAACTCCTTTGACTTTATGACGTCTTCATCAAGCAGGCAGTCTACGAACTTAAAAAAAATTTCCAAATTTCACCAACTTGCTATATCCCTCAACAGCGCTAGTTGTTCTCATAGGAGCCCTCAACAGGGACAGAGCTGAAGGAGTTTCCTAACATAAACAAATTCAAAATTTTTTAACTAATATTTGTTGTTATAATTCTTAATTCTTAAAAAAAAAGTAAAAAAAAATCGAGTTTTCGAACTATTGTTAATCCATTTACTTATCGATAGAATATAGTTAATAAATAATTTTCAAGCAAACGAGAAAATAATAGTTCAAGAATTCGTGCGAATTTTTGAACTATTACTTTCTCGTTTGCTTAAAAATTATTCATAAACTATCTTCTATCGATAAGAAAATGAAAAAAATAATAGTTCAAGAATTCGCGCAAATTTCGAACAGTCGGCTTTGGAGCTATTTAGCCATAGCCTTATCCATGATTCGGCTTTATTTCGCTTTCTCAAAGTGAAATAAAGCCGAATACTGTACACATTTCATTTGGCTTTATTTCGCAAGCACCATTCGAGTTATTTCGCTTTGTCAAAGTCAAATAACGCCGAGTTCCAAAATTCGGCGTTATTTCGCTCGGCCTTATTTCACGGCACCGTTTTGTTTTTGGCCACGCCCATGTTAAGAGGTTGATATGACGAAATTGTTAAATTACATTTTTGGTATCGAATTAAAGAGTAATTGTTAAAATGCAATTTATACAATATTTTCGTTCCAAACCAAAAAATTTTTACTTAATGTGTTATATTAAAAATATTAAGTTCTACATTTGGGTGATATAAAGCTTTCGTCCACACCCATACTTGGAGACACTGTTGAGACATCAACAAAAATAGCTTCGGTCAACAAAATAATCGATCGAAGCGTCAACCGAAGCTTGCCCTCCAATATAGGTAGCAGGGCAATAACCCTACCCTACTACAAAAGTGAAATGTGCAAGATGGGTAGAATTACACCTGCCTACGTTAGTTTAATTGCGCTGTCATCTAGTTCCCACATAAATTTTGTAAATATCATATTACTTGCACTTAGTTATTAGTTAACGTTAGCATAAATTGTATATAAATAGGTAGAACAAATAAATTTATTGGCATTCATTGTCAGCAACCAATCGAACAAGCCTTTTTGTGTGTGATCTTGGTTTTGCGTTTAGTCAAACGCGTTGAGTTTATAAAATCGAAGTGTTCGATTTTTCATGGTCCTTCGAGCCGGATATTTTAATCGAGTGAGTTTGAGTCAGTTAAATTAGAGTCAGTGTTAGTTGTTGGTAGGAGACCAGCAGTTTAAAATAAAGAAAACTGTTTTAAATCTTTAGAAGGAACTAAGTGAAAAAAAAATGAGTGAAATTAATGAAATTGCATTAAGGCAAACCGCAATTACCGAAGAAGTACACAGATTGTGGACCAACTTCAAGAAGGATGGACCAACCCGATACTCTGTGGAGTACTTTGTGCAGAGATTGGAACGACTTGAGCAGTATTGGGTAATTTTCCAGAGAAAACAATCATCTGTTGGAAGATCTTAGGTCTGCGAATCCACAACATGAGTATTTCACGAAGATGTACTTCAATCAATTGAAGGAAAGGTATCTCGAGATCAAGGATACGCTTAATAAAAAACTTGATGAGGAAAGAAAAAAATCCAACCGTCGTTTGAGTTACCAACCGGCACTCAGAAAACAACGTTGCCAACAGCAGCCGCCTCAACTGATGAAGGGAAGAAGAAAGAAGAGACGCTGGACAACAACGAGTGCCCAACGAAGTTCAAGAAGTTAAATCTTATAAAGAAGAATTTTCAACGAATAATCCAAAACGTGGACTTCAATCAAACTCCAGTTTACTATGGGTTCAAATTGGATCAGTTAAGAGATTGCTGGGCAAAACTAACAGCTATAAACGAGGAAATTATGTTGTCACTTGAAGATGCTGATTACAATGTGGACTACGTAGCAAATTGTGAGTTTATCGATCTGGAGCAAGCATACCAAGAGGCGTACATTCAGCTTAGAGAAGCAGAGAAAAGAGGCCAACAGGAGGCAGTACCAGCATCAACTAGAATGCCACATGAAATTAAACTTCCAGCCATAAGTATGCCAGAATTCAGTGGAAAATATGAAGAGTGGACGTCATTCTGGGAACTATTTAGTTTAGTTCACCAGAACAGATCTTTGAGCGATGTCGAACGAATCCAGTATTTGAAAAGCAGTTTAAGGGGTAAAGCAGCAAGGATCGTAAATCATCTGTCACCGACATCGAACAACTATAAAACGGCGATAGAACTGCTAAGAAAGCGATTTCAGAATCCAGCTGCACTGGTCAACAAGCATATACAAAATCTACTTGCTTTGAAGCCAGTTTGATTTGAAAACGCGTTCGATTTGAAAAATCTTATGGACACAACAAGGGAAATTTTGTACGGCATTAATAATTTGGGAGTCGACGTAAAGTCCTGGAATCCATTGGTGATCCAGCTTTTGTATCCAAAGCTTGACGCCGATTCTAAAAAGTTGTATCAACAATCAAGAGGAAGTTCTACAGAAATACCAAAGTTAAGTGAATTTTTCGATTTCATTGAAGGGAGATTCCGAGGATTAGAAGACAGTAGCCAAAATAACCGTGAGCATCAACAACAGACACAGAAACCAGCATTTACTAAAACGCATTTGACTACAGTTAGTCAGTTAAAGTGCGCAGCATGCAACGAGTCCCATCAATTGTTCCAATGCAAAAGGTTCTTAAGTATGAGCCCAAAAAGTCGATCAGAAGTTACTCAAAAATCCGGGCTATGCTTTAATTGTTTACGCGATGGACATGCAGCGAAGGAATGTCCTTCAAGGAAGAGATGCCGAACATGTGGCAATCAACATCATTCCTTACTTCACTTTCTACGAGCTGAGACTGCGTCACCAACAATACAATCTTCAGATGAGATACCAATCTGAAGAGTCAACAACAACTGGGTGCGCTACCGCTTGCACGAAGAAGAGGATAGCTTTACTATCTACAGTCATGGTGAACATCTGTGTTAGAGGACAAGTGAAACCAGTGCGAGCTTTAATTGATCAAGGATCCCAATCTTGCATCGTAACGGAAACCTTAGCTCGACAGTTGAAGATACCACTAACCAAATACAAGTCAACGGTAAATGGAATCAACGGTCATGTGACCCCAATCATCTCAGTATGTAATTTCAACATTCAATCGATTCACGATGAAAGGATCAACCTTATGGTAGAAGCTTTAGTTATGCCCTCTATCACAGCCAAAATGCCAGGACAACAATTTACACCCAGCAAATGGCCACATATTCAAGGTTTGAGGTTGACGGATCCATGGTATGCAGAACCGAAGGATATCGAGCTGCTCATCGGGTCAGACATTCTACCACAATTTCTTACGGAGGGATTAGTAAAAGGGCCTGTTAACACTCCAATGGCCCAAAACTCGATTTGTGGTTGGATTCTATCCGGGCCTGTGGTGATTTCAACAACAGGGCACCAGGTGCATGCAAGCATTGTCACCTCGTGCGTCAGTGTGTGCAGTGAAGATGAAGGACTAAAAAAGTTTTGGGAACTTGAAGAAGTACCCGATGTAAGCTTCAAATCTGTAGAAGAAGAAATGTGTGAGACCCACTACAAAATGACACACAGAAGAGATAAAGCAGGACGGTACATTGTTAAATTACCATTATTAAAGGATCGTACTGTTTTGGGAGATTCACGCAAAATGGCACTAAAGAGTCTGTTTTTGCTAGAACAAAGATTTGCGAAAAATGAGAAGTTACGGCAAGAATATACTAAATTTATTGACGAATATATCTCTCTCGGCCACATGGAGCACCTCAGGACGGATCACAAAAATCATATTATCTTCCACATCATGCAGTTATGAAGGAGCACAGTACTACTTGCAATCTGAGAGAAGTATTCGACGCTTCAGCGAAAACGACATCTGGAGAATCGCTGAACAGCATTATGATGACAGGACCCACTATTCAAAGGGATTTGTTCCTCCTGCTACTTCAGTGGAGGTCATATTCCTACGTATTCACGGCCGACGTCGAGAAGATGTATCGGCAAATTTTGGTCGATCAGGAGGATCAAAACTTGCAGCGCCTTTGTGGAGAGAAAATGCTTGTGGCCCGATCAAGGAATATGTTCTAAAAACTGTCACATACGGAACAGCATCGGCACCATATCTGGCCATAAAAACTTTGTGTCAATTGGCTGAGGATGAGGAACATAACTATCCCCTGGCAAGCAAAGCAGTACTTGAGGGATTTTACGTAGACGACTGTCTTGGAGTCGCCAGCTCACTTAAGGATTGTAAAGAGTTACAACAACAGCTTACAAAACTTCTTCAGGATGGTGGATTCAACTTGCGCAAATGGACATCAAACAGTTCGGAGTTTCTTAAAGCTCTACCCGAAGAAGTCATCGAAATGAAACCAGAGCACGACTTTAACAATGAAGTAACATTCAAAATTTTGGGAATTAAATGGTGTCCGAGTACAGATGACTTCCAGTTTAACATCGATGTTTCGTCATTCAGTACCGAGAATACCAAACGATCAATCCTAAGCGACGCGGGAAAAATCTTCGATCCATTTGGTTGGTTGGCACCAGTTACAATTAAGGCGAAAGTTCTCATTCAAAAACTTTGGTTGTCGGGTATCAAATGGGACGATGAAGCTCCAACACGGATTCAAGATGAATGGAACGAGTTCAAGACAAGGTTATTGAAATTGGGCGAAGTAAGAATTCCAAGATGGACAAGGCATAAACTGTCAAACGGAATTTCACGGAGTCGCAGATGCCTCTGAATCAGCATATGCAGCCGTCGTGTATCAGAAGGTTATCAATGGTAGTTCTTCTACTATATCTCTCATTGCATCGAAAACTAAGGTGGCGCCTATTAAACAAGTTTCGTTGGCGAGGCTGGAGTTATGCGCAGCGGCATTGCTGACAAAACTAATGAAATATATCCAAGAAGGAACTGACACGAACTACTCCAGAATCTTTGCCTGGACAGATTCTACAATAGTATTGAACTGGTTGCAACAAAACCCAGTAAAATGGAACACATTCGTGGCAAATCGAGTATCCTACGTGCAGCAACATTCTAAGGGGCGATGGAGGTTTGTCCCTGGAAAGGAGAATCCTGCTGACATACCATCTAGAGGTTCATTTGGTGACTCACTGTTTGCCAATTCACGATGGTGGCACGGTCCAGAATGGTTGGAGAAAGATGAACAACACTGGCCAGTTGACAAGAGTTTAATAGACGCACAGGAGATGCCTGAAGCTCGAAAAAATATCACTTGTATGGCAGTGCAATGCAGCAATGAAGACCATTACATTTTTCTCGCATACTCGTCCTTAACAGAGCTTCGGCGCACCAGCGCATATTGTCTTCGATTCATGAACAACTGCCGGAAGAAAATCAGAGCCGAACCACTTCAGCTCAGCAGCTTAACCGTAGAAGAGCTTATCGAATCGGATAAAGCACTCATAAGAGGAGCACAACAAAGCTTTGCCAAGGAGAAAGATCAGTTAATAAAAGGCAATGCATTAAAATCAAGCAGCAAAATATCATCTCTAAACCCGTTCGTTGATGCAAATGGAATATTCCGAGTAGGAGGGCGCTTAAAACACGCAAATCTATCTATTGACCAGAAACATCCGATGATCTTACCTTCATCGCACTCACTTACGAAACTAATTGTCAAGCAAACTCACATTGACACACTTCATGGTGGCGTAAGATTGGCCTTGAACCACATCAGAAGGAAGTTTTGGATCATTCGAGGAACCAACACCGTCAAGGCAATCATAAATCAATGCGTAAAGTGTTTCCGATTAAAGGTCAAGGAGACTAGTCAACTGATGGGTCAGCTTCCTGATGCGAGAGTGAACTTTTCACGGCCATTTACTCACTGTGGAGTAGACTACGCCGGTCCTATCAACATAAGATGTTCCCAACTGCGAGGTGTAAGGTCACACAAGGCCTACATAGCAATTTTTGTGTGCATGGCTACAAAGGCAGTTCACATTGAGCTAACATCGGATTTGACTACAGACGGATTCATGGCAGCTGTACGAAAACAACTGGAAGACCATAAGACGACATCAATATTGGACTATTGGGTTCTGTGCAATTTTTGCAGCTGCAATGGTCGCAATTTGTCTCTTGGCTGTTTTACTGAAATACGGCAACTGTCGAGCTAGAAAAAATCATCCTATCAACATTGAGCTGAAACAAGACAAGAGCACTGAAGACAAGCAATTCGAGATTGGTTGGAACTCATCTTTGGAGGAGGCAAAATGTTGAGACATCAACAAAAATAGCTTCGGTCAACAAAATAATCGATCGAAGCGTCAACCGAAGCTTGCCCTCCAATATAGGTAGCATGGCAATAACCCTACCCTACTACAAAAGTGAAATGTGCAAGATGGGTAGAATTACACCTGCCTACGTTAGTTTAATTGCGCTGTCATCTAGTTCCCACATAAATTTTGTAAATATCATATAACTTGCACTTAGTTATTAGTTTACGTTAGCATAAATTGAATATAAATAGGTAGAACAAATAAATTTATTGACATTCATTGTCAGCAACCAATCGAACAAGCCTTTTTGTGTGTGATCTTGGTTTTGCGTTGAGTCAAACGCGTTGAGTTTATAAAATCGAAGTGGTCGATTTTTCATTGTCAGCAACCAATCGAACAATACTTTTTGTGTGTGATCTTGGTTTTGCGTTGAGTCAAACGCGTTGAGTTTATAAAATCGAAGTGGTCGATTTTTCATGGTCCTTCAGCCGGATATTTTAATTGAGTGAGTTTGAGTGAGTTAAATTATAGTCAGTGTTAGTTGTTGGTAGGAGACCAGCAATTTAAAATAAAGAAAACTGTTTTGAATCTTTAAAAGGAACTAAGTGAAAAAAAATGAGTGAAATAAATGGAATTGCATTAAGGCAAACCGCAATTACCGAAGAAGTACACAGATTGTGGACCAACTTCAAGAAGGATGGACCAACCCGATACTCTGTGGAGTACTTTGTGCAGAGATTGGAACGACTTGAGCAGTATTGGGTAATTCTCCAGAAAAACAATCATCTGTTGGAAGATCTTAGGTCTGTGAATCCACAACATGAGTATTTCACGAAGATGTACTTCAATCAATTGAAGGAAAGGTATCTCGAGATCAAGGATACGCTTAATAAAAAACTTGATGAGGAAAGAAAAAAAATCCAACCGTCGTTTGAGTTACCAACCGGCACTCAGAAAACAACGTTGCCAACAGCAGCCGCCTCAACTGATGAAGGGAAAAAGAAAGAAGAGACGCTGGACAACAACGAGTGCCCAACGAAGTTCAAGAAGTTAAATCTTATAAAGAAGAATTTTCAACGAATAACCCAAAACGTGGACTTCAATCAAACTCCAGTTTACTATGGGTTCAAATTGGATCAGTTAAGAGATTGCTGGGCAAAACTAACAGCTATAAACGAGGAAATTATGTTGTCACTTGAAGATGCTGATTACAATGTGGACTACGTAGCAAATTGTGAGTTTATCGATCTGGAGCAAGCATACCAAGAGGCGTACATTCAGCTTAGAGAAGCAGAGAAAAGAGGCCAACAGAAGGCAGTACCAGCTTCAACTAGAATGCCACATGAAATTAAACTTCCAGCCATAAGTATACCAGAATTCAGTGGAAAATATGAAGAGTGGACGTCATTCTGGGAACTATTTGAGCGTTTAGTTCACCAGAACAGATCTTTGAGCGATGTCGAACGAATCCAGTATTTGAAAAGCAGTTTAAGGAGTGAAGCAGCAAGGATCGTAAATCATCTGTCACCGACATCGAACAATTATAAAACGGCGATAGAACTGCTAAGAAAGCGATTTCAGAATCCAGCTGCACTGGTCAACAAGCATATACAAAATTTACTTGCTTTGAAGCCAGTTCGATTTGAAAACGCGTTCGATTTGAAAAATCTTATGGACGCGGCAAGGGAAATTTTGTACGGCATTAATAATCTGGGAGTCGACGTAAAGTCCTGGGATCCATTGGTGATCCAGCTTTTGTATCCAAAGCCTGACGCCGATTCTAAAAATTGTATCAACAATCAAGAGGAAGTTCAACAGAAATTCCAAAGTTAAGTGAATTTTTCGATTTCATTGAAGGGAGATTCCGAGGATTAGAAGACAGTAGCCAAAATAACCGTGAGCATCAACAACAGACACAGAAACCAGCATTTACTAAAACGCATTTGACTACAATTAGTCAGTTAAAGTGCGTAGCATGCAACGAGTCCCATCAATTGTTCCAATGCAAAATGTTCTTAAGTATGAGCCCAAAAAGTCGATCAGAAGCTACTCAAAAATCCGGGCTATGCTTTAATTGTTTACGCGATGGACATGCAGCGAAGGAATGTCCTTCAAGGAAGGGATGCCGAACATGTGGCAATCAACATCATTCCTTACTTCACTTTCCACGAGCTGAGACTGCGTCAACAACAACTGGGTGCGCTACCGCTTGCACGAAGAAGAGGATAGTTTTACTATCTACAGCCATGGTGAACATCTGTGTTAGAGGACAAGTGAAACCAGTGCGAGCTTTAATTGATCAAGGATCCCAATCTTGCATCGTAACGGAAACCTTAGCTCGACAGTTGAAGATACCACTAACCAAATACAAGTCAACGGTAAATGGAATCAACGGTCATGTGACCCCAATCATCTCAGTATGTAATTTCAACATTCAATCGATTCACGATGAAAGGGTCAACCTTATGGTAGAAGCTTTAGTTATGCCCTCTATCACATCCAAAATGCCAGGACAACAATTTACACCCAGCAAATGGCCACATATTCAAGGTTTGAGGTTGGCGGATCCATGGTATGCAGAACCGAAGGATATCGAGCTGCTCATCGGGTCAGACATTCTACCACAATTTCTTACGGAGGGATTAGTAAAAGGGCCTGTTAACACTCCAATGGCCCAAAACTCGATTTGTGGTTGGATTCTATCCGGGCCTGTGGTGATTTCAACAACAGGGCACCAGGTGCATGCAAGCATTGTCACCTCGTGCGTCAGTGTGTGCAGTGAAGATGAAGGACTTTTTTTTTTTTTTTTTTTGAATACTAGGATGGACGGAGACTAAAACTCCAAAATCTTTCAAAGATACCAATACGCCCACTATAGCAGGTACATAATACCGAAGTAGCCGATATTGGTTATGCCCGATTTCCACGTGCTAAAAAACCACCCATTTATGAGAGACACTATGAAACTGCCAGAACGCACTTCATAGTAGTAAATTTTCGCTCTCTCATAATACTTCTTGACTACAACTAAGTTAACTTAACAATTAACAAGTAGTTTACGCTTCCATAGTGTTGATCGCATTGGATAGGTTGCTTTCCAGTGAATGCACCTACTAAGCCGTTCATTAATGCGGCTTCACCCTACGTCGCTAGATCGAAGGGTCTTGTTCTTTGTAGTCGTCGCTCGTTGTTAACATCGTTAAGAGTCTCGTTTAGAGTACGGATCATTTCATTGTTGCAATGAACATGAAGGCGAGCATTAAGCTTTCGAGCGAAGTTTGTTACTTCTTCGCCCACGGTAGCTATTCCTAAATCTCTGTGAATATCGCTATTCCTAATATACCATGGAGCATTCACAATTGCTCTTAGTGTTTTGTTTTGGAAAGTCTGCAACATGGACATGTTGCTTGGCTTGGTACAACCCCAAAGTTGTATACCGTATGTCCAGGACGGCTTTAACACCTGCCTGTACAAGAGCAGTTTGTTATATGTGCTTAATTTCGAAAATCTTCCGATAAGCCAATACATTTCCCTGAGCCTAATCTCGAGCTCGTCACGCTTCTTCTTTACGTGTGGTTTCCACCTTAGTTTAGCGTCCAGTGTCATCCCTAGATACTTCGCTTCATTTGCATAAGGTATTTGTACAGAATTTATGAACAGAGGCAAATTGTTAACCCTTCTGTAAGTGAAATTCACATGCGTAGACTTGTTCTCGTTAAGAGCGATTCGCCAAGTCTTCGTCCAGACACAAATTCTGTCCAATGCTCGTTGGAGGTTTCTCGTTGATGACTCGACTGACTCACCTGTTGCCAGGATGGCCGTATCGTCCGCAAACGTGGCCACGACTGTCTCGTCATCTAGAGGTATGTCTCTTGTGTAGAGCAGGAACAGGGTCGGACCGAGGACGCTTCCCTGGGGTACGCCAGCCCGAATTTGCTTGAAACTCGAGTATTCACTACTACACCTAACACGAAAGAGTCTGCTTTCAAGATAATTTTCCAATATTTTAAACATGTCTTCCGGCAAGTTTTGCCGTAGCTTATATTTCAAGCCCTCGTGCCATACCTTGTCGAAGGCTTGCGATACGTCGAGGAAAGCACTTGAACATATTTTTTTCCCTTCTAAGGCTTTTTCAATTTCATGCGTTATTCTGTAGACTTGATCTATTGTGGAATGGTTAGGTCTGAAACCGAATTGATCATCCGGGATCAAGCGTCTTTCTGCAATTATTGGTTGTAATCGCTTCAGCAGAAGTTTCTCAAATACTTTCGATATTATCGGCAGAAGCGATATGGGCCTATAAGATTTTTTATCATTTGCGCATTTCCCCGGTTTAGGAACCATAATGACTTCAGCAACTTTCCATTGTCTTGGAACGTATAGAAGTCTAAGAGAAGCGTTTATCATATAAAGTAGCTTGACTAATGCCTTTTTTGGTAGCTCTTTTAATATTTCGCCAGTGATCAGGTCGTAACCCAGGGCCTTATTATTTTTAAGTTTGCTAATTGTCTGTCGGAGTTCAACTAACGAAACTTTTTTCATTCTAAAGCTACCAGGTTCCCCGTTGTTGTTTAGAACGTCAGCCAACGGCGGACCGTCGAAAGGCTTGAATGTTTCTTCTAAATGTTCAGCAAACAAATTCGCTTTCTCTTTGTCTTCTCTTGCCCATTCGCCGTTAGCTTTTTTTATTGGTGCCGAGTGGATTATAGGTTTCTTGATATACTTAACTGCTTTCCACAGCGAGTAGTTTGAGGTCCTATCCGCCGACAAGCCTTCAAGGTATTCAGTGGTCTCACGATTTTTAAGATCTAGCAACATTCCTTTCAGTTTGTTAGAGAGGTGGTTCAATAGGGTTTTGTCTGGGGGGCCCCTCGTGCCTTGCCATCTCCTACGCGCTCTTCTCTTTTCACGAATCAATTCTTCGATTTCGAGCGGATATGTTTTACGTACATGCCCGTCGGTGCTAACTGCGTTCTTTTGGGACGAATTGTTGTTCCAAGCAGCGCTCTGAATTGCTTCAATGAATTTGTCAACTGCGGTTTCTAACTCGAAAGGAGTTTTCAATGGCACATTCAAGCCAACACCCTCCTTGCAGTCCTTTCTGAAAGCGTCCCAGTTCATGTTTTTGCTAGCTAATCTAGGAGCTCTTTCTATTTTCGCCAGTCTTCCACCCATCTTCAAGATAACTCCTGAGTGGATCCTGAGCAAAGATCATAACACTCTTCAATTCGCGTAAGGTATTTGGGGTACCCTTTAGCGATGAAAAAATCGACAAGGTCAGGCTTTTTATTCCTATCGGTTGGCCAATATGTTGGCTTACCCGTGGAGAAAAAGTCCACCCCACGCTTCATACTATTTTTGTACAGTAATCTGCCTCTTGTTGAATTGCATCGTGAGCCCCAAAAAGTATGCTTCGCGTTAAAGTCACCCCCAATGATAAAATTGGACCCAATGAAGTCATACATACGATCAAGATCGTCTTCCACCAGTCTATATCCTGGCGGGAAATAACAAGATGCAATGTTATAATCTAAGCAGTCGATTTTTACAGAAACTGAACTGATCTGCATAGAGTCTAGCTCAACTTCTGTGTTCTTGAAGTGCTTTATGCAGTTCTTAATGTAGAGGGAGGATCCTCCCCTCGGATTTTGCGAAGGGTGATGTGCGTGATAGTCATTGTAACCTTTAAGTTTGGGTGTAGACCCGTTTTTAAGGTGAGTTTCCGTAATCATGCAAATATCAATATTGTTTTTCCGTAGAAATACTTCTAGTTCGTCTATTTTATTCAGAAGGCCGTTTGCATTCCATGTTAGTATTTTAAATAACTGTTTCATATTCATGTTCTCTTGTAATTTTTTCGAGGCGCAAACTCGAGCTTGCTCAGTTTGTCAAATATAACTTTGTTGATTTTAGTCTGATCCTCAAGTTTCTCCAAGATTACAGCGAGGATCTGAGACACTGCATCTGTTGTGGGCGATCTTGCTTTCGGTGGTTTCTCCGCTGCACTTGAACTGGCGCCGCTCTTTTGTGGAGCTTTTACGCCTTTTGTCGACGCCTCCTTTGCCAATCTTCCACTTTTGATCGGCTTTGGCGTCTTTGGAGTCTTTGGCTTAGGAGTTTCAGCAGGTTTTGGGCGTCCTAGGCTTTGATTCTGACCTCTAGTATTTTCCTTAAGAGGTTCTCGTCCCTTTTGCAGCTCTATGGCTACTTCGCATCCTCGATAGTTCGCGGGGTGGTTTCCGTGGCAATTGGCGCAAACTGCTGGAGCCTTTATGTCAACCTTGCACTCTGTTGACAGGTGTTTTCCGGCACATTTCACGCAACGTGGTTCTTTTTTGCAGTAGGCACTTGTGTGCCTGAATTCTTGGCATCGCTTACACTGTGGTATCAGTCTATTGCCCTTTCGCATGGGTTCGATTTTAACCCTGATGTTAAGTATCATTTTTATTTTATAAATATCGTTTATGCTCTCAGTTTTTTCAAAGGAGAGCATAAAAATTGGAAGGCCGCGTCTGATCACAGTGTCTCTTTCTCCTTCCGTGCGTTGCTTTTCCTTTTTAATGATATTGACGGCATCAATAATTTTAAGGCCTTTATTTTTTACGTCTTTTACAACGTCTTCTTTTGTGCATGATGGGTGGAGCCCCCTTACAATGACTCGCAGTGGTTTCTCGTACTTATTTTGATAAGTATACCACTCGATTCTTTCTGCATTCAGTCTAAGAGACAGTGCGCGATAGGAATCGGCGTTGTCAACATTTACTTTCCATACGTTATTTCGGTGCGAGGTAAGCTTATAGTTTTCTGTTCTCACCGTGTTTGCAAGAAGGTTGCGCAATCTCCCAAAGTCTGCTATCCCGACGATGTTTATTGCGGGAGGTGGACGAATTTTCGCTTCTGGATTAGCCTTGTTTGAGCCAGAGGGCTTATCTTCTTTTTGTATTACTTCGGGAGAGGAATTCGCTTTTCGCTTCTTGCTAGACCTTTTCCTTAAGACTGAATCGGTCTCAAGTGCAAGTTCGTCCTCGTCCGTGAAGTATTCGACTGCTGGTCGGTTCGGTGTTACACACTCTTTCGTTACCTCACAGTCTTTCGTTAAACGAGTATTTTTAATATCCTCGTTTTCTTTTCGCAGAGAGTCAACTTCCATTTTTAGATCTTGGAAGAGTCGCTCAATTTCAATAAGCTTAGCTCGGAGTTCATTATTCTCCTTTTCTAAGCTCTTAATTTTCACAGAGTCCTGGTTTACCGGTGGACTGCTTTTTCCGGATATGTTCGATTTAGGTGGTGGTGATCGATTTAGTTTTGTCGTTTTCTCAAAAGGATTTTTAAGCAATAAAAGGCTCTCCCCAGAATCCGTAGAGCCTGCCTCCGAAGAGGGTGGATTTTCCAGCATAGCTGGGCTGCCACCTGGGGTAATCAAATCTTTCGTTTTGTTCATTGCCATTTTTTTTTTAACTTGTCGTTTTTATGAGAAATAGGTAAGTCACTTCTATTTTCATTTTTAAATACAGCCGCCCCTTTAGAGACAGACGCCGACCAGTGAGCCGCACAATGTGTGACAGACGCTTCTGGATTTTAATTTAACCTTCAGATTCATCTATAAGTTAAAACCTTACTGCCAAAAGTTGCCCCAAATGGAGCAGCATCGACAGCATCCGTTGAAACATTAAAGAATATTTCTTCCGGTGGATTTTAGTCGGCTCTTACGACAGGCATACCTTACCTCAAGGCTATTCTAACCCCGACCTTGCAGGGGTTGAAGGACTAAAAAAGTTTTGTGAAAGATGAAGGACTAAAAAAGTTTTGGGAATTTGAAGAAGTACCCGATGATTTGAAGCTTAAATCTGTAGAAGAAGAAATGTGTGAGACCCACTACAAAATGACACACAGAAGAGATAAAGCAGGACGGTACATTGTTAAATTACCATTATTAAAGGATCGTACTGTTTTGGGAGATTCACGCAAAATGGCACTAAAGCGTCTGTTTTTGCTAGAACAAAGATTCGCGAAAAATGAGAAGTTACGGCAAGAATATACTAAATTTATTGACGAATATATCTCTCTCGGCCACATGGAGCACCTCAGGACGGATCACAAAAATCACATTATCTTCCACATCATGCAGTTATGAAAGAGCACAGTACTACTACCAATCTGAGAGTAGTATTCGACGCTTCAGCGAAAACGACATCTGGAGAATCGCTGAACAGCATTATGATGACAGGACCCACTATTCAAAGGGATTTGTTCCTCCTGCTACTTCAGTGGAGGTCATATTCCTACGTATTCACGGCCGACGTCGAGAAGATGTATCGGCAAATTTTGGTCGATCAGGAGGATCAAAACTTGCAGCGCCTTTGTGGAGAGAAAATGCTTGTGGCCCGATCAAGGAATATGTTCTAAAAACTGTCACATACGGAACAGCATCGGCACCATATCTGGCCATAAAAACTTTGTGTCAATTGGCTGAGGATGAGGAACATAACTATCCCCTGGCAAGCAAAGCAGTACTTGAGGGATTTTACGTAGACGACTGTCTTGGAGTCGCCAGCTCACTTAAGGATTGTAAAGAGTTACAACAACAGCTTACAAAACTTCTTCAGGATGGTGGATTCAACTTGCGCAAATGGACATCAAACAGTTCGGAGTTTCTTAAAGCTCTACCCGAAGAAGTCATCGAAATGAAACCAGAGCACGACTTTAACAATGAAGTAACATTCAAAATTTTGGGAATTAAATGGTGTCCGAGTACAGATGACTTCCAGTTTAACATCGATGTTTCGTCATTCAGTACCGAGAATACCAAACGATCAATCCTAAGCGACGCGGGAAAAATCTTCGATCCATTTGGTTGGTTGGCACCAGTTACAATTAAGGCGAAAGTTCTCATTCAAAAACTTTGGTTGTCGGGTATCAAATGGGACGATGAAGCTCCAACACGGATTCAAGATGAATGGAACGAGTTCAAGACAAGGTTATTGAAATTGGGCGAAGTAAGAATTCCAAGATGGACAAGGCATAAACTGTCAAACGGAATTTCACGGAGTCGCAGATGCCTCTGAATCAGCATATGCAGCCGTCGTGTATCAGAAGGTTATCAATGGTAGTTCTTCTACTATATCTCTCATTGCATCGAAAACTAAGGTGGCGCCTATTAAACAAGTTTCGTTGGCGAGGCTGGAGTTATGCGCAGCGGCATTGCTGACAAAACTAATGAAATATATCCAAGAAGGAACTGACACGAACTACTCCAGAATCTTTGCCTGGACAGATTCTACAATAGTATTGAACTGGTTGCAACAAAACCCAGTAAAATGGAACACATTCGTGGCAAATCGAGTATCCTACGTGCAGCAACATTCTAAGGGGCGATGGAGGTTTGTCCCTGGAAAGGAGAATCCTGCTGACATACCATCTAGAGGTTCATATGGTGACTCACTGTTTGCCAATTCACGATGGTGGCACGGTCCAGAATGGTTGGAGAAAGATGAACAACACTGGCCAGTTGACAAGAGTTTAATAGACGCACAGGAGATGCCTGAAGCTCGAAAAAATATCACTTGTATGGCAGTGCAATGCAGCAATGAAGACCATTACATTTTTCTCGCATACTCGTCCTTAACAGAGCTTCGGCGCACCAGCGCATATTGTCTTCGATTCATGAACAACTGCCGGAAGAAAATCAGAGCCGAACCACTTCAGCTCAGCAGCTTAACCGTAGAAGAGCTTATCGAATCGGATAAAGCACTCATAAGAGGAGCACAACAAAGCTTTGCCAAGGAGAAAGATCAGTTAATAAAAGGCAATGCATTGAAATCAAGCAGCAAAATATCATCTCTCAACCCGTTCGTTGATGCAAATGGAATATTCCGAGTAGGAGGGCGCTTAAAACACGCAAATCTATCTACTGACCAGAAACATCCGATGATCTTACCTTCATCGCACCCACTTACGAAACTAATTCTCAAGCAAACTCACATTGACACACTTCATGGTGGCGTAAGATTGGCCTTGAACCACATCAGAAGGAAGTTTTGGATCATTCGAGGAACCAACACCGTCAAGGCAATCATAAATTAATGTGTAAAGTGTTTCCGATTCAAGGTCAAGGAGACTAGTCAACTGATGGGTCAGCTTCCTGATGCGAGAGTGAACTTTTCACGACAATTTACTCACTGTGGAGTAGACTACGCCGGTCCCATCAACATAAGATGTTCCCAACTGCGAGGTATAAGGTCACACAAGGCCTACATAGCAATTTTTGTGTGCATGGCTACAAAAGCAGTTCACATTGAGCTAACATCGGATTTGACTACAGACGGATTCATGGCAGCTGCACGAAAACAACTGGAAGACCATAAGACGACATCAATATTGGACTATTGGGTTCTGTGCAATTTTTGCAGCTGCAATGGTCGCAATATGTCTCTTGGCTGTTTCACTGAAATACGGCAACTGTCGAGCTAGAAAAAATCATCCTATCAACATTGAGCTGAAACAAGACAAGAGCACTGAAGACAAGCAATTCGAGATTGGTTGGAACTCATCTGTGGAGGAGGCAAAATGTTGAGACATCAACAAAAATAGCTTCGGTCAACAAAATAATCGATCGAAGCGTCAACCGAAGCTTGCCCTCCAATATAGGTAGCAGGGCAATAACCCTACCCTACTACAAAAGCGAAATGTGCAAGATGGGTAGAATTACACCTGCCTACGTTAGTTTAATTGCGCTGTCATCTAGTTCCCACATAAATTTTGTAAATATCATATAACTTGCACTTAATTATTAGTTTACGTTAGCATAAATTGTATATAGATAGGTAGAACAAATAAATTTATTGGCATCCATTGTCAGCAACCAATCGAACAAGCCTTTTTGTGTGTGATCTTGGTTTTGCGTTGAGTCAAACGCGTTGAGTTTATAAAATCGAAGTGTTCGATTTTTCATGGTCCTTCGAGCCGGATATTTTAATTGAGTGAGTTAAATTAGAGTCAGTGTTAGTTGTTGCTAGGATACCAGCAGTTTAAAATAAAGAAAACTGTTTTGAATCTTTAAAAGGAACTAAGTGAAAAAAAATGAGTGAAATTAATGAAATTGCATTAAGGCAAACCGCAATTACCGAAGAAGTACACAGATTGTGGACCAACTTCAAGAAGGATGGACCAACCCGATACTCTGTGGAGTACTTTGTGCAGAGATTGGAACGACTTGAGCAGTATTAAGTAATTTTCCAGAAAAAACAATCATCTGTTGGAAGATCTTAGGTCTGCGAATCCACAACATGAGTATTTCACGAAGATGTACTTCAATCAATTGAAGGAAAGGTATCTCGAGATCAAGGATACGCTTAATAAAAAACTTGATGAGGAAAGAAAAAAAATCCAACCGTCGTTTGAGTTACCAACCGGCACTCAGAAAACAACGTTGCCAACAGCAGCCGCCTCAACTGATGAAGGGAAAAAGAAAGAAGAGACGCTGGACAACAACGAGTGCCCAACGAAGTTCAAGAAGTTAAATCTTATAAAGAAGAATTTTCAACGAATAATCCAAAACGTGGACTTCAATCAAACTCCAGTTTACTATGGGTTCAAATTGAATCAGTTAAGAGATTGCTGGGCAAAACTAACAGCTATAAACGAGGAAATTATGTTGTCACTTGAAGATGCTGATTACAATGTGGACTACGTAGCAAATTGTGAGTTTATCGATCTGGAGCAAGCATACCAAGAGGCGTACATTCAGCTTAGAGAAGCAGAGAAAAGAGGCCAACAGGAGGCAGTACCAGCTTCAACTAGAATGCCACATGAAATTAAACTTCCAGCCATAAGTATACCAGAATTCAGTGGAAAATATGAAGAGTGGACGTCATTCTGGGAACTATTTGAGCGTTTAGTTCACCAGAACAGATCTTTGAGCGATATCGAACGAATCCAGTATTTGAAAAGCAGTTTAAGGGGTGACTCAGCAAGGATCGTTAATCATCTGTCACCGATATCGAACAATTATAAAACGGCGATAGAACTGCTAACAAAACGATTTCAGAATCCAGCTGCACTGGTCAACAAGCATATACAAAATTTACTTGCTTTGAAGCCAGTTCGATTTGAAAACGCGTTCGATTTGAAAAATCTTATGGACACGGCAAGGGAAATTTTGTACGGCATTAATAATCTGGGAGTCGACGTTAAGTCCTGGGATCCATTAGTGATCCAGCTTTTGTATCCAAAGCCTAACGCCGATCCTAAAAAGTTGTATCAACAATCAAGAGGAAGTTCAACAGAAATTCCAAAGTTAAGTGAATTTTTCGACTTCATTGAAGGGAGTTTCCGAGGATTAGAAGACAGTAGCCAAAATAACCGTGAGCATCAACAACAGACACAGAAAGCAGCATTTACTAAAACGCATTTGACTACAGTTAGTCAGTTAAAGTGCGTAGCATGCAACGAGTCCCATCAATTGTTTCAATGCAAGAGGTTCTTAAGTATGAGCCCAAAAAGTCGATCAGAAGTTACTCAAAAATCGGGGCTGTGCTTTAATTGTTTACGCGATGGACGTGCAGCGAAGGAATGTCCTTCAAGGAAGGGATGCCGAACATGTGACTTTCCACGAGTTGAGACTGCGTCAACAACAATGCAATCTTCAGATGAGATACCGTCAACAACAACTGGGTGCGCTACCGCTTGCACGAAGAAGAAGATAGTTTTACTATCTACAGCCATGGTGAACATCTGTGTTAGAGGACAAGTGAAACCAGTGCGAGCTTTAATTGATCAAAAAAATATCATTAAAATATCATCTCTCAACCCGTTCGTTGATGCAAATGGAATATTCCGAGTAGGAGGGCGCTTAAAACACGCAAATCTATCTACTGACCAGAAACATCCGATGATCTTACCTTCATCGCACCCACTTACGAAACTAATTCTCAAGCAAACTCACATTGACACACTTCATGGTGGCGTAAGATTGGCCTTGAACCACATCAGAAGGAAGTTTTGGATCATTCGAGGAACCAACACCGTCAAGGCAATCATAAATTAATGTGTAAAGTGTTTCCGATTCAAGGTCAAGGAGACTAGTCAACTGATGGGTCAGCTTCCTGATGCGAGAGTGAACTTTTCACGACAATTTACTCACTGTGGAGTAGACTACGCCGGTCCCATCAACATAAGATGTTCCCAACTGCGAGGTATAAGGTCACACAAGGCCTACATAGCAATTTTTGTGTGCATGGCTACAAAAGCAGTTCACATTGAGCTAACATCGGATTTGACTACAGACGGATTCATGGCAGCTGCACGAAAACAACTGGAAGACCATAAGACGACATCAATATTGGACTATTGGGTTCTGTGCAATTTTTGCAGCTGCAATGGTCGCAATATGTCTCTTGGCTGTTTCACTGAAATACGGCAACTGTCGAGCTAGAAAAAATCATCCTATCAACATTGAGCTGAAACAAGACAAGAGCACTGAAGACAAGCAATTCGAGATTGGTTGGAACTCATCTGTGGAGGAGGCAAAATGTTGAGACATCAACAAAAATAGCTTCGGTCAACAAAATAATCGATCGAAGCGTCAACCGAAGCTTGCCCTCCAATATAGGTAGCAGGGCAATAACCCTACCCTACTACAAAAGCGAAATGTGCAAGATGGGTAGAATTACACCTGCCTACGTTAGTTTAATTGCGCTGTCATCTAGTTCCCACATAAATTTTGTAAATATCATATAACTTGCACTTAATTATTAGTTTACGTTAGCATAAATTGTATATAGATAGGTAGAACAAATAAATTTATTGGCATCCATTGTCAGCAACCAATCGAACAAGCCTTTTTGTGTGTGATCTTGGTTTTGCGTTGAGTCAAACGCGTTGAGTTTATAAAATCGAAGTGTTCGATTTTTCATGGTCCTTCGAGCCGGATATTTTAATTGAGTGAGTTAAATTAGAGTCAGTGTTAGTTGTTGCTAGGATACCAGCAGTTTAAAATAAAGAAAACTGTTTTGAATCTTTAAAAGGAACTAAGTGAAAAAAAATGAGTGAAATTAATGAAATTGCATTAAGGCAAACCGCAATTACCGAAGAAGTACACAGATTGTGGACCAACTTCAAGAAGGATGGACCAACCCGATACTCTGTGGAGTACTTTGTGCAGAGATTGGAACGACTTGAGCAGTATTAAGTAATTTTCCAGAAAAAACAATCATCTGTTGGAAGATCTTAGGTCTGCGAATCCACAACATGAGTATTTCACGAAGATGTACTTCAATCAATTGAAGGAAAGGTATCTCGAGATCAAGGATACGCTTAATAAAAAACTTGATGAGGAAAGAAAAAAAATCCAACCGTCGTTTGAGTTACCAACCGGCACTCAGAAAACAACGTTGCCAACAGCAGCCGCCTCAACTGATGAAGGGAAAAAGAAAGAAGAGACGCTGGACAACAACGAGTGCCCAACGAAGTTCAAGAAGTTAAATCTTATAAAGAAGAATTTTCAACGAATAATCCAAAACGTGGACTTCAATCAAACTCCAGTTTACTATGGGTTCAAATTGAATCAGTTAAGAGATTGCTGGGCAAAACTAACAGCTATAAACGAGGAAATTATGTTGTCACTTGAAGATGCTGATTACAATGTGGACTACGTAGCAAATTGTGAGTTTATCGATCTGGAGCAAGCATACCAAGAGGCGTACATTCAGCTTAGAGAAGCAGAGAAAAGAGGCCAACAGGAGGCAGTACCAGCTTCAACTAGAATGCCACATGAAATTAAACTTCCAGCCATAAGTATACCAGAATTCAGTGGAAAATATGAAGAGTGGACGTCATTCTGGGAACTATTTGAGCGTTTAGTTCACCAGAACAGATCTTTGAGCGATATCGAACGAATCCAGTATTTGAAAAGCAGTTTAAGGGGTGACTCAGCAAGGATCGTTAATCATCTGTCACCGATATCGAACAATTATAAAACGGCGATAGAACTGCTAACAAAACGATTTCAGAATCCAGCTGCACTGGTCAACAAGCATATACAAAATTTACTTGCTTTGAAGCCAGTTCGATTTGAAAACGCGTTCGATTTGAAAAATCTTATGGACACGGCAAGGGAAATTTTGTACGGCATTAATAATCTGGGAGTCGACGTTAAGTCCTGGGATCCATTAGTGATCCAGCTTTTGTATCCAAAGCCTAACGCCGATCCTAAAAAGTTGTATCAACAATCAAGAGGAAGTTCAACAGAAATTCCAAAGTTAAGTGAATTTTTCGACTTCATTGAAGGGAGTTTCCGAGGATTAGAAGACAGTAGCCAAAATAACCGTGAGCATCAACAACAGACACAGAAAGCAGCATTTACTAAAACGCATTTGACTACAGTTAGTCAGTTAAAGTGCGTAGCATGCAACGAGTCCCATCAATTGTTTCAATGCAAGAGGTTCTTAAGTATGAGCCCAAAAAGTCGATCAGAAGTTACTCAAAAATCGGGGCTGTGCTTTAATTGTTTACGCGATGGACGTGCAGCGAAGGAATGTCCTTCAAGGAAGGGATGCCGAACATGTGACTTTCCACGAGTTGAGACTGCGTCAACAACAATGCAATCTTCAGATGAGATACCGTCAACAACAACTGGGTGCGCTACCGCTTGCACGAAGAAGAAGATAGTTTTACTATCTACAGCCATGGTGAACATCTGTGTTAGAGGACAAGTGAAACCAGTGCGAGCTTTAATTGATCAAGGATCCCAATCTTGCATCGTAACGGAAACCTTAGCTCGACAGTTGAAGATACCACTAACCAAATACTAGTCAACGGTAAATGGAATCAACGGTCATGTGACCCCAATCATCTCAGTATGTAATTTCAACATTCAATCGATTCACGATGAAAGGGTCAACCTTATGGTAGAAGCTTTAGTTATGCCCTCTATCACATCCAAAATGCCAGGACAACAATTTACACCCAGCAAATGGCCACATATTCAAGGTTTGAGGTTGGCGGATCCATGGTATGCAGAACCGAAGGATATCGAGCTGCTCATCGGGTCAGACATTCTACCACAATTTCTTACGGAGGGATTAGTAAAGGGGTCTGTTAACACTCCAATGGCCCAAAACTCGATTTGCGGTTGGATTCTATCCGGGCCTGTGGTGATTTCAACAACAGCTTGCATGAACCTGGTGCCCTGTTGTTGAAATAGGAATGAATATTGATGTACAAAGTTTGAGAAAAACTTAAGATATCTAAGAAAATTATCAGAAACTTATAAAAAAAAAACTTTTTTTTTAAGTTTATAAAGTAAAAATTCACAATTTCGGAGTTTAACATTATATTTTTGTGCTACTTTGAACAATTTGCCTGCAAATTGGACAGAGAATCGAATTATTTACCTTCACATATCTCTCCGACAATCCTGCATAACAGTTCAAACACAGTTTGAAGTGATTACAAACAGTGATTACAAAATTTCGAACAGTCGGCTTTGGAACCATTTAGCCATAGCCTTATCTATGATTCGGCTTTATTTCGCTTTCTCAAAGTGAAATAAAGCCGAATTCTGTACACATTTCATTTGGCTTTATTTCGCAAGCACCATTCGGCGTTATTTCGCTTTGAATAAATAAATACCTTCAGATAAAATCTTTCAGATTCGCACCCAGAAAATTTGCCACACGAATGTATAACACTTACTTCAAACGCATTCATAACATTTTCATTTGATTTATTTAATAAAGTAAAGTTTTAATTTTAGATAAGTAAGAAATTTTTTTATTAACTATAACAAAAATATGTGCGTGAATATTTTATTGTGAAAGTGTATGTTAACGAAAACCAAAATTACTTATTTCAATTTATACCATATGTATACCTATCAATCAATCACTTAAATAAAACGAAAAAGGAATGAATATTGATGTACAAAGTTTGAGAAAAACTTAAGAGATCTAAGAAAATTATCAGAAACTTATAAAAAAAAACACTTTTTTTAAGTTTAGAAAGTAGAAATTCACAATTTCGGAGTTTAACAATATATTTTTGTGCTACTTTGAACAATTTGCCTGCAAATTGGACAGTGAATCGAATTATTTACCTTAACATATCTCTCTGACAATCCTGTATAACAGTTCAAACACAGGTTGAAGTGATTACAAGGCTGTAGAAGACAAAGCGAAATAAGGCCGAATCGGCGTTATTAACAAATACCTTCAGATAAAATCTCTCAGATTCGCACCCAGAAAATTTGCCACACGAATGTACAGCACGTACTTCAAACGCATTCATAACATTTTCATTTGATTTATTTAATAAAATAAAGTTTTAATTTTAGATAAGTAAGAAATTTTTTATTATAACAAAAATATGTGCGTAAATATTTTATTGTGAAAGTGTATGTTAACAAAAACCAAAACTACTTATTTCAATTTATACCATATGTATACCTATCAATCAATCACTTAAATAAAACGAAAAAGGAATGAATGTTGATGTACAAAGTTTGAGAAAAACATAAGAGGTCTAAGAAAATTATCAGAAACTTATAAAATAAAACTTTTTTTTTAAGTTTAGAAAGTAGAAATCCACAATTTCGGAGTTTAACAATATATTTTTGTGCTACTTTGAACAATTTGCCTGCAAATTGGACAAAGAATCGAATTATTTACCTTAACACATCTGTCCGACAATCCTGTATAACAGTTCAAACACAGTTTGAAGTGATAACAAGGCTGTAGAAGAACAGTTCGAACATTTTCACAATAATAACACACAGAAGAGAGCCATCGTCAACATTAAAATTATCCGCTTCTCCTTCACATGGACCTAAATCGTCTTCATCTTCGTCGCTTACGCTTTCAATAAGCACATCTTCAGACAGTAAATTGTTACTTTCATTTGTCATTTGGTTGAAAAAATCATGGATCGAAATGAATTTTTTGTCGAGTTTATTTAAGGCCGCTTCAATTTGTTGTCCCCTATCTTTTTTGGCGGCTCAAAGATTTGGAACGTGCCGTCTATTGACATTATAAACTCCTTTGACTTTACGACGTCTTCATCAAGCAGGCAGTCTACGAACTTAAAAAAATTTTCAAATTTCACCAACTTGTTATATCCCTCAACAGCGCTAGTTGTGCTCATAGGAGCCCTGAACAGGGATAGAGCTGAAGGAGTTTCCTAACATAAGCAAATTCAAAATTTTTTAACTAATATTTGGTCTTATAATTCTTAATTCTTAAAAAAAAAGTAAAAAAAAAATCGAATTTTCGAACTGTTCTTAATCCATTTACTTATCGATAGAAGATAGTTGATAAATAATTTTCAAGCAAACGAGAAAGTAATAGTTCAAGAATTCACGCGAATTTTTGAACTATTATTTTCTCGTTTGCTTAAAAATTATTCATAAACTATCTTCTATCGATAAGAAAATGAAAAAATAATAGTTCAGGAATTCGCGCAAATTTTTCGAACAGTCGGCTTTGGAACTATTCGCTTTCTCAAAGTGAAATAAAGTCGAATTCTGTACACATTTCATTTGGCTTTATTTCGCAAGCACCATTCGGCGTTATTTCGCTTTGAATTAATAAATACCTTCAGATAAAATCTTTCAGATTCGCACCCAGAAAATTTGCCACACGAATGTATAACACGTACTTCAAACGCATTCATAACATTTTCATTTGATTTACTTAATAAAATAAAGTTTTAATTTTAGATAAGTAAGAACTTTTTTATTAGTTATAACAAAAATATGTGCGTAAATATTTTATTGTGAAAGTGTATATTAACGAAAACCAAAACCACTTATTTCAATTTATACCATATGTATACCTATCAATCAATCACTTTAATAAAACGGAAAAGGAATGAATATTGATGTACAAAGTTTGAGAAAAACTTAAGAGATCTAAGAAAATTATCAGAAACTTATAAAAAAAAACTTTTTTTTTTTAAGTTTAGAAAGTAGAAATTCACAATTTCGGAATTTAACATTATATTTTTGTGCTACTTTGAACAATTTGCCTGCAAATTGGACAGAAAATCGAATTATTTACCTTCACATATCTCTCCGACAATCCTGCATAACAGTTCAAACACAGTTTGAAGTGATTACAAACTGTGATTACAAAATTTCGAACAGTCGGCTTTGGAACTATTTAGCCATAGCCTTATCTATGATTCGGCTTTATTTCGCTTTCTCAAAGTGAAATAAAGCCGAGTTATGTACACATTTCATTTAGCTTTATTTCGCAAGCACCATTCGGCGTTATTTCGCTTTGAATAAATAAATACCTTCAGATAAAATCTTTCAGATTCGCACCCAGAAAATTTGCCACACGAATGTATAACACTTACTTCAAACGCATTCATAACATTTTCATTTGATTTATTTAATAAAGTAAAGTTTTAATTTTAGATAAGTAAGAAATTTTTTTATTAACTATAACAAAAATATGTGCGTAAATATTTTATTGTGAAAGTGTATGTTAACGAAAACCAAAACTACTTATTTCAATTTATACCATATGTATACCTATCAATCAATCACTTAAATAAAACAAAAAAGGAATGAATATTGATGTACAAAGTTTGAGAAAAACTTAAGAGATCTAAGAAAATTATCAGAAACTTATAAAAAAAAACTTTTTTTTTAAGTTTAGAAAGTAGAAATTCACAGTTTCGGAGTTTAACAATATATTTTTGTGCTACTTTGAACAATTTGCCTGCAAATTGGACAGAGAAGCGAATTATTTACCTTAACATATCTCTCCGACAATCCTGTATAACAGTTCAAACACAGTTTGAAGTGATTACAAGGCTGTAGAAGACAAAGCGAAATAAGGCCGAATCGGCGTTATTATTAAATACCTTCAGATAAAATCTTTCAGATTCGCACCCAGAAAATTTGCCACACGAATGTATAACACATAGTTCAAACGCATTCATAACATTTTCATTTGATTTATTTAATAAAATAAAGTTTTAATTTAAGAAAAGTAAGAAATTTTTTATTAATTATAACAAAAATATGTGCGTAAATATTTTATTGTGAAAGTGTATGTTAACGAAAACCAAAAATACTTATTTCAATTTATACCATATGTATACCTATCAATCAAACACTTAAATAAATCGAAAAAGGTATGAATATTGATGTACAAAGTTTAAGAAAAACTTAAGAGATCTAAGAAAATTATCAGAAACTTATAAAAAAAACTTTTTTTTTAAGTTTAGAAAGTAGAAATTCACAATTTCGGAGTTTAACAATATATTTTTGTGCTACTTTGAATAATTTGCCTGCAAATTGGACAGAGAATCGAATTATTTACCTTAACATATCTCTCCGACAATCCTGTATAACAGTTCAAACACAGTTTGAAGTGATAACAAGGCTGTAGAAGAACAGTTTGAACATTTTCACAATAATAACACACAGAAGAGAGCCATCGTCAACATTAAAATTATCCGCTTCTCCTTCACATGGACCTAAATCGTCTTCATCTTCAATAAGCACATCTTCAGACAGTAAATTGTTACTTTCATTTGTCATTTGGTTGAAAAAATCATGAATCGAAATGATTTTTTTGTCGAGTTTATTTAAGGCCGCTTCAATTTGTTGTCCACTATCTTTTTTGGCGGCTCAAAGATTTGGAACGTGCCGTCTATTGACATTATAAACTCCTTTGACTTTATGACGTCTTCATCAAGCAGGCAGTCTACGAACTTTAAAAAAATTTCCAAATTTCACCAACTTGCTATATCCCTCAACAGCGCTAGTTGTTCTCATAGGAGCCCTCAACAGGGACAGAGCTGAAGGAGTTTCCTAACATAAACAAATTCAAAATTTTTTAACTAATATTTGTTGTTATAATTCTTAATTCTTAAAAAAAAAAGTAAAAAAAGTAAAAAATTCGAATTTTCGAACTATTGTTAATCCATTTACTTATCGATAGAATATAGTTAATAAATAATTTTTAAGCAAACGAGAAAGTAATAGTTCAAGAATTCGTGCGAATTTTAGAACTATTACTTTCTCGTTTGCTTAAAAATTATTCATAAACTATCATAGCCCAAACTTGGATATTTCTATGCTAATATTGATTTTCGGTCAAAGAGGTTTAAAAAAAGGGAACAAAAACTTAAAAGGTAGGATATTTTTTTTTATTTAAAATGATGCCTAAAAGGTAACGGGACGGGATGAAAAACAAGAAAATAAACGAATGGAAAGCAGAATAGGAATGGAAAGGAGAAATGGAATGGAAAGGAGAATAGGAATAGGGTATACCGCGGCCCGTTAAAGACTGTCCAAAGCGATTCTATCGCACTGTTACTTTCTCACTGGTTTCTATATATACATATGTTTATTATTTTTTTTTCTATATACGTATGTATATTTTTTTTATATTCCTTTTTTATTCAAAATTCATTTTATTTCACTTGCTTTTTTTTTCTTTTTATAACTCGCCCGAGGGCATATTAATTTTAATGCATAGTTTTTAACACAGTGAAATAATCACTGTAGACCCTTAAGACCTTGTGGAATATGAACGAGACCAACATGTGAATCGATTAACCCATGTCCATCCGCCCGTCCGTATGTGTGAAGGTTTAATCTGAAACTTGGTGCACGGCTTCGTTAATCCATCAACGGCCACACCCACTACTGGTTTCAATGTCAGACCACCTCTATTTCAATTTTTTTTTCAGAATGCCTTTTGGTCAATTTAGACAAGGCACAGGAACTTAAATTTTGGTACACAGCAATAGTGGCCTAAGATCTTTAACAAGGCAAAAATTAGACCGCTCACAATATCGACCATGTCCACTTTTAACATGTTAGATCTTTAAAAATTGAAAATGTTTCATCTATAATTTGCTATAAATTACCATTATTTGCTATAAATAGCTACATAAAGATTTCCAATTATGGTAACTTGGTTTGTTGACAGGGAATGCTTATCCCAACATGCTCTTTGAAACCCGCTCAGTATGGGTCATATTCCGATTATATGCTGGACGTCTTTTATTGCGTTCAGATTGCAAAGTGAACATTCCGCCTCCTCATTGTAGTTCCCCTGGTTTTGAATAACGATGAAATAGTTTCAATAGTTTCATTGGTCATCAAAGTAGTAAAATCGCTAGGTCATACTCCAGAGTACGATACGGTAACCTAGTTAAACTTTGGCTTAAGACGTATGTCTTACTTCTTTAGCTTTTCTTAGTCTTGCCAAGTCCATCTTTTATCTCTAGCGTGTTGGCCAAATCCGTTCCAAAAGATCATCATTTTAGACTTATTGGTGTTCCCTTGCGGGTTTCACAGCGAGCCGTATTTTTCTAATTTGTTGATCATGTTTGGCATCATGGTTGGTGTTTCCGCAAGAATAACTATGTCGTCCGCTTACATCAGTGCTTTAACTATCTCGTCAAACCCCTATAGTACTATCACTTGAACAATAAGATCGAGGCGCCTCTGGTGGACTGAAGTGAGTGATCAAATATCTGACCAAAATTGTATCAGCAAATCGGGTACACGTTTGAGTGTGCAGAGAGGTTCATCCTCTGCATGTGGAGGGAGGGTTCATTTCATTGTTTTTTTTTTTCGTTTTCTCTTACTACTTGGTAGCTAAGGACTCGATAGTATTAGATAAGATATTACTATTTGCTCACTCACTTAGTCATTCACTTAGTCTGAAAGGGTCCTTCTATGGTTCAGAGCTGGGTTTTTGCTCGCCGGATACAGAGTTGAGAACAAAGAAGACTTAACTTTGTTTTTGAGGTCGTCTGCCGGTATTTTTATTAATCTTACTTAACTCTTTACAGTACTACGGTTCTACTTAGAGACTAGGACCTTAACAATATTCATAATAACACTTAACAATTTATCAATAACTTAAAGTAAGGGCAAGCGCACACTATCGCTACAGGCAGAGGCTTGGTACGACGGACATAACCAGACTTAGTTACATATTGCAGAATGGGTCAGCAACACAGTGGCACTACTGGCAGAGGCTGTTACGACGAATATAACAAGAATCAGTTATACCCGACAGAGTGGATCAGCAACACAGTATCACTACTGGCAGAGGCTGTTGCGTCGAATATAACCAGACTCAGTTATATCCGGCAGAATGCGTCAGCAACACAGTATCACTATTGATAGAGGCTGTTACGACAAATATAACCAGACTCAGTTATACCCGGCAGAGTGGGTCAGCAACACAGTATCACTACTGGAAAAGTTTGTTACGACGAATATAACCAGACACGGCTAAAGCCGGCAGAGTGGGTCAGCAACACAGAATCACTACTGGCAGAGGCTGTTACGACGAATATATTCAGACTCGGTTATACCCGGCAGAGTGGGTCAGCAACACACTATCACTACTGGTAGAGGCTCTTACGACGAATATAACCAGACTCGGTTATACCCGGCAGAGTGGTTCAGTAACACAGCATCACTACTGGCAGAGGCTGTTACGACAAATATAACCAGATTCAGTTATACCCGGCAGAGTGGGTCAGCAACACAGTGTTTCTATTGGCAGAGGCTATTATGACGAATATAACCAGACTCAGTTATACCCGGCATTTTTTTATACCCTATTCCACAGGAATGGAGTATATTAAGTTTGATATAGGCGACAATGTAACAGAGAGAAATACCGACGATAGTCCCGCAAGACCTTAAGGGCAAATGATCGAGACCGAATTCTGACTCGAATGAGCCATGTCCGTCCGTCCGTCCGTATGTCACCAATTTTTATGCCTTAAATTTTTTTAAGGCGTTTTTCTAAGATTTTTTAAGACTTTTTTTTCTGAATCGGAAAGTTGACTCCAAATCGAAAAAAAATATATGACAAATATAAAAGATATTACTATTTGCTAAGTTTGCTCCATATTAAGTTTTGGTCAATAGTCCCCAAGACCTTAAGGGCATATGATCGAGACCGAATTCTGAGTCGAATGAGCCATGTCCGTCCGTCCATCCGTATGTCACCAATTTTTAGGCCTTAAATTTTTAAGGCCTTAAATTATAAAGAGCATATGATCGAGACCGAATTCTGACTCGAATGAACCATGTCCGTCCGTCCGTCCGTATGTCACCAATTTTTAGGCCTTAAATTTTTTAAGGCCTTTTTCTAAGATTTTTTAAGACTTTTTTTTCTGAATGCCTTTTGGTCAATTTAGACAAGGCAGAGGAACTTAAATTTTGGTACAGAGTAAAAGTGGCCTAAGACCTTTACGAGGGCAAAAATTGGATCGCTCACTTTATCGACCATGCCCACTTTTAACATGTTAGATCTTTAAAAACCCGATTTCTCGAAAAGTTGACTCCAAATCGAAAAAAATTATAAGACAAATATAAAAGATATTACTATTAGCTAAGTTTGCTCCATATTAAGTTTTGGTCAAAAGTCCCCCAGACCTTAAGGGCATATGATCGAGACCGAATTCTGAGTCGAATGAGCCATGTCCGTCCGTCCGTCCGTATGTCACCAATTTTTAAGCCTTAATATTTTTTAAGGCCTTTTTCTAAGACTTTTTTCAGAATGCCATTGGTCAATTAAGACAAGGCAGAGGAACTTAAATTTTGGTACTGAGCAATATTGGCCTAAGACCTTGCATGTGGAGGGAGGGTTCATTTCGTTGTTTTTTTTTTTTTTTTCTTCGTTTTCTCTTACTTCTTGGTAGCTAAGGACTCGATAGTATTAGATAAGATATTACTATTTGCTCACTCACTTAGTCCTTCACTTTGTCTGAAAGGGTCTTTTTGTGGTTCAGAGCTGGGTTTTTGCTCGCCGGATCCAGAGTTGAGAACAAAGAAGACTTAACTTTGTCTTAGTCTGCAGGGGTCTTTTTAGGGTTCAGAGCTGGGTTTTTGCTCGCCGGATACAGAGTTGAGAACAAAGAAGACTTACGTTTGTTTTTCGAGGTCGTCTGCCAGTATTTTTATTAATCTTACTTAACTCTTTATAATACTACGGTTCTACTTAGAGACTAGGACTTTAACAATGTTCATTATAACGCTTAACAATTTATCAATAACTTAAAGTAAGGGCAAGCGCACACTATTGCTACAGGCAGAGGCTTGGTACGACGGACATAACCAGACTCAGTTATATCCTGCAGAATGGGTCAGCAACACAGTATCACTACTGGCAGAGGCTGTTACGACGAATATGACCAGACTCAGTTATATCAGGCAGAGTGCTTCAGCAACACAATATCACTACTGATAGAGGCTGTTACGACGAATATAACCAGACTCAGTTATACCCGGCAGAGTGGGTCAGCAACACAGTATCACTACTGGAAGAGTTTGTTACGACGAATACAACCAGACTCGGCTACAGCCGGCAGAGTGGGTCAGCAATACAGAATCACTACTGGCAGAGACCGTTACGACGAATATAGTAAGACTCGGTTATACCCGGCAGAGTGGGTCAGCAACACAGAATCACTACTGGTAGAGGCTGTCACGACGAATATAACCAGACTCGGTTATACCCGGCAGAGTATGTCAGTAACACAGTATCACTACTGGTAGAGGCTGTTACGACGAATATAACCAGACTCAGGTATACCCGGCAGAGTGGGTCAGCAACACAGTATTACTACTGGCAGAGGCTATTACGACGAATATAACCAGACTCAGTTATGCCCGGCATTTTTTATACCCTATTCTACATGAATGGAGTATATTAAGTTTAATACAGGCGACAATCTAACAGCGAAAAATAATGACGATAGTCCCCCAAGACCTTAAGGACATATGATCGAGACCGAATTCTGAGTCGAATGAGCCATTTCCGTCCGCCCGTCCGTATGTCACCAATTTTTAGGCCTTAAATTTTGAGCTAGGAAGCTGAAATTTTGTACATAAGCTCTATGTCGTCCGAAGCAGTACAAGTGTTAAAATTTTCACACACTTCCAAAACAAAAAATTTTTACTTAATATGTTATGTAGAAAATATTAAGTTCTACATTTGGTTCATACAAAGTTTTGGGCCACACAAAACTGCTCCATTCCATTCCATTCCATTTTCAACTGCTTTTTAGCTTTACTAAGTATAGAATAAGAAATAAAATTTGCCACATAAAGAACACCGGATACTATTTCAGATTTCGTTCATACAAAGTTTTTGGTTTTCACAAAATTATTGAATTTGAACCAAAAAATTACAGTTTTGCGTACATTTTAGCCCCAAACTTGGATATTTCTATGCTAATATTGATTTTCGGAACAAAAACTTAAAAGGAAGGATTTTTTTTCTATTTAAAATGATACATAAATGGTAACGGGACGGGATGGAAAACAAGAAAATAAACGAATGGAAAGCAGAATAGGAATGGAAAGGAGAAATGGAATGGAAAGGAGAATAGGAATAGGGTATACCGCGGCCCGTTACAGACGGTCCAAAGCGATTCTATCGCACTGTTGCACTTTCTCACTGGTTTCTATATATACATATGTTTATTTTAGGTTAGGTTAGGTTGATGGATGCCCTTTTGACAATAGTCACGGCTTCACTTAGACCAGCAGTTGGGTCCATTGTGTCCATTGGGAACCTTCTTAATACCTGGAACGAAAACAGAAATAGACCGCTGTTAGAAGCTCAGAGTGCCGCCCTTTTGGACCCATCCGGATTTGTATACAAATCTTAGGAGGTCCTTTAGATCTACATTATTTAGATCTTCGAGCTCGTTGAAGAAGTAGCTGCCGAGGATACTACGCCTGATGCTGTTTAGGGCTGGGCATTCGCAGAGCAGATGACGAACAGATTCAATTTCTTCAACGTCCCTGCAGCTTCTGCAGTAGTCGTTATGCGGTATGCCTAGCCGCTCAGCGTGTAGACCCACAGCGCAGTGCCCCGTGAGGATTCCCGTGAGTACTCGGATGTTCCTGCGGGCTAGTCCGATCAAAAATAGTGATCTCTTTTTGTTTACCGCTGGCCATAGCTCCCTTGTGTGTCTGCACGTATCAAGTTCTGTCCAACGTAGATTGGTTCTACTCAAGGATTCAGTTTCTAGCCTACGTGCTATCGAACTCAGCGGGACTCTTATGGATTTGAGGGCTAGAGATGCATTCATTCCAGACCCAAATCTCGCAAGCTTGTCCGCTTCTTCGTTTCCCGATATATCGGTGTGACCTGGCACCCAACACACAGTTACAGTGTTGCCAAGTGATAACTCGTCCAGAATTTCCCTGCATAGTTTCACAGCCCTTGACTTTACCACGTCTGATTCCAAGGCTTTAATTGCCGCTTGGCTATCAGAGTATATGGTGATGGTCTTGTTTGCGGGGCCGTATTTCTTCAGCTCGGAGGCAGCTTCGATTATGGCTGCCAGCTCCGCCTGAAAAATGCTGCAGTCGTCATTGATTCGGAAAGATTTACCTAGACCCAAATCTCCACAGAAAATGCCCGCACCGGTTCCGACGTCCATCTTAGAGCCGTCGGTATATACGGCGATCTCGTCGTCTCCTGCAATGGTCTTATCTTCCCATTCACCTCTTTCAGGTATTCTGGTAGCGAATCTCCTGTTGAAGGCGAATGTCATAGGTAGGTAATCTGTGACTGGGGTGTTTGTGGAGGCAGCCCACTGAGTTTCCACAGAGGCGTGTCCATAAGATCTTGAGGACCACAGTCCGGATTCCCTTAGGCGAACAGCTGTTTTAGCTGCCTTGCTGCTGCAGTATATGTCCAAGGGGGTGAGGTTGAGTAGTACCTCCAGTGCCGCGGTGGGTGTGGTCCTTAGGGACCCTGTTATACCCATGCAGGCTGCCCTTTGAACTTTGGTGAGGCTAGAGAGATGACACTTTCTTTCCGTAGCCTTCCACCATACAACTGCACCGTAAGTTAAGATGGGTCTTACAACCGTTATATACATCCAGTGTACCATGTTTGGTTGCAGTCCCCACATGCTTCCGAACGTTCTGCGGCAGGCGTATAGTGCCACGTATGCCCGCTTGACACGATCTTCTATATTATCCCTCCAGTTGAGTTTGGAGTCTAATATGACGCCCAGGTATCTTACCGACCTGGATAACGGTAACTCCACTCCCCCCATTCTCGGGTTGCTGAAGGATGGAATTGCCCTTTTCCTTGTAAACAACACAACTTCCGTCTTAGAGGGGTTAATTCCCAGTCCTCGACCCTCTACCCATTTTTCAACAATGCGAAGTGCGTAGCTGAGTCGGTCACTGAGGATTGGTGGGAGTTTACCTGGGATCAGGATTGCTACATCGTCTGCGTATGCGCTCACAGTGAAGCCTTCCCTCTCCAGGGTTTTCAGCAATTCGTCCATTACCAGGGTCCATATAAGCGGAGATAGGACACCTCCCTGCGGTGTTCCTCTGCTGACGTTTCGTCTGCTGCATACTTCGCCTAGGTAGCAGTTTATCTTTCGTGTGCTTAACATGAGCCCGATCCAGTCGCATAGACTGCTATCTAGGTGGGCGTTTCTCAAGCTGCGCAATATCGCGTCTGCCTCAATGTTATTAAACGCCCCCTCTATGTCTAGAAAGGCACCCAAAGTGTACTCCTTGTGTTCCAGGGATTTTTCCACTACTGTTACTACTCTATGTAGTGCAGTGTCAACCGATCTGCTTCTCATGTACGCGTGCTGTGATTTTGATAAATAGTTATCACCAATCAGCTCTCTCACATACACGTCAATAAGCCGTTCCAACGTCTTGAGCATAAATGAGGACAGGCTTATGGGTCGATAGTCCTTTGCCGTAGAGTGGTTTGCCTTCCCTGCTTTGGGGATGAATATCACACGGACTTCTCTCCAAGCTTTGGGAATATAGCACAGCTTTAGGCAGGACTTGTATACGTTACTCAACCATGGAATGATAGTTTCCCCTGCTTTTTGGAGCATTATTGGTCGGATGTTATCCATCCCTGGTGCTTTAAAGGGATCGAAGGAGTTGATCGCCCAGGCCAGCCTTTTTACATCGGTTATAGCCCTGATCTTTTCGTCCTTCATCTTTTTCCGCGAGCCTTGCGCTACTGTAGCGTAGTCCTCATAGGTATCGAAGCACCCTGGGAAGTGAGTTTCCGCCAGTAAATCCAGCGTTTCCTTGTGTGTCGAGGTCCAATCGCCCCCAGTCTTCCTGAGTGAAGATAGCGGTATAGGCGCTTTGGATAAGACTTTTCTCAGTCGGGACGCTTCATTTGTTGTTTCGATTGATTCGCAGAAATTCTTCCATGAGCTCCTCTTGGCGAATCTGATCTCCTTTTTCAGGATTCTAACGCTCTCCCTATAGGTCGTCCATTCGATGAGCCCCTCTTTTGCAAGGTTCCATCTGGATCTTGAGCTCTTGATGAGCTCCGCGATCTTGGAGTTCCACCAGGGAGGGCGTTGTTTCCCTCCTGTATTGCTGTTTGGGCAGGATTTTTCGAAAGAGCTGGAGATCATCCCGGTGATGTATTCGACTGTATCGTCGATCTCATGCTCGGTAGTAAGATCTCTGTCTGGGCAGGGGGAGATAGTCCTCCGCAGTTCTTTGTTGAACTTCACCCAGTTTGCTCTTTTTGGGTTTTTGAAAACTTTCCTAGCCTGCGAGCCTACCTGTATCTCAAAGAGTATCCAGCAGTGATCTGATAGTGATGCCTGCTTAGATACTCTCCAGTTCGTTACTTGAACAGAGCTGTTTTGAGACACGAAAGTCACGTCCAAGACTTCCCTCCTATTCGCTGTAATGAAGGTGGGATCATTTCCCCTGTTACATACTAGAAGGTTGGAGCTAAGGACAAAATCGAACAGAACCTCGCCTCTGGCGTTAATGTCTGAGCTTCCCCAGATCGTATGATGGGCATTGACATCACAGCTTAAGACTAGGTTCTTCTTACCTTGTTCGGACGCTGTCACTAGCGTCTTTAGAGATTCCGGGGGGACCGAGGTACCGTCGTCAAATGGCATGTAGACCGACGCTACCGTGTAGTTCTCGTCCGTCCCTCTAACTTCCACCACCGTTAGGTCACCTGTGCAGAAATGAGATAACATTAATACATGAACGTTCTTATTTGCTACAATACAGGTTCTCGCCTTACCTTTATTTTTTACATTAAACAGTGAGAAATTTTTCGACCCTAATCCTAAAACCCTGTTCTTTTTGTCAATCCAGGGTTCTTGGATTAGGGCTAGGTCCAGCTGTTCCCTCTCGAGGAACAGCCTCAGGTTGGCTGTGGCAACCCTACTGTGATGGAGGTTTATTTGGATCACCTTCATCATTGTTCTCCACCTCCAACGCAGTGTCCGTCGCCTTCGTTGCTTCCGCAGTCCGCTTAATCAGCTTGAGGGTTACCTCGCTAGCTGCAAAGGACAACAGAAGCTGTTTTTCCGCCTTTAGGTTCCCGGGCAGGTCGCCGAAGGCGACAATATAGCCCCTGAAACCATTTCTCGGCTCTTCCTCGCTTATAATTTCCCAATCCTGCATCGGAATCTGGGGGTTTTGTGCTTGCAGCACGCGGAGGATGTCACCTTTAACTATTCCCATCTCCGGAATAGTCAGCCTACCCTTTGCCCTGTTTGGAACCTGGTCTATTGGAACGGCTTTAAGTTCCGCACCATCCCAAAGCTGTAGTCCTTCCACTACTGTCTTGGCAAAGTCATTTGAAGCTTGGTCCTTGCAGTCGATGTACGTTATGCCTTTAGACCATTTCATTCTGCCGTAGGTCGGGGCACTAGTACCCGTGTTTTTCAGAATGTGGCTGATGATAGCTGCCCCGAGGGCTTGCTCAATCTTCCTGCCACACTCAACACTGTACTGCCCGCTTGGTTTCTTGGAGTCTACTACAGCAAGCTGTAGTGGATTCCTTGTCACCTCGCTATACTGGCCCGCCCGGCTCGTACTTGGCTTACTGGGACTTCCCACTGTGGTGGCGCCCCATTTCGCCTTCTTCGGCGTCCTTGAAGTGTCCTCAGAAGATCGTGTTCTCTTCGAGGCGAACGCTTCTCTTCTATGCCTTCCGGCATTGCCTTTCTGCAACCCGCTTGGGCCCGGTTTGTCACTGGGTCCTTGGGTTGCAGTTCCTCTTCCGGTAACAGGCTTTCTGTTGGTTCCGAGGGATGTCCTAGTAGCGGCATCGTCCCTCGGCCTTCCAGATTTTCCCGATTTACCACCCGTACCTTTAACTGAACGAGCTGCCTTAGGCATAGGCCTCGTGGCAACGTCGTTAGCTATGGTCTCCCGGGCCCACTCAAGGGAAGATAGTTCCTTCTGAGTGAGGGAAGATTTTTCTTTAGCTGTTAAGATGCCATAAATATGCTTGGCCTTCTTAAACCGCCTCTTTCTCTCCAGGCCGGGAGTGGTCCTTCTGGCCTTGCTCCCGTGCTTGGTCTCCTTTTTTTGACCGGATTTCTCTTCGGAATCATCGGAGTGTTCAGCGAGTAGCTCTTCCTCCCTTTCCATTGAGATATCCTCAGTTTCGATCAAACTGGCTGGTAGTACCACGTTTGGATCGCACGGAACCACCGGTACGGTGTCGTCCGTGTTTTTGGCACATAGCGTGCCCTCCCCCTCATCCTTATTTGTTTTTGTTATTTCGGATATTTTGGTCCCACGAGAATGGCCGGAAAGGGTGGTCCACCCCGGCAGAGCCGCCATACCGGGGTAAGGCTATGGTTTATCTGCAGGTCTTCGCCTAGGCACCTGAGAGAGCTCGTTAGAGGCTGGTTTAACCCCCAGCCTTGCATCCTTCGGCACGGTTTACAATATGCTCACACCACCACTGGAGTCAGGTTTGGCAGGACTTAGTTCGTCGCTCCTCAGCCGACCCACGCCGGCTGAAAATCCGCAACTTAAGCCCCCACACCGGCGTCATAGAAGATGACGCACTCGACAAGGCGCCTGCCACGCGGGGGAAATGTTTATTTTATTTTTATTATTTTTTTTTTCTATATACGTATGTATATATATATATATTTTTTATATCCCTTTTTTATTCAAAATTAATTTTATTTCACTTGCTTTTTTTCTTTGTATAACTCGCCCGAGGGTATATTAATTTTAATGCATAGCTTGTAACACAGTAAAATAATCACCGTAGACCCTTAAGACCTTGTAGAATATGAACGAGACCAACATGTGAATCGATTAACCCATGTCCATCCGTCCGTCCGTATGTGTGAAGACTTAAGCTGAAACTTAGCGCACGGCTCGGTTAATCCGCCAACGGCCCACTACTGGCTTCAATGTGAGACAACCCCTATTTCACTTTTTTTTTTCAGAATGCCTTTTGGTAAATTTAGACAAGGCACAGGAACTTAAATTTTGGTACACAGCAATAGTGGCCTAAGACCTTTAACAAGGCAAAAATTGGACCGCTCACAATATCGACCATGCCCACTTTTAACATGTTAGATCTTTTAAAACTCGATTTCTCGAAAAGTTGACGCCAAGTCGAAAAAAAATTATTTGACAAATATTAAGGATATTACTATTTGCTAAGTTTGCTCCATATAAAGTTTTGGTCAATTTAGACAAGGCACAGGAACATAAAATTAGGTACTGAGGAATATTGGCCTAAGACCTTTAACAAGGCAAAAATTGGACCGCCCACAATATCGACCATGCACACTTTTAACATGTTAGATATTTAAAAACCCGATTTCTCGGAAAGTTGACTCCAAATCGAAGAAAAATTATATGACAAATATTAAAGATATTACTATTAGCTAAGTTTGCTCCATATAAAATTTTGAGCTCCGCTGACTTTTAAGGGCGTTTTTACCGTATTTTCTCATAATTCTAACGAAATTACAATTAATTTATTTTGATTTTAAGCCCATGCCCACTTTTGGGGGCGTGGCCTATACAAAAACGTATGAATTTGCGCCAGGAAACTTTAAGATTTGGTGTTACATGGTATATAGGGTCGGGTATATAGAAATTTTTTACAGACAAACTTTTGCACTTACTCACTTGTTTTTTTCTTCTCTTATTTCATCTCTAATTTTAGTGCTACTTATGCAATTGTACATTTTTCAAAAATAAGCTTAGGAACATTCTAGGAGTAAACTTAACACTAATACATTTCACAAGAGAAGAAAAAAAAAAAAAACAGTATATATTATATGGGTGCTCGTTTGTATTCGTATATATTCGACTCATTCGCCAAGTCTTTACACCTTGGTTTTGTCGTTGGTGTTGAGCTCATAATCACCTTGTGGTCTTTGGTGACTGAAACCTACACCTGCCCCTACAGTTTTCTGATGTAGAGTTGGCGGCTAACCTATCGCTTCGAATTGTTGTTGCTGGGACCTGGTGTGGTTGTTGCCGATCCTGATGTCGATGATTTTCTACGGTCGAACGTTTATGCGACGGTGGATTTAATGATGTCGTCATAGGGCCCGTTGGTCCTTCTTTTTTGGCTGTTGATGCGAGCGGGCCCCTTTGCTCGTGGATGGTGTGTCACTCGCAGGAGCTGCCATGTATGTTGCCAGGATGCTACCAGGCTGTGTTACACGATGCTTCCATCGTCTGATGACCAGATCCCTTGAATTCCGGATCGCCGCCATTCAGGTCTGCTGGCTTGTCCGCCCCGTGGATTTCCCGCCTGTGGTCGCTGTGGTACAGTGCGTTGCCGCACACATGGGTTACTGCTCCCCGTTGGTGGTGTGATCTGCAAACCTTGGCCTGTGTTGTCGCGATGGTGGTTCCCAAGAAACTGATTAATTCTGACTTTGACTCTGTGTTTTTCTACCCTTTTAGATCTTGTATATGGGCTCTTTGCAGAATGCTCTTTTTATTATTTTCCTTTTTTGTTACGATGGCTATGACGGAAGAGATGTACTTGATTACTTCGTAGGGCCCACCGTAGCGGGCAGCCAGTTTCTCGGTAAAATATTTTGCACCTGACAATTGTACTCTGTAGACCTGCTCTCCTATGTCTGGCCGCCACGCCCGTCTTCTCATATTGTAGTACTTGGCCTACGTCTGTGCAGCTCTCTGCAGATCCATTCTCACGAGTTCTCGGATTGCTTCCATTTTCTCACCCCAGGCAGATGGTTCCGTACGTTCAAGTGGTGAGGTTCGGTCTCTGGGGTGACGTGGTGGGTATATCTCTCGGCCATAGTTGAGATATGCAGGGGTAAAGCCGGTGGACTCGTGTTTGCTAGGTTTACAGCGAAGCACAGCTCGGGGAGGTTAACGTCCGAGTGAACGACAACCACCGTCGTTCACGTACTGAGCGGTATATGGGGCGGTGTATCGGTGCTGGATAACGGCCTCTTTGAGGAACTTTTGCAACTCCTTGCTAATATACTGCGGTCCGTTATCGCCGATGATCAGGCTTGGGCATCGTGCTTGGCTCATTGCAGATGTTACATTGTCTTACGTACTTGGCAATGTCTCTGGACAAACCGGGCCAGTAGTAGTGCGTCCTGATTCGGGCGGTGGTTTCCATTATGCCCAGATGACCGGGCGGTGACGGCATCATGATTTTCATATGAAACTTTGGACCGGTCAGCCGTTGCTACACACCACTTCCATTCATAGTTGTTTGGCTCCGCTGAGTTCCTAATCAAAAACCTTCGGAAGAGTTTCCCCTTTGCAATCGTGTAGTCTGGGTGTTTCTCGGGGTCGGCTTCTATTTATTTTTTCTTTCGGTCAACCCAGATGGTTGGCGATGGTGGCCTCATCTTGGGTGGTCTCGATTTTATCTGGGGTGGTAACAACTTGGACGGTTTCGACCGTTTCTGGTAAAGGATCGCGTGACAGAGCATCAGCTACCACATTCATCGATCCCTTGCGATCGATAGGCCCGTAGGGCCTATCGAGCGAGCCTTCCTGAGGGGTTCTCCAGCGAAAGTAAACACTTGAGTGGCTGATAGTCTGTGATGACTGTGAAATGGTACCCCTCAGGGTATTCCCCAGGGGATTGATAGACATTCCTTTTCGGTTACGGACCACTTTCTTTTCTTGTTTGCTGAGCGTACGGCTTGCGTATGCAATCACTTTTTCCTGTCCGTCAATTGACTGGGACCGAACTGCTCCCAGACCATAGTGGCTGGGGTCCGTTTGCAGTACGAATGGATTACTGAAATCAGGGCATGTCAAAACTGTAGCTTCGGTCAAACGCTTTTTTAGTTCCTCGAAAGCCGTTTGTTCTTACTTACCCCATTGCCACGGCCGGCTCTTCGTTAGGAGTAACGTCAGCGGCGCTACGATAGTGGAGAAGTCCTGAATGAAACGCAATTACCATGATGTTATTCCCAACACGCGACGTAACTCTGACACATTTCTGGGTGGTTTCAGTTGTTGTACGGCGGAAATTTTATCGGCGGCAGTGTGTATTCCTCGGCTGCTGATAACACGGCCCAGATATTTGAGCTCCTTCCGGCAAAACTTGCACTTCTCTATATATATCTTAAGATTGGTGTCACGTAATCGTTTGAACACTTCTCTTAGGGGCTGGCTATGTTCTCTTAAGGTCTTGGCAGTTATGTCGTGGCAGCTATGTCGTCGCGATAGACGGACGCTTATTCTTCCATGTCTGGCGTGATGACTGTGTCTAAAGCACGCTGCAAAGTGCCGGGAGCGGCATGTAGACCGAATGGCATTACTTTCCACTGGAACAAACCTTGCTGTGGTACGACGAAGGCGGTATACGGTCTTGACTTCTACTCTAGTGGTAGTCTTGCTTAAGATCAATGGTAGATATATAGTTTGCTCTGCGTAATTTGTTGAGGTTGGCGTTTATAAACGACAGGGAGTAAGCATCAGGGTTAGAGACAATAAGAGAACTATGCAGGCTGCAAGAGGGCTCTATCTTTTTTTCTTCGAGCAGCTGGTCGACCCTCTTAGTTGATTATCTCTTGCATTGACGGTTTTCGCGGGTAGTAGCGTTGTTTGAATGGTTGATAGGTCTTTACCCATGTATGGTGTTCGGCAATGTTCGTCGGACTTTCAATGGCCTCGAACTGCGGTAGCTCAAGCTCTAAAAACTCAGCAAGAAACTTTTTCGCGGTGAAGGTCAGGTGTTCTTCGCTAACGATGGCATACAATGTTGCTCCGTCTGGGTCAGGAGTCTGGACAGCGAGTTCACCCTGGGAGGTAATGAGCTTGTCCTTCGAGTGTTACCTCTATTCCAGCGGTATCGAGGAAGTTCATGCCTAGTATAGCGTCTTCGGCTAACTTTTGCATATAAGTGATTTCGCTTGTCACTTTGGTTCCTCCGATGTCGAGGGTAACAGGGTAGTGTTCGCTGGTGACTATGGATGTGCTATCCGCTGGTCGTATCATCGTTTCTTGGTGGTGGCATGTCAGACCAGACTCATATAGTCTTTTTCTTAGGGCTGTGTTGATAAATGAGTTTGTTGCGCTAGTATAGAAAAGGGCTCGAAATTCTTCGCCGGCAACTGTCAGTGTGACAAAATGGCGCGGATGGGTTGGAGTAGTTTTAGACATGACCGCCGAGACACCCTGGCGACATTGGCAGTCTCGCGTTGTGCGACCGTTCTCCCCGCAGAAAGAGCAGAACAGTCGGAAATGCCGTCTGCATTCTGGCTTACGGTGTCCCTTTTGTTTGCAGTTCCAACAGTGAGCGTCTCGGTTGTACGGAGCTTGGACTGGCAAGGGCTTAGCTACTGCGGGGGATTGTTGCTCGAAGGCATGGCTCTATTTCGGTCCTTGGTCTTGATGTGTTCGTTCTCTTCTGTTAATTCCATCAGCTCTTCGATTGTGTGGAATTCTCGGCGTCTAATACAAAGCCGGTATTCTGGCCTGAGGCTGTTGTATAGACGGTCTTAACTCTCGGCGACTGTTGTGCGGGGGTGCTGGTGTATCAAGTACTGCAGTGCCATGATGAATTCTTGGGCTTTCTCTCTAGGACCCTGTTTCCTTCTCCAAATTTCGTTTTCTAGTTTGGACAGATATCGGACGGGAAGGAAGTGTCGAAAGAATTCTGCTTTGAACTGAGCCCACGTTTGGATGCTGTCCCGTTTTATTCGTAACCACTCCAAAGCTTTGCCGCGAAATATTTCTGGGAAAGTTCTGACAAGGGCGTCAAATGGGACATGGTAGCATCGTTCTTACTCTTTTATTCGTTTGATGAACTCTAGGATGTTGTTGTTGGATTTGAAGCAGACCCCACTTGCGGACAGTATTCATTGTTTCGGCCTCATAGATTTGGCCGAATCTTGGTAGGTCTGGCTGAATCGAAACGGTGACTGGTGTGGTGTACAGAAGTGCGGTGTACGGAGGATCGGCTGAGGCTGGCGTTTTGTTGTCGGTGTGGGAAGTGGACGTGCCATCTTGTCCTACCTGTGGGACATGGAAGCGGACCCCGTCAAACAAGGGAGATGTTTCGGTTACGACCGGTTTGCCGGCTTCCATAGCTGACTCTGGGTATTTTCTTTCAGTTACCCTTTCTTTCCACTCTTTGCTAAGATCCGGCGTGGTCATTCAGGCATTTCCTAAGCTTATTTATGGTACCAGTGGCATTCAAGCCTTGGTTTTCGTAAATTTCGTAAATTTCGAAAATTAAAATCTTCGATTTTTTTTTTCATACTAGGGTGGGCGAAGGCTAAAACTCAAAAATCTTTCAAAGATACCAATTGGACCACTATAGCAGGTACCAAACGTCTTTCTGCAATTATTGGCTGTAATCGCTTCAGCAGAAGTTTCTCGAATACTTTCGATATTATCGCAGGAGCGATATGGGCCTATAATATTCTTTATCATTTGCACATTTCCCCGGTTTTGGAACCATGACTTTAGCAACCTTCCATTGCCTTGGAACGTATAGAAGTCTAAGAGAAGCGTTTGTCATATAAAGTAGCTTGGCTAGTGCCCTTTTCGGTAGTTCTTTCAATATTTCGGCTGTGATCAGGTCGTAACCGGGGACCTTATTATTTTTAAGTTTGCTTATTGTCTGTCGGAGTTCAACTTACGAAACTTTTTTCATTCTAAAGCTATCAAATTCCACGTTGTTGTTTAGATTGTCAGCCACCGGCATACCTTCGAAAGGCTTGAATGTTTCTTCTAAATGTTCAGCAAACAAATTCGCTTTCTCTTTGCCTTCTCTTGCCCATTCGTTGTTAGTTTTTTTATTGGTGCCTAGTGGATTATAGGTTTCTTGATAGACTTAACTGCTTTCCACAGCGAGTAGTTTCAGCTCCTATCCGCCGACAAGCCTTCAAAGTATTCAGTGGTCTCACATTTTTTAAAATCTTGCAACACTTCTTTCAGTTTAATCGAGAGGTGGTTCAAGAGGGTTTTGTCTTGGGGAGCCCTGGTGCCTTGCCACTTTCTACGCGCTCTTCTCAATGGCACATTCAAGTCAACACCCTCCTTCCAATTATTTCTGTAGGCGTCTCAGTTCATGTTTGTGCTAGCTAATCTGGGCGCTCTTTCTAATTTCGCCAGTTTTCCATCCATCTTCAAGATAACTCCTGAGTTGTCTGAGCAAAGATCAAAACACTCTTCGACTCGCGTAAGGTATTTGGGGTACCCTTTAGCGATGAAGAAGTCGACAAGGTCAGGCTTTCTATTCCTGTCCAATATGTCTTGTCAAATCTTGCACGCCGACTACAACGAACAAGACCAGTCATCATATTCTTGAAAATTACTGAATAACTCGAGAGATCTCAAGTTTATGCTATACTTCACATCGTTCAAAGTTAAATTCAGTCGAAGTTTAAATACGTACTATTCAGTTTTTTCAACCATTGCACGGTCTTTAATGGGCAAAAGGCTGGAATTCTGAATAAACGAATTAAAATGGAGTGTGCAAAATGTAAAAGTGTAATTAGTGGTGAATCCGGAATACATTGTGCGGGCATTTGCGGAAAAGTATTCCATGCTAAAGTGGCTTGTAGTGGTCTCGACCGCTACAGCAGTAATGTGTTGGAGACTAATACAATGCTAAAGTTTATGTGTGATGACTGTGTTACGTACATTCACAATGTTGATTTGGCGGTGCGCGATATACAAGAAACTGTGAAGAAAAACGGAAACTATTTGCGAGAATATCGAAATGAATTTGATCAATCATTGAAAAAAAGTGAATTGGAATTAAAATCTTTATTAGAAGCGATTGAAACCAGATACGCTGATAGGCTAAAAGAAATGAAGGCTGCCCAGGGCGCGTGTGAAAAAAGTGTGAAAGAAATCGCAAAAATAGGTAAATATAGTGAATGCTTCAAAGTGCAGAGTGCCAAGATTTGTGAAGACGTTAAAAGAATTGCAAGTGGAAATGATAATGCAATAAAAAGTGTCAAAGAAATAAAAGATGATTTAGTGCAGGAGTGGAAGCAAATTAAAGAATCAACCAAAACATCAACAATACAAGCGAAACAGGTAACATACGCGGATAAGGTAAAAGAAAAAGAAAACATCATTATAATAAAACCAAGAGAAAACCAAAACAATAATAAAACAAGAGAGGCAATCAAAAACATTATTGACCCAACAAATTTATCTTTAAAAATTAGTGATGTAAAGGATATACAGAATGGTGTGGTATTGATAAAGGGTAATGAAGAGTCATTAAAAAAAATTGAAAATGAGTTTAAGGAGAAAAACAGTGACAATTACAATGTTAAAATTCCGGCTCGAAGAAAGCCACAAGTGCTAATAGTTGGAATGAAAGAGAAATTGTGTGAGGATGAGGTAGAAAGATCCCTGAAGAAGCAAAACGATCTGAATAGTTGTGACCTTAAGTGTGTGCGTGTGTACCTGTCACCAAAAATCAAGTGCTATAATGAAATAGTGGAAATGGACAGTGTTGCCTTTTCGAAAGTAATAAATAGTACTAAAGTTAGTATTGGTTGGGATAGATGTAGAGTTCACCAGCGTACTAATGTTGTAAGATGTTTTAACTGCTGTGGTTTTAACCATATATCAAAAAATTGCTCCAGTGTTAAAGTTTGTATGAATTGTGCGGGAAACCATGACGTAAAAGTGTGTCCAAGTAGTGATATTAAATGTATTAATTGTTTTAATGCCAAAGAAAAACTCAAAATTGACTTAGACTACAAACATAAAGCAAGTGATGTAAATTGTCCGGTTTTCAAGAGAAAACTAAAAATTGCTGATGAAAGAACTGATTACTAGCAATTCAATGCCGCAAGGTGTATTTATTTCAACGCACAGGGCCTGTCAAACAACTTTAACGAGTTGGAAATTTTAGTGCAGTGTGAAAATGTTGACTTATTGGTAGTGTCCGAAACGCACGTTACAAAAAATAGAAACCTAGATGATTTCCAACTTGATGGATACTACCCTCCATTTATGTGCGAAAGTGAATCTAGTCATACTGGTGGTGTAGCTGTTTATGTTAAAAATAGTTTTAAGTGTCGCGTTTTAAAAAAAAATTAAAACTGCCATGCAATTTTGGTGCTTAATCGTAAGAGTCTGTGTTTGAATCGTAAGAGTCTTAATTTGAAAACTATCCTGTGATTTACTTATGTGCAATATATAGATCTCCTAGTCACCTGGCATCAAAAAGTGATTTCTGCGCTGCGCTTGAAAACTGGGTAGACTATCTATCCCGTGATGGTAATAATTTCATGTTAGTAGGCGATCTGAATATAAACTGGCTTGATACGACGGACACATATACGCGACGCATCTCGAGCATTCTAAACGATAATGGTTTGCGTATGGCTATAAATGAGCCAACGAGAATAACTAATAGCTCAAAATCATTACTGGACTATGTAATAACAAATAATTGTAGTGTCATAAGTGCGAAAGTTGATAAAAGTTTGAAAATAAGTGATCATGAAACGATTGATATAATCATAAAAAATCAGCAAAAGTCTAAAAAGAAAAAGAAAATAAGATATTGTGCATATAACCGAAACCTTTTCATCTCTAAACTATCAGATATTCCTTTATTTGAGAGCCTGAGTAGCGAACGACCGTATAATTTGAGCATCCTAAGTGAACAATTCGTGTTAAGCCTAAAGAATGTGGTCGGGTCCATGGTGAAGGAAAAACAAGTCCCCTATGTTAACGCTGAATGGTATACCAGTGAACTCGAAGTGGCAAAACAAAGGAAAATTAATTTATATAGGCAGGCAACATGGAGCAATGACATAAATGCGTGGAACCTATATCGGCAATATAGAAACCATTACAAGAATCTAATTAGATTATATAAATCGCGTTTTATAAAAAGTAAAATTGACAATGCGAATTCTCAAAAAGATATGTGGCAAAAATTAAAGAAATATGTGTTTAAGAAAAGTCCTGAAACAATATTTGATGTGCAATTGGAAGATGGTTCTGTGATAAACAATAGTGCAATATTATGTGATAAATTCAACAAATTCTTCGTGGAGTCAATAAATGAAATAACCCGAGCTGTGATATACTGTGATTATACCAACTTGATTGAGGAGTGCAATATAGATTTTAAGTTTAATCTAGTGGACATAGATGCTATAAGTTGTGCAATAGATAGAATTAATAAAAAAAAGTGACTTCAATTTTATGAGTGCCAAGATGTTTAAAGACTCTCTGTCCATAATCGGCCCAATATTTGAAAGAATCGTAAATGCATCCTTAAGTTCGGGTATTTTCCCCCAATCTTGGAAAGATTCACTTGTTATACCGATAAAAAAGGTTCCTAACCCGAAAAATCTAAGTGACTATAGACCAATTAATATGATGCCGGTCTACGAAAAAATTTTTGAGAAAATTGTTGCCGTACAACTGCAAGAACATCTTGAGAGTCAGTCCCTTATAGATAGCCAACAATCAGGGTTTCGTGATAATCACTCTTGTGAAACATGCTTGAACTTTGTTGTCAATGATTGGAGGAGAGAGATTGATAAGAAAAATGTGGTGATTGCTGTGTTCTTAGACTTAAAACGTGCTTTTGAAACTGTAAATCGTAAAATACTATTTAAAAAGTTAATGTGTTACGGCATCAAATCAGTTGAGCTTAAATGGTTTAAATCCTTTATGACGGGTCGTACGCAACGAAGGTCGGTCAATGGCAGCACCTCGCCTCCTATTGATGTAAATGTAGGTGTCCCTCAAGGCACAATCCTGGGAGTGTTGCTATTCCTCTTGTTTATTAATGATATGAGGAAAGTCATAATGTCTGCAAAATTAATTTTATTTGCTGATGATGGTCTCCTGTACATAACTGGGAAAAACATTGCGGAGTGCTTGGAGAAGTTGAATGCGGACCTGGATAGAATAGATACGTGGATGAAAATGAATAGGCTGGTGCTTAATGTCAACAAAACGAAGTGTATGGTTTTTGGTAACAATTCTGAGTATGTAAATCTACAAATAAACCATGAGCAAATCGAACAAGTGAAACAAATAAAATACCTTGGGGTTATGTTGGATGAAAACCTAAGCTTTAAGGAACACATAGACTATATTTGTAAAAAAATTTCTAAAAAAATTGGTGTTTTAAGAAAAATAAGGAAAAATATTTCAATGAGTATTGCTGTAAATGTATCTAATGTGTTGATAAAACCTCATTTTGATTATTGTGCTAGTTTATTGTATTTGTGTCCTCAAAGTTACAAGGATAGGCTGCAATTGTTGCAAAACAAGATTATGAGAAATATATTAAAATGTAGTAGATACACGCCAATAAGATTTATGCTGAATGCTTTAAGATGGTTAAATATAGACCAACGACTTTTTCTGTTATGTATGATATTTGTATTTAAAATTAAAAACAATATGCTTCCCGGTTATTTATGTGAAAATGTACGTACTAATGAAACGGTAGTATACAATTTAAGAAACACTGGAGACCTTAGAATAGATTATTCAAGAACATCAAGAGGACAAAGAACAGTTTTTTATATGGGCTTTAATGATTTCAATAACCTTCCCAGGGAAATTAAAAATACAAACAATTTTAATGAATTTAAAAGAAAAATGATTGAACATGTTAAAACGCTGTAATAATATATGTAATTTATATAATATAAAACATGTATATCTAGATATAATTGAAAAGATGTATAATTGTTAAATAAATTGCTTTTCAAAGCTAAATAAAGTACATTCATTCATTCAATATGTTGGCTTTCAGGTGGAGAAAAAGTCCACCCCACGTTACATACTGTTTTTGTACAGTAATCTACCTCTTGTTGAATTGCATCTTGAACCCCAAAAAGTATGCTTCGCGTTAAAGTCACCCCCAATAATAAAATTGGACCCAATGAAGTCATACATACGATCAAGATCGTCTTCCACTAGTCTATATTCCAGCGGAAAATAAGAAGATGCATTGTTGTAATCTAAGCAGTCAATTTTTACAGAAACTGAACTTATCTGCATAGAGTCTAACTCAACTTCTGTGTTCTTGAAATGCTTTATGCAATTCTTAATGTAGAGGGAGTATCCTCCTCTCGAATTTTGCGAAGGGTGATGTGCGTGATAGTCATTGTCATCTTTAAGTTTGGGTCCAGACCCGTTTTTAAGGTGAGTTTTCGTAATTATTCTAATATCTATTTTTTTTCTGCAGAAATACTTCTAGTTCGCTTATTTTATTCAGAAGGCCGTTTGCATTCCATGTTAGTATTTTAAATAGCTGTTTCATATTCATGTTCTCTTGTAATTTTTTCGAGGCTTAAACTGGAGCTTGCTCAGTTTGTCAAATATAACTTTGTTGATTTAATTCTGATCCTCAAGTTTCTTCAAGATTACAGCGAGGATGTCTCAGACACTGCATCTGTTGTGGGTGATCTGGTCTTGTTTTCGGCAACCTGTGCGTATGATTTCGGTCCGTCCGGTGGCGGTTTCTCCACTGCACTTGGACTGGCGCCGCTCTTTTGTGGAGCTTTTATGCCTTTTGTCGCCGCCTCCTTTGCCAATCTCGCACTTTTGATCGGCTTTGGCGTCTCTAAAGTCTTTGGCTTAGGATTTTCAGTTTTTGGATGTCCAAAGCTTGGTTTCTGACCTCGAATATTTTCCTTAAGAGATTCTCGTAACTTTTGCAGCTTTATGACCACTTCCACTTTATCCGCGATAGTTTGCGGGGTGGTTTCCGTTGCCATTGGCGCAAACTGCAGGAGCCTTCATGTCAACTTTGCACTCTGTTGAGAGGTGTTTTCCGGCACATTTCACGCAACGTGGTTCTTTTTGGCAGTAGGCACTTGTGTGCCTGAATTCTTGGCATCGCTGACACTGTAGTATTCCCCTTTTGCATGGGTTCGATTTTAACCCTGATGTTAAGTATCATTTTTATTTTATAAATGCCCCTTCGGTCAGGGGTTAGAATATACCCGAGGTAAGGCATGCCTGTCGTAAGAGGCGACTAAAATCCACCCTCCGTATGCCGAGCGCGTAGCGCATACAAACCATGCAATGGACAAACGAACGGAAGTAATACCCCAGGTGGTAATCCAGCATCACTGGCAAATCCGCAGCCGTTGCTACACACCACTTCCATTCATAGTTGTTTGGCTCCGCTGAGTTCCTAATCAAAAACCTTCGGAAGAGTTTCCCCTTTGCAATCGTGTAGTCTGGGTGTTTCTCGGGGTCGGCTTCTATTTATTTTTTCTTTCGGTCAACCCAGTCGTTGGCGATGGTGGTCTCATCTTGGGTGGTCTCGATTTTATCTGGGGTGGTAACAACTTGGACGGTTTCGACTGTTTCTGGTAAGGGATCGCGTGACATAGCATCAGCTACCACATTCATCGATCCCTTGCGATATTGGATTTCAAAGTCATATTGCTGCAGCCGTAGGGCCTACCGAGCGAGCCTTCCTGAGGGGTTCTCCAGCGAAAGTAAACACTTGAGTGGCTGATAGTCTGTGACGACTGTGAAATGGTACCCCTCAGGGTATTCCCCAAGGGATTGATAGACATTCCTTTTCGGTTACGGACCACTTTTTTTTCTTGTTTGCTGAGCGCACGGCTTGCGTATGCAATCACTTTTTCCTGTCCGTCAATTGACTGGGACCGAACTGATCCCAGACCATAGTGGCTGGGGTCCGTTTGCAGTACGAATGGATTACTGAAATCAGGGCATGTCAAAACTGTAGCTTCGGTCAAACGCTTTTTTAGTTCCTCGAAAGCCGTTTGTTCTTACTTACCCCATTGCCACGGCCGGCCCTTCGTTAGGAGTAACGTCAGCGGCGCTACGATAGTGGTGAAGTCCTGAATGAAACGCAATTACCATGATGTTATTCCCAACACGCGACGTAACTCTGACACATTTCTGGGTGGTTTCAGTTGTTGTACGGCGGAAATTTTATCGGCGGCAGTGTGTATTCCTCGGCTGCTGATAACACGGCCCAGATTTTTGAGCTCCTTCCGGCAAAACTTGCACTTCTCTATATATATCTTAAGATTGGTGTCACGTAATCGTTTGAACACTTCTCTTAGGGGCTGGCTATTTTCTCTTAAGGTCTTGGCAGTTATGTCGTGGCAGCTATGTCGTCGCGACGCTTATTCTTCCATGTCTGGCGTGATGACTGTGTCTAAAGCACGCTGAAAAGTGCCGGGAGCGGCATGTAGACCGAATGGCATTACTGTCCACTGGAACAAACCTTGCTGTGGTACGACGAAGGCGGTATACGGTCTTGACTTCTACTCTAGTGGTATTTGCCAGTAGTCTTGCTTAAGATCAATGGTAGATATATAGTTTGCTCTGCGTAATTTGTTGAGGTTGGCGTTTATAAACGACAGGGAGTAAGCATCAGGGTTAGAGACAATAAGAGAACTATGCAGGCTGCAAGAGGGCTCTATCTTTTTTTCTTCGAGCAGCTGGTCGACCCTCTTAGTTGATTATCTCTTGCATTGACGGTTTTCGCGGGTAGTAGCGTTGTTTGAATGGTTGATAGGTCTTTACCCATGTACGGTGTTCGGCAATGTTCGTCGGACTTTCAATGGCCTCGAACTGCGGTAGCTCAAGCTCTAAAAACTCAGCAAGAAACTTTTTCGCGGTGAAGGTCAGGTGTTCTTCGCTAACGATGGCATACGATGTTGCTTCCATGTCTGGGTCAGGAGTCTGGACAGCGAGTTCACCCTGGGAGGTAATGAGCTTGTCCTTCGAGTGTTACCTCTATTCCAGCGGTATCGAGGAAGTTCATGCCTAGTATAGCGTCTTCGGCTAACTTTTGCATATAAGTGATTTCGCTTGTCACTTTGGTTCCTCCGATGTCGAGGGTAACAGGGTAGTGTTCGCTGGTGACTATGGATGTGCTATCCGCTAGTCGTATCATCGTTTCTTGGTGGTGGCATGTCAGACCAGACTTATATAGTCTTTTTCTTAGGGCTGTGTTGATAAATGAGTTTGTTGCGCCAGTATAGAAAAGGGCTCGAAATTCTTCGCCGGCAACTGTCAGTGTGACAAAATGGCGCGGGTGGGTTGGAGTAGTTTTAGACATGACCGCCAAGACATCCTGACGACATTGGCAGTCTCGCGTTGTGCGACCGTTCTCCCCGCAGAAAGAGCAGAACAGTCGGAAATGCCGTCTGCATTCTGGCTTACGGTGTCCCTTTTGTTTGCAGTTCCAACAGTGAGCGTCTCGGTTGTACGGAGCTTGGACTGGCAAGGGTTTAGCTACTGCGGGGGATTGTTGCTCGAAGGCATGGCTCTATTTCGGTCCCTGGTCTTGATGTGTTCGTTCTCTTCTGTTAATTCCATCAGCTCTTCGATTGTGTGGAATTCTCGGCGTCTAATACAAAGCCGGTATTCTGGCCTGAGGCTGTTGTATAGACGGTCTTAACTCTCGGCGACTGTTGTGCGGGGGTGCTGATGTATCAAGTACTGCAGTGCCATGATGAATTCTTGGGCTTTCTCTCTAGGACCCTGTTTCCTTCTCCAAATTTCGTTTTCTAATTTGGACAGATATCGGACGGGAAGGAAGTGTCGAAAGAATTCTGCTTTGAACTGAGCCCACGTTTGGATGCTGTCCCGTTTTATTCGTAACCACTCCAAAGCTTTGCCGCGAAATATTTCTGGGAAAGTTCTGACAAGGGCGTCAAATGGGACATGGTAGCATCGTTCTTACTCTTTTATTCGTTTGATGAACTCTAGGATGTTGTTGTTGGATTTGAAGCAGACCCCACTTGCGGACAGTATTCATTGTTTCGGCCTCATAGATTTGGCCGAATCTTGGTAGGTCTGGCTGAATCGAAACGGTGACTGGTGTGGTGTACAGAAGTGCGGTGTACGGAGGATCGGCTGAGGCTGGCGTTTTGTTGTCGGTGTGGGAAGTGGACGTGCCAGCTTGTCCTACCTGTGGGACTTGGAAGCGGACCCCGTCAAACAAGGGAGATGTTTCGGTTACGACCGGTTTGCCGGCTTCCATAGCTGACTCTGGGTATCCTCTTTCAGTTACCCTTTCTTCCCATTCTTTGCTAAGATCCGGCGTGGTCATTCAGGCATTTCCTAAGCTTATTTATGGTACCAGTGGCATTCAAGCCTTGGTTTTCCATTTTTGTTATTGCTCAGGACTAAACATACTTAACAATTAAAAGTATAAACATACAAGACCACTATAAGTATTGCTTGTTGCTTATTTGTGGGGTGTCATGTTGTTAAAACAAAAGAAAATTAAAATTTTCGCTTTTTTTTTCATACTAGGGTGGGCGGAGGCTAAAACTCAAAAATCTTTCAAAGATACCAATTGGCCCACTATAGCAGGTACCAAACGTCTTTCTGCAATTATTGGCTGTAATCGCTTCAGCAGAAGTTTCTCGAATACTTTCGATATTATCGCAGGAGTGATATTATCGCAGGGCCTATAATATTCTTTATCATTTGCACATTTCCCCGGTTTTGGAACCATGACTTTAGCAACCTTCCATTGCCTTGGAACGTATAGAAGTCTAAGAGAAGCGTTTGTCATATAAAGTAGCTTGGCTAGTGCCCTTTTCGGTAGTTCTTTCAATATTTCGCCTGTGATCAGGTCGTAACCGGGGGCCTTATTATTTTTAAGTTTGCTTAGTGTCTGTCGGAGTTCAACTTACGAAACTTTTTTCGTTCTAAAGCTATCAAATTCCACGTTGTTGTTTAGATTGTCAGCCACCGGCATACCTTCGAAAGGCTTGAATGTTTCTTCTAAATGTTCAGCAAACAAATTCGCTTTCTCTTTGCCTTCTCTTGCCCATTCGTTGTTAGTTTTTTTATTGGTGCCTAGTGGATTATAGGTTTCTTGATAGACTTAACTGCTTTCCACAGCGAGTAGTTTGAGCTCCTATCCGCCGACAAGCCTTCAAAGTATTCAGTGGTCTCACATTTTTTAAAATCTTGCAACACTTCTTTCAGTTTAATCGAGAGGTGGTTCAAGAGGGTTTTGTCTTGGGGAGCCCTGGTGCCTTGCCACTTTCTACGCGCTCTTCTCAATGGCACATTCAAGTCAACACCCTCCTTACAATTATTTCTGAAGGCGTCTCAGTTCATGTTTGTGCTAGCTAATCTGGGCGCTCTTTCTAATTTCGCCAGTTTTCCATCCATCTTCAAGATAACTCCTGAGTTGTCTGAGCAAAGATCAAAACACTCTTCGACTCGCGTAAGGTATTTGGGGTACCCTTTAGCGATGAAGAAGTCGACAAGGTCAGGCTTTTTATTCCTGTCCAATATGTTGGCTTTCAGGTGGAGAAAAAGTCCACCCCACGTTACATACTGTTTTTGTACAGTAATCTACCTCTTGTTGAATTGCATCTTGAACCCCAAAAAGTATGCTTCGCGTTAAAGTCACCCCCAATAATAAAATTGGACCCAATGAAGTCATACATACGATCAAGATCGTCTTCCACTAGTCTATATTCCAGCGGAAAATAAGAAGATGCATTGTTGTAATCTAAGCAGTCAATTTTTACAGAAACTGAACTTATCTGCATAGAGTCTAGCTCAACTTCTGTGTTCTTGAAGTGCTTTATGCAGTTTTTAATGTAGAGGGAGGATCCTCCTCTCGAATTTTGCGAAGGGTGATGTGCGTGATAGTCATTGTCATCTTTAAGTTTGGGTCCAGACCCGTTTTTAAGGTGAGTTTTCGTAATTATTCTAATATCTATTTTTTTTCTACAGAAATACTTCTAGTTCGCTTATTTTATTCAGAAGGCCGTTTGCATTCCATGTTAGTATTTTAAATAGCTGTTTCATATTCATGTTCTCTTGTAATTTTTTCGAGGCTTAAACTGGAGCTTGCTCAGTTTGTCAAATATAACTTTGTTGATTTAGTTCTGATCCTCAAGTTTCTCCAAGATTACAGCGAGGATCTGAGACACTGCATCTGTTGTGGGTGATCTGGTCTTGTTTTCGGCAACCTGTGCGTATGATTTCGGTCCGTCCTGTGGCGGTTTCTCCACTGCACTTGGACTGGCGCCGCTCTTTTGTGGAGCTTTTATGCCTTTTGCAGCTTTATGACCACTTCCACTTTATCCGCGATAGTTTGCGGGGTGGTTTCCGTTGCCATTGGCGCAAACTGCAGGAGCCTTCATGTCAACTTTGCACTCTGTTGAGAGGTGTTTTCCGGCACATTTCACGCAACGTGGTTCTTTTTGGCAGTAGGCACTTGTGTGCCTGAATTCTTGGCATCGCTGACACTGTAGTATTCCCCTTTCGTAAGAGGCGACTAAAATCCACCCTCCGTATGCCGAGCGCGTAGCGCATACAAACCATGCAATGGACAAAACGAACGGAAGTAATACCCCAGGTGGTAATCCAGCATCACTGGCAAATCCACCCTCTTCGGAGGCAGGCTCTACGGATTCTGGGGAAAGCCATTTATTGCTTTCAAATCCCTTTATGAAGAAACCAAGGGTACCTCGATCACCACCACCTAGATCGATAATCTCCGGGAAAAGAAGTCCGCCGGTTAATCGGGACTCAGCGAAAACTAAATGCTTTGAAGCGGAAAACAAGGAACTCCGCGCTAAGCTTAAAGGTATGGAACGTCTCTACCATGAGCTCAAAAATGAAGTAGATTCGTTACGAAAAGAAAACGAGGCTCTTAGGAATCCCCGTGATACTACAAAACGTGAAGACACGCCGAAGCGTCAAAGCGAATACGTGACAGACGAAGAAGAGCTTGCACGTGAAACTAATCCGGCTCTTAAGAAAAGATCTACCAAAAAACGAAAAATTGGGTCTTCGCCAGTAGTTGAGGCCATATATAAACACGATGAAACACCAACCGTGTCAAAAAAAAAAAAGCGACAGCGAAAATTGAAGAAAAAATTCGCCGACCGCCCGCAATAAATGTCGTTGGGGTCGCACACTACGGAAAGCTGCGAAATATCTTAAAAAATACTCTGGGGACGAAGTATAATTTAATTTATCTTTGAAATAATGTATGGAAAGTCAATGTCGATGACTCTGATGCCTATCGCGCACTTTCGCAAAAATTAAATACCGAGAATGTACAATGGTATACTTACGAAAACAAATTCGAAAAGCCGCTTCGGGTTTTCGCTAGGGGACTTCACCCAACCTGCACGAAGGAAGAAATTGTTGAAGATGTTCAAGCCCAAGGCTTTTTTAAATTCTTGATGCCGTGAACATACTTAAGAAAGAAAAACAACGTACGGAAGGAGAAAAAGACACCGTGGTCAAGCGCGGTCTTCCTATTTTCATGCTGACGTTTGATAGGATTGAAAACATAAACGAAATATATAAAATAAAAACAATCCTAAATATCAGGGTAAAAATTGAGCCCAAGCGAAAGGGCAATAGACTAGTACCTCAATGTAAGCGATGCCAAGGCTTCCGACATACTCAAGCGTACTGCCAAAAAGAACCGCGATGTGTCAAATGCGCCGGTGGACATCTTTCAAAAGATTGCAACGTAAGCAGTCAGGACCCAGCGACTTGCGCCAATTGTAATGGAAGTCACCCGGCGAGCTATAGAGGTTGCGAAATCGCAATAGAGCTACAAAAACGTCACGATACTGTTAAGCAACATATTGTAGATAGGGCCACAATCCCTAAACGTTCTAGAGCTGACAAGCCGAAAACTCCAAAATCGGTCAGAAATACGAGATTGACAAGGAAAAATATACAAACTCCGCAAGAAAACGCCGCCAGTCCAAGTACAAAGGGAAAATCATCACTTAGCGGCCCAAGATCGTACGCTGAAGTCGCGTCACACAAAAGCAAACCTCTAGAGCCTACCACAACAGATTCGGTATCTCAAATATTATTTATGATATTGGAAAAGCTTGAGCAACAAACTAAAGTTAATCAAGTAATATTTGACAAACTGAGCGAGCTAGAGTTTAAACCTCGCAAAACGAATAACAAATCATGAATATGAAGCTCATTAACATACTTACATGGAATGCAAATGGTCTTTTAAAGAAAATCGACGAACTAGAAGCATTTCTACGGAAAAAAAATATTGACCTATGCCTGATTTCGGAAACACACTTTAAGAAGGGATCCGGACCCAAAATTAGAGGTTACATCGACTACCACGCGCATCATCCATCAGAAAATTCGAGAGGCGGATCCTCTCTCTACATCAAAGACTGCATTAAGCATTACAAAAACGAAGAAATTGAGCTTGACTCTATGCAAATAACTTCAGTATCGGTAAAAATAGGTCACCTAGATTATAATATTGCCTCGAGTTATTTTCCTCCACAGTATAGGCTAGCGGACGACGATCTTACTCCCCTCTTTGACTTACTTGGGTCGAATTTTATCATCGGCGGGGACTTAAATGCGAAAAACACCTTTTGGGGATCACGGTGCAATTCAACAAGAGGTAGAGTACTCTTCAAAGCTAGCATGAAACGTGGCGTGGTTTTCCTTTCGACGGGAAAGCCAACGTATTGGCCAACCGACAGAAACAAAGTACCTGACCTTGTCGACTTCTTTATCGCAAAAGGGGTCCCTCACCACCTCACAAATGTAGAAGAAGACTATGATCTCTGTTCGGATCACTCGGCAGTCGTTTTGAAAATCGGCGGAAGTCTAGCAAAAAATGAGAGAGCGCCTAGGCTAACTAATAACAACACCGACTGGGATGGCTTTAGAAAATACTGCAAAGAAAATGTATCTCTACATGTACCACTTATAACCCCTTTAGAAATAGAAGACGAAGTCGATAAACTCGTTAGAACTATTCAAAACGCTGCTTGGAACAATACTTCTTTCCGGAAGACTGGAGTAAGGAAAAGCGGATCAATTTACCCGCGCGAAATTGAAGAGTTCATACGAGAAAAGAGAAAGGCTCGAAAGAGGTGGCATTTGTCTCGAGCTCCTCTTGATAAAACCATTCTGAATGGGATATCTAACAAATTAAAGCACTTACTTCAAGATTTTAAAAGTCGCGAGATTTTCAACTACCTCGAAAACTTGACTGCCGATAGAGGGTCAAACTATTCACTTTAGAAAGCCGTGAAGTCCATTAAAAAGCCCATAGTACACTCGGCGCCAATAAGAAAAGATAACGGTGAATGGGTAAAAAGCGACAAAGAGAAAGCAGATGTAATTGCAGAACATCTAGAAGAAACATTCAAACCGTTTGACGGGGAGCCGTTGGTTGACGATCTGTATCGCAATGCGGAACTAGACAATTATCGAATGAAAACCGTGACACTGTCTGAACTTCGTCAAACAATCCGAAATTTGAAGAATAACAAAGCTCCAGGCTACGACCTAATTACTGGGGAAATTTTGAAGGAGCTACCGAAAAGAGCGTTAGTCAAGCTTCTCTACATCATAAACGCATCAATGAGAATTTCATACTTTCCACGGCAATGGAAAGTCGCAGACGTAATAATGGTTCCGAAACCAAGGAAATGCCCGAACGACAAAAAATCATATAGACCGATTTCGCTTCTGCCGATTATATCTAAAGTCTTCGAGAAACTTGTGCTCAAACGACTGCAACCAATAATTGAAGAAAGACGATTGATTCCGGATCACCAATTCGGCTTTAGGGTCAAACATTCAACAATTGACCAGGTCTATCGAATAACTAATGAAATTGAGAAAGCCTTAGAAGCGAAAATGATATGTTCTACCGCTTTTCTTGACGTATCCCAAGCCTTTGATAAAGTTTGGCACGAAGGCCTAAAATATAAGCTATGGAAAGTTTTGCCGGAAAAAATGTATGAACTCTTAGAGTCTTATCTTGACAACAGACTATTTCGAGTGACATACGGGAGCGAATACTCAGAATTCAAAGAAATACAAGCCGGCGTTCCACAAGGTAGCGTCCTCGGTCCAACACTGTTTTTACTTTTTACAAGAGATGTACCTCAAGTAGAGACAACGACTATAGCCACGTTCGCTGACGACACGGCTATCCTCGCTACGGATAAGACAGTCGAACTATCAACGGGAAAACTCCAACGCGCTTTGAATAAAATATGCGAATGGACAAAGGCCTGGCGAATCCTCCTAAATGAGACAAAATCAACGCATGTAACTTTTACTTACAAGAGGGTAATCAACTTACCTCTATTTATAAACTCGGTACAAATTCCGTACGCAAACGAGGCGAAATATTAAGGCATGACCCTAGACGCAAAACTTAAGTGGAAGCCACACGTTAAAAAGAAACGCGATGAACTTGAAATCAAGCTACGAGAACTGAATTGGCTTATCGGACGTTATTCGAAACTAAGCGTATATAACAAACTGCTATTGTATAAGCAAGTGCTAAAACCATCTTGGACGTACGGTATACAACTTTGGGGTTGTACCAAACCAAGCAACATATCTATTTTAGAAACTTTTCAGAATAAGACACTAAGAGCAATCGTAAATGCTCCATGGTATATAAGAAATAGCGATTTACATCGAGATCGAGGCATCGCAACCGTGACCGACGAAGTAAGAAACTTTGCTCGCAAACTTCACACTCGTCTTCACGGCCATTGCAACCACGAAATAATCCGAACGCTGGATTAGACGAATCTTGCACGCCGACTTCAACGAAGAAGACCGTTGGATCTAGCGTCGTAAGAGGAAACCGCACATAATGACGGTATTGCAGGTGCTTTCGTTGGAAGGTAGCCTGCCAAACGCGATTACTATACAGAAGCTTGAACTACTTGTTAAGGAAACTTAGTCGTAGTCTTACAAAGATTGGGAGGTTTTTTAGTGAGTAAGAATCTCACACTATTATGAGCACGCGCGTTCGATTCTCATAGTGCCTATGAAGGTTTTTACCTACCCACGGAAAAAAAAAAAATTTATAAATATCGTTTCTGCTGAGAGCAAAATAGAGTTCTTACAAAATAGAGCCAAAAAAATTGGAAGGCCGCGTCTGATCACATTGTCTATTTCTCCTTCCGTGCGTTGCTTTTCTTTTTAATGAAATTGATGGCATCAATAATTTTAAGGCCTTAAGTTTTTACATCTTTTACAACGTCTTCTTTTGTACATGATGGAGCCCCCTAACAATGACTCGCAGTGGTTTTTCGTACTTATTTTGATAAGTATACCACTAGACTCTTTTTGCATTCATTTTAAGAGACAGCGCGCGATAGGAATCGGCGTTGTCAACATTTACTTTTCACACGTTATTTCGGTGCGAAGTAAGCTTATAGTTTTCTGTTTCTGTTTTCTGTTTCACCGTGTGTGCAAGAAGGTTGCGCAATCTAATGAATCCTGCTATCCCGACAATGTTTATTGCGGGGGTGGACGAATTTTCGGTTCTGGTTTAGTTTTGTTTGAGCCAGAGGGCTTATCTTCTTTTTGTATTACTTTGAGAGAGGAACTCGCCTTAAGCTTCTTGCTAGACCTTTTCTTTAAAACTGAATCGGTATCAAGTGCAAGTTCGTCCTCGTCCGTAAAGTATTCGCTTGCTGGTCGGTTCGGTGTTACACACTCTTTCGTTACCTCACAGTCTTTCCTTTCACGAGTATTTTTAATATCCTCGTTTTCTCTTCGCAGAGAGTCAACTTCCATTTTAAGATCGTGGAAGAGTCGCTCCATTTCAGTAAGCTTAGCTCGGAGTTCATTATTCTCCATTCTCTTAATTTTTACTGAGTCCTGGTTTACCGGTGGACTGCTTTTTAGGTGGTGGCGATCGATTTAGTTTTGTCAATTTCTTAAGAGGATTTATAAGCAATAAAAGGCTCTCCCCAGAATCCGTAAAGCCTGCCTCCGAAGAGGGTGGATATTCCAGCAAAGCTGCGCTGCCACCTGGAGTAATGAGATCTTTCGTTTTGTTCATTGCCATTTTTTTATCCCCATCCCATAGGATAGGAGGTATATTAAGTTTGATTCATAGTTTGTAACATAGAGAAATAATCACCGTAGACCCCCAAGACCTTAAGGGCATATGATCGAGACCGAATTGTAAGTCGAATGAGCCATGTCCGTCCGTCCGTCTGTCGGTAGTTTTTAGACCTTAAATTTTGAGCTAGGAACTTGAAACTTGATATCTGTTCTTTTTAGGTCCCGAAGCAGTACAAGTGTAAAACTTTTCGAAATCCGCCCACTGGCACGCCCACTTTACTTAATAGCATGAAAAATCAAAGTTGTAGCAGGAAGCTGAAATTTGGTATGCGATATCCTCGCTTGAGTGTATTGTGATTGGCATTTAAAAAAAAAACGAAGACCTCTCCCTTGTAGGCGTGGACTTCCTTAATATTTTTTGTATTATTTTGTTTTCTTTAAGTCCTTAAAGGGCACCCCACCCTAAATTTAATTTTTTTTCGTAATCGAAAGCAAATTGAGCTGGCGTTCAACTCTATTTTTATTTTTATATAAATACTGAACGTCGTTAACTTTTCTTATTTTTTGTACGTATTAAAATTGTTAAAGTATCTGATTGTTATATGATTAATGCAATTATTGATTGCTATATGATAAATAAGAAAAAATAAATTCATTCATTCAAAAATATGCATTCTAATAAACGGCTTTTATTTGATATATTGGCTTTAAATCCAAAAAACTTGCACTGTAAAATGTTTAGATATGTGCATAAGCTATCAACTCAAATGAATAAATTTTTGCCACGCCCACTTTTGCGGGCGTTGTTAAGTATAAACCAAATTTTTAATATGAAATAGCAATTAACACGTGTATACCACTTCTGAAAAAAAAATATAAACAAAAATACGATGCTATTGAGAAGGAGCGGACGCCACGCCCCTTTCTTAGGGATAAGATTCTTAACTGAGAAATTCTTAATACGATTGAAGTTAAATGAAACTAAAATTTAACAACCAAGATTTATGACACAATTCGGAGCTTGACAGTGGTCAATTGGGAAGAGGTATCTAACGATTCGCCTAAACAGATTGTAACCCTCCCGAGAAATAGGTAAGTCACTTCTTACTTACTTACTTAAGGTGGCGCTACAGTCCGGGGTGGACATGGGCCTCAGCCAACAAACTTCGCCAGCCAGCTCTGTCTCTAGCTAGCCGTCTCCAGTTTCGCACGCGAAGTTGGCGGATGTCCCCTTCCACTTGCGTGCGCCACCTGAGTCTCGGTGCTCCTCTACCGCGCAGTCCCTGCGGTGTGGATTCGAAGATTTTTCGGGCCGGGGCGTTGGTGTCCATCCGCTCTAGATGACCCAGCCATCGTAAACGTTGTGTTTTGACTCTTTTGGCTAGGTCGGTATCGCTGTACAGCCCGTCCAGTTCGATATTATGTTCTCCTCGATGTTATATCGCCTTTGACAGGGTCCATTCTTCTGCACCGTAGGGCAGGACTGGGATGATGAGTGTCTTATACATGGACACTTTAGTTGCTCGAGAGAGGGCTTTGCTACTCAATTGCCTTCTTAGCTCAAAGAAACAGCGATTGGCAAGAGTTATCCTTCGTTTGATTTCAGCGCTAGTGTCATTGTCTGAATTGATAGCGGAACCCAGGTAGACAAAGTCCCTAACTACCTCAAAGTTATAGCTGTCGATGGTGATGTTTTGTCTAAGACGTCGGTGTTGGATGCCTTTTCTTGATGACAACATATACTTGGTTTCGCCTCATTGACTGCTAAACCCATATTCGCCGCTTCCGTCCCAATACTCACGAAGGCTTCACTGACATCACGCTTTGTTCTAGCGATTATATCAATGTCGTCTGCGTATGCGAGTAGTTGAACGGACTTTTGAAAGGTTGTACCTCTGGTGTTGCCGCGAGAGTTCTGCACAATTCTCTCAAGTATGATGTTAAAGAAGTCGCATGACAGCGCGTCGCCTTGTCTAAATCCTTAAGTTAGGTAAGTCACTTCTGTTTTCATTTTTAAATACAGCCGTCCCTTTGGAGACAGACGCCGACCAGTGAGCCGCACAATGTGTGACAGACACTTCCGGATTTTAATTTAACCTTTAGATTCATCTACAAGTTTAAATCTTAATGCCAAAAGTTGCCTCAAATCCGTTGAAACATCAAAGACTACTTCTTCCGGTGGATTTTGGTCGGCTCTTACGACAGGCATACCTTACCTCAAGGTTATTCTTACCCTTACCTTGCAGGGGCTGATCGAAAAAATATTAATTTTTGGTAGTCTTAACCCCAGTACATAGCTTACGTTGTACATAGAATGTGCAGAAAACAAAAAATTTGGCATTTCATTTCAAATTTGGCGGCTCGATTGTTTCGTAATTACAAATTGTTTCGTAATTCGGGTTTATCGGTGCTAAAACAGCATTAAACATAACGTAACTCACGTGCCTTATAAATAGGTGTTGCATGCATATGCAGTGTTTAAAAAAAAAAAAACAAATTAAAACAATTAAAAAACAAATAAAAGAAATTGCATCATAACAGTTGCTCTGTGAACAGAGACCATTTTTTGAGCAGTTGTGAAGTGATTTCTCTTTTCCAATAAAATTGATTGCAGCAAATGCAAATTAAAAATACGTGGTGACACGGGTATCCCATGTGCGGGCATTTTTGGAAAAGTGTATGCTGTTTCAGTGGCGTTGTGGTATTGATAGCTGCAGCAGAAATATATTGCAAACCGATAAAATGATCCGTTTCATCTGCAAGGATTGTGTAATGTACATTCATAAGGTTGACTTTGCGGTGCGGGAAATGCAAAAGGTTGCCAACAAAAATGGAAGCTACATAAAAGAATACAAATCGAAATTTGAGCAATCACTTAAAAAGAATGAGATTTAAATTAAATCGTTACTTGAAGCAATTGAAACGAGATACAACGAAAGGTTAAAACTAGTGGGAGGGTTACAATCCGTTTAGGCGAATCGTTGGATACCCTATCCCAATTGACTGTCAAGCTCCGAATTGTGTAATAAATCTTGTTTGTTAAACTTGCGTTTTATTTAACTTCAATTGTACTTAGAATTTCTCAGTTAAGAATCTTCTCCCTAAGAAAGGGGCGTGGCATCCACCCCTTCTCAATAACATTGTGTTTTTGTTTATATTTTTTTCTGAAACGCCCCCAAAAGTGGGTGAAAATTTATTCATTTGAGTTGATAGTTTATGCACATATCTGAACATTTTACATTTTTTTGGATTTAAAGCCAATATATCAAATAAAAACCGCTTATTAGAATGCATATAAGGGATGACCACGCCTACAAGGTTGCGGTCTTCGTTTTTTTTTTTTTTTTTTGAAATGCCAATCACAATACACTCAAGCGAGGATATCGCATACCAAATTTCAGCTTCCTGCGACAACTTTGATTTTCCATGCTAATTTGTAAAGTAGGCGTGTCAGTGGGCGAATTTCAAAAAATTTTACACTTGTACTGCTTCGGGACCTAGAAAGAACAGATATCAAGTTTCAAGTTCTTAGCTCAAAATTTAAGGCCTAAAAACTACAGACAGACGGACGGACAGACATTGCTCATTCGACTTACAATTCGGTCTCGACCTTAAGGTCTTGGGGGTCTACGGTGATTATTTCTCTATGTTACAAACTATGAATCAAACTTAATATACCTCCTATCCTATGGGATGGGGTATAAACAATGAAAATTGCTCAAGAAAAAAAGTGTCAGTGAAATAAGGAATACAAGTGAGTCGTTTAAGAGGCAGAGTGAGCAAATAACTAGTGGGCTAAAAAGAGTAGCGGGAATGAAAATTGCTCAAGAAAAGTGTCAGTGAAATAAGGAATATAACTAAGTCTTTAAACGAGCAGAGTGAGCAAATAAGTAGTGAGCTAAAAAAAAAAACAATGCGGAAAACTATGAACTTGTTGTCAAAAGTGTGAGAGAGATAAAAAAAAATTTCGTAACTGAAATGAAAAATAATGAAAACAAATCCAAAGTGAGTGAGCAAAAAGAGAAAAACTCATATGCCGCAGCTGTAAAAGAGAAGTTGGAAACTATAATCATAAAACCCAAATGCAACGAAAACAATGAGAGGACTCAAGCGGATACCAAAAGCAAAATAAATCCTACTTTAATATCTTTAAAAATAGATCAAATTAAAAATGTGCAAAATGGTGCGGTTGTTTTTAAAGAAGATAAAGTGCCAATGAAAAAAAATGAGTCCAAAATAAGCAAACTGGGTCCGGAGTGTGTTTGCAAAGTTGCAAAGAAGACCACCAGTGCTTGTGATGGGAATGAGAGAAAAAATGAGTGATATCGATCTAGTGGACGCCCTTCAGTGTCAAAATCAATTAAGTGGCTATAACATAAAGTGTGTGCGGACATATATGTCTCCCAAATCCAAGCTTTTTAATGCCATTATTGAGATCGACAGTGTTGCCAATGCGAAAGCTTTAGAATTTGGAAAATTAAATGTTGGTTGGGATAAATGTAAAGTGTAGCAACATATTAGTGTCTTGCGATGTTTTAAATGTTGTAGATACAACCATTTGGCAAAAGATTGCACAAGCGAAAAAATAAGTCTCCAATGCGCGGGAAACCATGAAATTAAAGACTGTGATAGTAGCTTTAGGAAATGTATAAACTGTGATAACACAAACAAGTTTTTTTTTGTTGAATACTAGGATGGATGGAGGCTTAAACTCCAAAAATCTTTCAAAGATACCAATATGCCCACTATAGCAGGTATATAATACCGAAGTGGCTGATTGTGGTTATGCCCGATTTCGCGTGTTAAAAAAACCATTCATATATGAGAGACACTATGAAAACTGCCAGAACGCACGTCATAGTAGTAACTTGACTGTTGATAGTAGTAACTCTTGACTACAACTAAGTTAACTAAACAATTAGTTTACGCTTCTGTAGTGCTTATCGCGTTGGGTAGGTTGCTATCCAGTGAATTCACATACTAAAACCGTCAGTTCGTGCGGCTTCACCCTACGTCGCTAGATCGAAGTCTTGTTCTTTGTAGTCGTCGCTCGTTGTTTACATCGTTAAGAGTACGGATCATTTCATTGTTGCAATGAACATAAAGACGAGTACTTAGCTTTCGAGCAAAGTTTGTTACTTCTTCGGTCACAGTAGCTATTCCTAAATCTCTGTGAAAATCACTATTCCTAATATACCATGGAGCATTCACAATTGCTCTAAGTGTATTGTTTTGTAAAGTCTGCAACATGGACATGTAGCTCGGCTTGGTACAACCCCAAAGTTGTATACCGTATGTCCAGGACGGCTTTAACACCTGCCTGTACAAGAGCAGTTTGTTATATATGCTTAGCTTCGAAAATCTTCCGATGAGCCAATACATTTCCCTGAGCCTAATCTCGAGCTCGTCACACTTCTTCCTTACGTGTGGTTTCCACCTTAGTTTATCGCCTAGTGTCATCCCTAGATATATCGCTTCATTTGCATAAGGTATCTGTGCAGAATTTATGAACAGAGGTAAATTGTTAACCCGTCTGTAAATAAAATTCACGTGCGTTGACTTCTTCTCGTTAAGAGCGATTCGCCAAGTCTTCGTCCAGACACAAATTCTGTCCAATGCTCGTTGGAGGTTTCTCGTTGATGAATAGACTGATTCACCTGTTGGCCGTCAAATGGCCGTATCGTCCGCAAACGTAGCCACGACTGTCTCGTCATCTAGAGGTATGTCCCTTGTGTAGAGCAGGAACAGGGTCGGACCGAGGACTTGAATTTGCTTGAAACTCGAGTATTCAATACTACACCTACCACGAAAGGGTCTGCTTTAAAGATAGTTTTTCAATATTCTAAACATGTCTTCTGGTAAGTTTTGCCGTAGCTTATATTTCAAGCCTTCGTGTCATACCTTGTCGAAGGCTTGCGATACGTCGAGGAAAGCATTTGAACATATTTTTTTCTCTTCTAAGGCTTTTTCAATTTCATGCATTATTCTGTAGGTTTTGTTAGGTCTGAAACCGAATTAATGATCCGGGACTAAACACAAACAAGTACATGAATTTAGATATCGACGCTAATCATGCCGCCAACGATTGAGTGTCAAAATTAGGATGTAGTCAGTTTTTTACGAGCTATGTCAATATTGAACCATACAGTCTAAATGCTTTAAGTGATAGGCTAGAGCTGAAGAGCTAAAAAATGCAATCGCTCCGATGATCAAATGTAAATTAGTTCCATTTAAAAATGCTGAATGGTTTAGCCCTGACCTACAACAGGCGAAAAGTTAAAAAATTAAACTTTATAGGAACGCTATTGCTAACAACAGTCAATCTGACTGGGCGGCTTATCGGCAATTTAGAAATTATTTTAAACAAAAAAAATCAGAAACCCAAAATCCTACTTTATACGGACAAAAATTAAAAGTGCAAGCACACAAAAGGACATGTGGAGACATTTAAAAAACATATACTACACAAAAATAAGAACAACATTGTGGAAGTAGAGTTTGGAACCGAAAAAAAAAATGACAGTTAGGGTAAATGTACCAGTACCCGGCCACCTAACATATTTTTCAATTTTGAAGGTAGATATCTAATTATCCTGACTTAAGACCTTCATTTTCTGTCTTTAGATCAATCGAGTGGTATATTAGGTATTGAAAAAAAATTATAAACTCCAAATTTATATAATATTATGATTTAATAACAATATTTTTTTGATGAAAGTGAATTTGCACCAGTACCCGGTCACAAATTTCAGTACCCGGCCAGTTGGATTCAGTATCCGGCCAGGTCGTTTTTACATATGAAAATATGGAGCAAAATATTTAAATATTAAGTAGGCGTTATTTATTTCAAATATTAAGTAAGTCTTATATATTTTTGATTTCAACAAAAAATATTCCCGTGCTTATTAAGTACATAGGTAACAAATTATTATTTAAAATAAATATAGCGTTATTTTGTTGATAAGGTAATAAAAATGTAAATTCAAAATCTAAGCGTTCTCATATTAAGCAGCTACAGTTGAGCAGCAAAGCCACAAAATGTGTGCTTTCTTTTAAAAGCTCTATTTTAATTGATTTTCTAATACTTGATCTCTTAGGGGAAAATGTAGGGAGAGCTTTTACTTAATGTAAGCGTCTTTGTAATTAAAAGAATCTAAGGCTATCTTAAATAGTTAACTTTGTAATAGCGGGATAACGTTGTAATCCACTCCGAGGTAGCAATCTACACATACCGTTCTACATCAAGTGGGGGTACTGGAGTAGGTGTACGCTAAGAAAAACTCGGCATCCTAACAAGTAGAAGTCTACTGAACGCCTGCAATATCTTTTAAGCCGAGATTCTATCAATACTTATAGCCGCTGGAAAAGCCAGAGTAATAAAACGTAAAAAGCAAAGCAGCCATTAAGGCCCTTGCATAATCAACAGTAAGATCTCGTGTAGTAAAGGTGCGCGTCCGCATGAGAGTAAAAGTACTGCGAGTAGCTCTCAGTAGCCCGCAGAAAATGGATTTTGTAGTCTCAACTCCCCAACTCCTTGGAAGTCTCTATCTGAAAGTTAATCTCGTGACTCTCGAGAGTGGCCTGAGAGCTACTTTCAGTAGTTTTACTCGCAAGTGGACGCGTGCCTTTAGAACGCAGCATACTTCAACTAACTACGAACCACTAACTTACTTCCCTTCCCTAATGCTCTAGAACGGAATAAAGGAAAGATCGGAGAACGTTTAGCCACATTTTCCAGCACGATAATCTTAAGACGAATTGATCTTATTCTTCAATCTTTGTAATATTTTTTTATGATATCCAAAGGTAGGTTTTTTTAAGTAGATAGCCACATTGTGCCATGTATACGCACAAGTTTGTAATTTGCCTTTCCTTGACAATTAAGAGTTAAGAGGTTTAAGATTTAGAGTCGATTAAGGTCCTTTGGGTTTGCAAGTTTCAGCAGCTTCGCCACATAAACTACCCTGCAAAGAACTTTTTTGGCGGGTTATACTTGAAGCGGCTTGAGTTTGAGTTAAGTCTTCAACTTTTTATTTTTCGGTCTGTTGAGTTGTAGCCTATGAAATAGTATCATTTCACATACAATTTTCGGGTACCCGGATACTGATGCTTGTTGTTTTAGAAAGCGGCCATAGCAATCTTCTTACCGAAAACAGTGGCCGGATACTGAAACCTTATATATTAAATACATTTATTTTTACTGGAGTGGTGGACAGATGCATTTTGCGCCTTTTAAGGGTAAAATAAATAAAAAATGTGATTTTAGGCAAAGATCTAGTATCCGGCCACCCTGGCCGGTTTCTAGATCATCGCATGAAATTCCAGTAGCCGGCCACTAAATTTCTAAAAACTTAAAACAATAGATTCTTATTTCTTGAATGCCAAGTGGTCAAAAATATTATTATATACCCAAAAACAACCAAAACTTATAATATTTTTTTATTTATATTAATTAAATATTTTTTTTCAGCATGGGCAAGAGCTGATTTAAACTTTGTTTCAGCATAACTGGGTAGATTATATCTGGAACATGTGAATTGAAACTGTCAAAAGATGCAATCACATATTTGATAGCGTCATCAGTCACCACCCTGGATGCAATAAACCAGTTTGGCCGGGTTGTGTTCGCTGGTTCTAGAGTAGCCACCGTTTTCGGTACCACTGAAGAGCACGTGGTGATCTGATTTCCCAGAAGGTGAATCTCTAGGAGAAGACTGAAGGTCTCCGCCTTGGTCTCAGTGTAAGTACCATCAGGAATGAGAAGTGAAGCAAGTTCGCTTGGTCTATTCCTGTTAAAAACTTTCACAAGCCTACTAGTTTCACTTAGAAATTCGATCTCCTCACAAAAGTTTTTATAAGACTCATTTTTCGACTTGCGAATAAGTCTCTTAAAATCCTTTTTCTTCGATCGGTATGGATTCCAGTCTTCTACTAAATTGATTTTTAATGACCGATTCAGGAGCTTCCTGGTATCTTTACGAATGCGCTGCAGTTCGGCATTCCACCAAGGCACCGGTTTTCTGCTATGGGTTTTCGTAAAAACCCCTTTTTCGTTCGACGCTATTCAGATGTTGAGCAGCAGTCTCCACCCCTTGGGTTGATTTCAGTTTGAGTGGAACTTGAACAGAGTTGCCAACCTCCTCTCTAAACTGTGCCCAACTAGATTTTTTCAGATTTCTCCTCTCTTGCAAAGGTAAAGTTTCACAGCGGATTTGAAATTCGATGTCTTTGTGATCTGACAAGGTGCTGTCTGGCGATACCCTCCAATTGGTGATAGTCTTGGAAAATTTGTTGGAGAGGGTAAGGTCAATTACCTGCTGTCTCCTGAAAGTAACAAATATCGGTCGACAACCCACATTGTTGATGGTGATGTTAGACGATAGGATGAATTCCAAAAGACGGTCTCCCCTTGCGTTACATTTGCTGCTGCCCCAAACAGTATTCTGAGCATTAGCATCGCAAAACAAGATGAGGCCCAACCCTTTAGATTCACGATACTCTACAAGTTCAACAACTGCCTTTGGTGGAGGAGGATTTTGAGAGTTGTAGGGGTAGTAAGCCGATGCAACAACAAAGGTTTTTCCATTCGCCGTTTGCATGGCAAGGAATAGAAGCAGCAACCAGATCTTGGGTGCTAAACCTTTGGATCTTAACTGCCTCGAAGGATTTCGACACAATAAGACAAGTCTGGTGTCTATCGGACTGCTTATCGTAAAGAAAGTCATAAGAAGCCTTTAATCCACCAAGACCACAGATATCGCCTTTCCACACCCATGGTACTTCAATTGAAGCTATGCGTTTTTTCAATTCTACAGGCCAAAAGCCTTCTGCTCAGCATAGCAGTTGCAGCTTTACAGTGCTGTAGATTGATTTGTGTAAACGGAATAGAAGCACACCTACCACCAAAGCCAGCCACAGCGACCAGGTTCTGTCCGCTGATACTGCTCCCTATATTGGTCACAGCTCCAGTATCCATCACCAGTGCACGGGCTGCTTCATGAATTGGCGCACTTCGTGGATTCATGCACATGGGAGAGCCCACGACGTCCGGTTTCCATCTGTCAGTACAACTCTCGATAGGAGTAGAACTGAATTCACTTGAAAGCCATGCGCGGGCAGACTCATTGGCTTGAGGGGAAGTTAGTCTCATAACGAGCTTGGGTTGATTCTTCTTGCTTTTCGGTTCAGCAGAACAGGAGGCGATCATGGGAACTGCCAAAGAGCCAACCAGAGAGCCTTTGCCTTCAGCCCGTGAAGCTTCTATGCGCGCCTCTTCGATCAGCTGCTTTCCTTTCCTTTCCCTTAGTCAGTCGCACCTCAGAGCCCGCTTCTTCCGGAGCCCGTTCAACCACAGGGATATCCCAAGTCGTAACGTCAGCAGCAGCACAGCGGGTGGCAGCCTCACTCATGTTCAGATTACCGAGCGAACCGGATGTTCGCTGCAAGCTGCAAGAGTGGCTTGGTTGTTCAAAAATGAATGTTGGGGCCTCCAGAATTCATGCCCCGGCCGTAGTAGTAAAGACTGCGGGTGGTTTGTGGCCATGGCAAGTACCACCTGGAGTAAAAACATCCATTGGGTTCTCCATCCATTAATGATTTTTTTAGTTTTTACTACTGCTCCTGGGGGAGCTACTACTGCTCCTGAGGGGGGGGGGGAGCAGAAGTAGCTTCCACCCATCCCTCTTATTGGAATAAGAGGGATGGGTGGAAGGGACTGATTTCGGGGCTTGGAGTTGCATCACGAAAAACACACCCGTCACCTCACATAAGTCAATTGAAAATCTTAATAAAAATGAAATTATGGTGAATTCCACAACAAAACACCTTGACTTAACATATGAAACCCCAAGAAATGAATCCATTACAAATCTAAAAACTACAGAACATGAGTGGGCAGAGAAGTACAGCCTGTACAAAGCACACTGGTTCGATAGTTGTACAAAAATGCACGGGCCCTGTAGAATGAATTATATAAGTTCTCTAAAAATAAAAAATAAAAAAATAGAATTAATAAAATATTAAAATAAATATACATGCATATTTATTCAGTAATTAAAGGAGAATTTGTTGAATAAATTAATTTGTAAATAATTGTCAGTAAAATAACAACATTTACAAGTAAATATTAGGTTAAGTTTGGTTAAAGCCGTTGTATTACTTTAGTTTCTAGCTGATTGAATTTGCTTAGGTTAAATTTAGTTAGAAGATCATAGTTACAACTTAATGCGGGAGTTGTAATATATTGTTAAACATGTATATTGTTTATAAATTATGTAACTTGTACTTAACAGTGGTGGTGATCGATTTATTTTTGTCCTTTTCTCATTAGGATTTATAAGCAATGGTAGGCTCTCCCCACAATCCGTAGAGCATGCCTTCGAAGAGAGTGGATTTTTTAGCATAGCTGGGTACATGGGGTAGTTGTATGTTTTGCTGTGTCCATTGCCAGTATCGTCTCGCTTCTTATGTGTGACAGTCGTGTTTCCTGTTTGTGCACCTACTTTTTTATATAATACTTTGTTTAGTCGAGTGTTTTTTAACTTTGTAATTGAGTTTCTTTTATTATTTCATGTAATTAATGTAGAATCTGTGCACAGAATGTAGGTGTATGTATCTACATTCTGTGTTAATTTTGTTATATGTAATAGGTACTATTTTGCCTATATTTTTCCTACTTCTAAGCGGTAAGCGGCTTTTTCATTGTTTGGTTATAATTTTTTTTCTTAATTTTTTTTTCTCTTAAATAAGTTATTATTATTCGTTTTTTTTTCGCCTTCTCTCTGAGTCAGCTTACATTTATACTATTCTCTTAAAATATTTCCACTCACTTACACCACTATAACTTCTTTGTTTTCGAATCTCTCTCTTCCCTCTTTCCTTTTGTAGTCACTTTCGTAGTTTGAGTTTAATTAGATACAATTATCAAAAACTTGATTTCCGCATCGTGGTAAAGTCAAGTTTGCGTTTTGAGCTACAATTTTCTAAATACGCAATAGCCCAGTACGTAAGGTGCCCGCCTTTAGCGCCGGAGGGTGTATGTTCGAATCCCGCCTGTTCCATCTTTTTTTTTTTTTTCTTAGAATCCATTTAAATTATGACATGTTCTGCCGTGAAGCGCTGCGAAACTAATGTTCGTGCGGTCTTAAGTTTCACGCTAAGTGCATTGGATCTACCACCTTGTTTCTAGACAAAATAAGTTCTTCCGACATCGCCGTCTGGTATTGTGTACAATGCCGCAAAATATCTCTTTCACAGCTTGCTTTTAAATCATCTAACTTCCAGGCAGATATAACTAAATTGTCGAATTGTTTTATCGATTTGTTTGAGAATTTTAGGTCCGCTGTCACCAATATTTTTTTCATTTTCTGAGCCGGAATACAGCGCTGATGTCTCAACTTCTATTGAATATGAACTTTTAAGTAGGTTGTCTGTTGAGTCACCCTCATCACCTGTTGTTGTCCCAGTCCCTAACTGCGCTTCTTCGTCTGGTAATAGAAAACCCCAGGTCATTTCCAATGCCATCAGGGCTCCTCAACCAAAAAAAGCACAGGTCTGTGTTTCTTATAACCCCACGACAGTGGACAGTACGTTGCCAAGTACGTCTCCTGTCGCAATACCAGCACCCATAAATACATCCCTCCAATCAGTTCCAAAACCTAAAATTGTCTAAGCTCAGGACTAGAAAGGCCTGATACCTCGGTCGAAGATTTTTTTTTGTTTATACCCGACCCAGGGTATATTAAGTTTGATGTATAGTTTGTAACGCAGTGAAATAATCACCGTAGACCCCTAAAACCTTTTAGAGATATGAATGGGACCGACAAGAGAATCGATTAAGCCATGTCCGTCCGTCCGTCCGTCCGTATGTAAACAACTTTTAGGCCTTAAATTTTAAGGCAGAGAGCTGAAATTTTGTGGATTGGTTGGAAGTCCAGTCGTTCAGATCAAGTTTAAAAATAAGCTGTATCCGCCCACAGACACGCCCACTACAGGCCTCTATGTGCGACCATCTCCAATTAAAAAAAATACATTTTGCAAATTTTAGCTATGTTACAATGACGTTGGCGCATTCATTTTTGGTACGTAACATTGCCTTATAATTGTCTTTAAGGTAGCCAAAAAATTTTAGCTTTTTCATTTGCCACGCCCACTTTTTAAGGGATTTTAGCTTAAAATGACTGTTTTTCAATAAATATATATGAAATTTGACAAAAAATTATATGACAAAAGCTGTAGATACTAGCATTTTCTAACTTTTATTTTTTAGCATTTTCGCACTTTTGTGGGCGTGGCGTTAAAAAACGTAATTTTTTTAATTAAAAAGGCGGAGTTTTAGGCCGAAATGTATGCAACCACCTAGAATAAAGCATTCAACAGTTATATTTTTATATCCCGCCCACTTTTTGGAGGCGTGGCAGTTTTCTTTTTGGTATGGTAGGGTATTTTGCAATCCGTCGTAGATGGATTGAAGCTTTTGCATACCCACTGTTGCACTTTCCCACTTGTTTTTTTTTTAATACTAGGGTGGACGGAGGCTAAGACTCCAAAATCTTTCAAAGATACCACTATAGCAGCCCAAAGATACCACTATAGCCCACTATAGCAGGTATATAATACCGAAGTAGCCGATATTGGTTATACCCGATTTCCACGTGCTAAAAAACCACCCATTTATGAGAGACACTATGAAACTGCCAGAACGCACTTCATAGTAGTAAATTTTCGCTGTCTCATAATACTTCTTACCTACAACTTAGTTAACTTAACAAGTAGTTTACGCTTCCGTAGTGTTAATCACATTTGGATAGGTTGCTTTCCAGTGAATGCACCTACTTAGGCGTTCATTCATGCGGCTTCACCCTACGTCGCTAGATCGAAGGGTCTTTTCTCTGTGGTCGTCGCTCGTTGTTTACATCGTTAAGAGTCTCGTTTAGGGTACGGATCATTTCATTGTTGCAATGAACATGAAGGCGAGCATTTAGCTTTCGAGCAAAGTTTGTTACTTCTTCGCTCACGGTAGCTATTTCTAAATCTCTGTGAATATCACTATTCCTAATATCATGGAGCATTCACAATTGCTCTTAGTGTCTTGTTTTGGAAAGTCTGTAACATGGACATGTTTCTCGGCTTGGTACAACCCCAAAGTTGTATACCGTATGTCCAGGACGGCTTTAACACCTGCCTGTACAAGAGCAGTTTGTACGCTTAATTTCAAAAATCTTCCGATAAGCCAATACATTTCCCTGAGCCTAATCTCGAGCTCGTCACGCTTCTTCTTTACGTGTGGTTTCCACCTTAGTTTAGCGTCCAGTGTCATCCCTAGATACTTCGCCTCATTTGCATAAGGTATTTGTGCAGAATTTATGAACAGAGGTAAATTGTTAACCCTCCTGTAAGTGAAATTCACATGCGTTGACTTGTTCTCGTTAAGAGCGGTTCGCCAAGTTTTCGTCCAGACACAAATTCTGTCCAATGCTCGTTGGAGGTTTCTCGTTGATGACTCGACTGATTCACCTGTTGCCAGGATGGCCGTATCGTCCGCAAACGTGGCCACGACAGTCTCGTCATCTAGAGGTATGTCTCTTGTGTAGAGCAGGAACTGGGTCGGACCGAGGACGCTTCCCTGGGGTACGCCAGCCCGAATTTGCTTGAAACTCGAGTATTTACTACTACACCTAACACGAAAGAGTCTGCTTTCAAGATAATTTTCCAATATTTTAAACATGTCTTCCGGCAAGTTTTGCTTAGCTTATATTTCGAGCCTTCGTGTCATACCTTGTCGAAGGCTTGCGATACGTCGAGGAAAGCACTTGAACATATTTTTTTCCCTTCTAAGGCTTTTTCAATTTCATGCGTTATTCTGTAGACTTGATCTATTGTGGAATGGTTAGGTCTGAAACCGAATTGATGATCCGGGATCAAGCGATCTTTCTGCAATTATTGGTTGTAATCGCTTCAGCAGAAGTTTCTCGGATACTTTCGATATTATCGGCAGAAGCGATGTGGGCCTATAAGATTTTTTATCATTTGCGCATTTTCCCGGTTTTGGAACCATAATGACTTCAGCAATTTTCCATTGTCTTGGAACGTATAGAAGTCTAAGAGAAGCGTTTATAATATAAAGTAGCTTGACTAAAGCCTTTTTTGTTAGCTCTGAATTTAGCGCTTTGAATTGCTTCAATGAATTTGTCAACTGCGGTTTCTAACTCGAAAGGAGTTGTCAATGGCACATTCAAGCCAACACCCTCCTTACAGTCCTTTCTGAAGGCGTCCCAGTTCATGTTTTGCTAGCTAATCTAGGAGCTCTTTCTATTTTCGCCTGTCTTCCACCCATCTTCAAGATTACTCCTGAGTGGTCTGAGCAAAGATCATAACACTCTTCAATTCGCGTAAGGTGTTTGGGGTACCCTTTAGCGATGAAAAAATCGACAAGGTCAGGCTTTTTATTTCTATCGGTTGGCCAGTATGTTGGCTTTCCCGTGGAGAAAAAATCCACCCCACGCTTCATACTATTTTTGTACAATAATCTGCCTCTTGTTGAATTGCATCGTGAGCCCCAAAAAGTATGCTTCGCATTAAAGTCACCCCCAATGATAAAATTGGACCCAATGAAGTCATACATACGATCAAGATCGTCTTCCACCAGTCTATATCCTGGCGGGAAATTAAAAGATGCAATGTTATAATCTAAGCAGTCAATTTTTACAGAAACTGAACTGATCTGCATAGAGTCTAGCTCAACTTCTGTGTTCTTGAAGTGCTTTATGCAGTTCTTAATGTAGAGGGAGGTTCCTCCTCTCGAATTTTGCGAAGGGTGATGTGCGTGATAGTCATTGTAACCGTTAAGTTTGGTCGAAGATGTGGTCAGCCATTTGGTCTCGCGACATCTTGTACCCTTCGTTACCTCAATCTCGTTACCTCGTTTCCTTTTTTAAAATTGTAGTTACGGCTGATAAATTTGATCATATTTGCAATTGCGTGCATTGGCCTCCTAGTACTCTTGTTAAGGAATTCACACATCGGAACTCTAGGGCTCAAACAGAATAAGCTTCTTCTATCAAAATGTTCGTTTAATAAGAAGTAAACATAAGACAGATGATATTTTTTAAAAACTCAATTACTTTTTCTCACGATGTCATTGCTTTAACCGAAACGTGCCTCAACGCCAGCACTTCTGACTCAGAACTCTTGACCAAACAGTTTTTCGTTTATAGGGAGGATAGTCATAAAGACGATCTGGAAGCCTAAGGGGGTGGAGTTCTAATCGCTGATCGCGATATAATTCCTGATAGCCCCTCGGATGTATACTCTGAGTTATCCAAAGCTTTAGATTACATATTTGATTTTTAATGTGACAATAGCACCATTTTGCTCCTAGGGGATTTTAATCTTAGTCCCCTAAAATGGATCCCATTTGAGGACGAAACGTACTTCACACCGTGCTGTTCTTCTCCGAGAGTGGCATTTAATAAGCTTGACAGTATTATCTCTTTTGACTTACAGCAAATGAGCTGTATTAAAAACAAAAAAAATCTAATTCTCGATTTAATTTTTTCCGCTGACGCAGTTAGTACTTTTGTTCGTAAATCTGCGAACAGCATCACTAAAATAGATACTCAACATCCTCCCCTGGATGTGATTTTTGACTTGAACTGTCATATCCATGAGTATAATAACCCATATGATAGTTCATATAAGTATGACCTTAAGAAAGCTCACTTTCGGCTACTCTCTAATGAGCTTGCCGAAATTCGTTTATGTTGTAAATGTATATATACCTCCTGATAGCACCTCGGATGTATACTCTGAGTTATCCAAAGCTTTAGATAAGATATTTGATTTGTCATGTGACAATAGTACCATTTTGCTCCTAGGGGATTTTAATCTTAGTCCCCTAAAATGGATCCCATCTGAGGACGAAACGCACTTCACACCGTGCTGTTCTTCTCCGAGAGTGACACTAAATAAGCTTGACAGTATTATCTCTTTGGACTTAAAGCAAATGTAATTTTTTCCGCTGACGCAGTTAGTACTGTTGTTCGTAAATCTGCGAACAGCATCACTAAAATAGATACTCAACATCCTCCCTTGGATGTGTTTCTTGACTTGAGCTGTCATATCCATGAGCATAATATGATAGTTCATATGAGTATAGTTCATATAGGTATGACTTTAAGAAAGCTGACTTTCGGCTACTCTCTATTGAGCTAAGTAAACTAAATTTTCTCTTCACGACTTACTTCTTAGACATAAACGATGCAGTAGACGATTTCTTTTGCAAGTTCAATTCTTGTATTGCTAATACTGTCCCGTCAAAACTTATTAAGAACTCTAATAATTCTTCTCGTCCTTGGTATATAAAGGAGTTACGTAGGTTGCGAAACAAACGTTACAGTGGCTGGGTATGTTTATTCTTTGTGTTCAACTGATCTCGACAGTTATATGTTGTTCTTTTATCAATTTAAATTCTTGTCTAGTGAATTATGTGATAATAATGTCTCGCAGATTGGAGAGTCTTTTAAGACTAAACCTAGGGAGTTCTGGAAGTTTGTTAACTCTAAAAGGAAAACTGATGGCTACCCTACAAACTTCAAATACAATGATACCACTTTCAACGACTCCGAGCTCATTTGCAATTCTTTTGCAGATCACTTCTCTAAATCTTTTAGACAGTCGAAGGTTAATATTGACTGTCAATATTTTAATTATCTTGAAAACTCTCCCCAAGTAAATTTTTATGTAATTCCTGTACGTTTAGAACCCGTCTCTAAATTTCTGGCCGAACTTAATGATGATTACTCTTCCGGACCAGACGGAATACCACCCATAGTCTTAAAAAAGGACGTAAGGATGTAAGGACGTCCTTGTATTTCCTCTTTTAAACCTATTTCAATCCTCTTCATCCTTGGTTGCTTTTCCGGATGTTTGGAAGCAGTCGTTTATTACACCTGTCTTCAAGAAGGGTGACAAATGTGATATTAACAACTACAGACCAATCGCCAAACTATCCTGTATTCCTAAGCTTTCCGAACAAGCAATTTATGATAGTTTAGGATTTTTTTGTTGCAACATGGTTTCCGCAAAGCAACATGGCTTTTTGAAAAACAGATATACAGTTACAAACTTACTTTCCTTTGTAAATAGTTGTTCTACCTCTTTTGAGAATCGAAATGAAGTCGACTGTATATACACTGACTTTTCCAAGGCTTTTGATCTCATCTCACATGAAATAATAATATTAATAATATATCCATTATTATTTATAGCATGGATTAAATATTACCTTCACTGTCATACCAGGTGAAATTTAGGAGACATTTGTCCACCCCATTTGATGCCTTGTATGGTGTTCCACACGGAAGTCATCTCGGGCCTGTCCTATTTGCCCTCGCTATAAATGATGTATTCTCTTGTATTAAATCTTGTAACATCCTAGCTTATGCGGATGACATGAAAATTTTTAAAACAATTAATTCTTCAAATGATCGTCTCCAAGCTGACGTCGATAACTTTGCTGTATGGTGTGACAAGAATGGTCCCAGTCTTAACCCTTCTAAATGCCAAGTCATGACTTTTTCGAAGAAACGTATCTCGGTTTCATTTTCTTATTCTATCAATAATCATGCACTTGACCGTGTTCAAGCTTTTAAAGATCTCGGTTTTTATTTTTACCTTAACCTCGATTTCTCTGAGCATATAAATAATATTGTTCATAAATCTAACTGCATGTTAGGGTTCATTAAGAGATGGTCGAAGGAATTTAATGATCCACATGTAACGCTATCCCTATACAATAGTTTTGTCCGACCTCACCTCGAAAATGCGTCGCAGGTGTAGACACCATTCCAACTTACTCATATAAATCGGATTGAAGCAATTCAACGAAGATTTATCCGCTTTGCTTTAAAAAGTCTTCCCTGGGATGACCCGTTTAACTTACCTCCGTATGAGCAACGGATTAAGCTACTCAATATGCAAACCTTATCGCAGAGGAGAATTAACCAAGATTTAGTCTTCGTCTATGAACTAATGACAGGCCGTATGATGCATGTGACCTTCTATCTTGCCTACGTTTTAAATTTCGTGGGCGCTCCTATAATCTCCGCCACCTTCACTTACTAAATGTACCTAAACACAGGACTAACTATGGCAAGCATGAGCCTATCAATCGCATGAGTAGCCTCTATGTACTCTACTTATTGAACTATATTAGATTTTAATGTAGATAAAGAAGCACTGAAGAAAATATTGAGATCTGGAGTTCAACGTATTTGGTTTTAGTTTTTTTTATTAATTATAAAAATAAATAAATAAATAGAGTGGCGCAACAGCTCGAGGTGAACCAGGGCCATCTTCTCAACAATGTATGATGGTGTGTTAATTTCTTTTACATACAAAGGGACCTACAATTTATTGTCGAATCCGAACGGCACTTTGAGAAGTTTTTCAAGACAAATGATACTCTCGGAGGGCTTGTCAGCGGAGGTGGGGACCGTGAAAAAGAACAAGTCTTTTTTTTTAGGTGACGATGGCAGGATTCGAACCCAGGCCTCCGGCGTAGTAAGCACACACACTAACCACTACGCCACGGCACCCCACTTTTTTTTTTTTTTATTAATTATACTGTATGTAAGTATTTGTTCTCCTTTTGTTTTATGTGTTTGGTGTTTATATACTAACTTCTAAAACCACTTTTTTTTTTATGTGATGAGCCTGTGTAAGCATGTTTTTGCTTGGCAATCCTTTGTTTGAAGATTGTGCTTGGTTTAAGCGCGCTACAACACAGTTCTGATAGTGTTAAAAAATATTGCCATATTTTTTAAATAAGCGTTTTTGTGAAAAATAGGTAAGTCCCTTCTATTTCCTTTTTTATACCCCATCCCATAGGATAGGAGGTATATTAAGTTTGATTCATAGTTTGTAACATAGAGAAATAATCACCGTAGACCCCCAAGACCTTAAGCGCATATAATCGAGACCGAATTGTAAGTCGAATGAGCCATGTCCGTCTGTCCGTCCGTCAGTCTGTCGGTAGTTTTTAGGCCTAAAATTTTGAGCTAGGAACTTGAAACTTGATATCTGTTATTTCCAGGTACCGAAGCAGTACAATTGTAAAATTTTTTGAAATCCGCCCACTAACACGCCCACTTTACTTAATAGCATGAAAAATCAAAGTCGTCGTAGGAATATAACTTTTAAGGCTTTGGCGGTTGTTAGACATAATTTTAAAGGTTTTGGGATATACCGCGTTAAAAATAAATTATGAGTGCAAACCGTACTCACCCCGAACGTTTCGCTTTGGATAGGTTGCTTTCCTATCCATCCATTTCGCATTGGATAGGTTGCTTTCCAGTGAATGCACCTACTAAGGCGTTCATTCATGCGGCTTCACCCTACGTCGCTAGATCGAAGGGTCTTATTCTTTTAGTCGTCGCTCGTTGTTTACATCGTTAAGAGTCTCGTTTAGAGTACGGATCATTTCATCGTTGCAATGAACATGAAGGCGAGCATTTAGCTTTCGAGCGAAGTTTGTTACTTCTTCGCTCACGGTAGCTATTTCTAAATCTCTGTGAATATCACTATTCCTAATATATCATGGAGCATTCACAATTGCTCTTAGTGTCTTGTTTTGGAAAGTCTGCAACATGGACATGTTGCTCGGCTTGGTACAACCCCAAAGTTGTATACCGTATGTCCAGGACGGCTTTAACACCTGCCTGTACAAGAACAGTTTGTTATATATGCTTCGTTTCGAAAATATTCCGATAAGCCAATACATTTCCCTGAGCCTAATCTCGAGCTCGTCACGCTTCTTCTTTACGTGTGGTTTTCACCTTAGTTTAGCGTCCAGCGTCATCCCTAGATACTTCGCTTCATTTGCATAAGGTATTTGTGCAGAATTTATGAACAGAGGTACATTTTTAACCCTCCTGTAAGTGAAATTCACATGCGTAGACTTGTTCTCGTTAAGTCTTCGTCCAGACACAAATTCTGTCCAATGCTCGTTGGAGGTTGCTCGTTGATGACTCGACTGATTCACCTGTTGCCAGGATGGCCGTATCGTCCGCAAACGTGGCCACGACAGTCTCGTCATCTAGAGGTATGTCTCTTGTGTAGAGCAGGAACAGGGTCGGACCGAGGACGCTTCCCTGGGGTACGCCAGCCCGAATTTGCTTGAAACTCGAGTATTCACTACTATACCTAACACGAAAGAGTCTGCTTTCAAGATAATTTTCCAATATTTTAAACATGTCTTCCGGCAAGTTTTGCCGTAGCTTATATTTCGAGCCTTCGTGCCATACCTTGTCGAAGGCTTGCGATACGTCGAGGCACTTGAACATATTTTTTCCCTTCTAAGGCTTTTTCAATTTCATGCGTTATTCTGTAGACTTGATCTATTGTGGAATGGTTAGGTCTGAAACCGAATTGATGATCCGGGATCAAGCGTCTTTCTGCAATTATTGGTTGTAATCGCTTCAGCAGAAGTTTCTCGGATACTTTCGATATTATCGGCAGAAGCGATATGGGCCTATAAAATTTTTTATCATTTGCGCATTTTCCCGGTTTTGGAACCATAATGACTTCAGCAATTTTCCATTGTCTTGGAACGTATAGAAGTCTAAGAGAAGCGTTTATAATATAAAGTAGCTTGACTAAAGCCTTTTTTGGTAGCTCTGAATTTAGCGCTTTGAATTGCTTCAATGAATTTGTCAACTGCGGTTTCTAACTCGAAAGGAGTTTTTAATGGCACGTTCAAGCCAACACCCTCCTTACAGTCCTTTCTGAAGGCGTCCCAGTTCATGTTTTGCTAGCTAATCTAGGAGCTCTTTCTATTTTCGCCAGTCTTCCACCCATCTTCAAGATTACTCCTGAGTGGTCTGAGCAAAGATCATAACACTCTTCAATTCGCGTAAGGTGTTTGGGGTACCCTTTAGCGATGAAAAAATCGACAAGGTCAGGCTTTTTATTCCTATCGGTTGGCCAGTATGTTGGCTTACCCGTGGAGAAAAAGTCCACCCCACGCTTCATACTATTTTTGTACAGGAATCTGCCTCTTGTTGAATTGCATCGTGAGCCCCAAAAAGTATGCTTCGCGTTAAAGTCACCCCCAATGATAAAATTGGACCCAATGAAGTCATACATACGATCAAGATCGTCTTCCACCAGTCTATATCCTGGCGGGAAATTAAAAGATGCAATGTTATAATCTAAGCAGTCAATTTTTACAGAAACTGAACTGATCTGCATAGAGTCTAGCTCAACTTCTGTGTTCTTGAAGTGCTTTATGCAGTTCTTAATGTAGAGGGAGGATCCTCCTCTCGAATTTTGCGAAGGGTGATGTGTGTGATAGTCATTGTAACCGTTAAGTTTGGTCGAAATGTGGTCAGCCATTTGGTCTCGCGACATCTTGTACCCTCCGTTACCTCAATCTCATGCTCTAAAGTAAGCAAGCCTGTCAAGCTCGTTTCCTTTTTTAAAATTGTAGCTACGGCTGATAAATTTGATCATATTTGCAATTGCGTGCATTGGCCTCCTAGTACTCTTGTTAAGGAATTCACACATCGGAACTCTAGGGCTCAAACAGAATAAGCTTCTTCTATCAAAATGTTCGTTTAATAAGAAGTAAACATAAGACAGATGATATTTTTTAAAAACTCAATGACTTTTTCTCACGATGTCATTGCTTTAACCGAAACGTGGCTCAACGCCAGCACTTCTGACTCAAAACTCTTGACCAAACAGTTTTTCGTTTATAGGGAGGATAGTCTTAAAGACGATCTGGAAGCCTAAGGGGGTGGAGTTCGCGATAATATTACCTCATCCCAAGTGAAGTTCCATTTATCGTGAAAGTCGAAATCGTTTGTGTAAGACTTGACATTTTGCCGAAATTCGTTTATGTTGTGAATGTATATATAATTCCTGATAGCCCCTCGGATGTATACTCTGAGTTATACAAAGCTTTAGATAACATATTTGATTTGTCATGTGACAATAGTACCATTTTGCTCCTAGGGGATTTTAATCTTAGTCCCCTAAAATGAATCCCATCTGAGGACGAAACGCACTTCACACTGTGCTGTTCTTCTCCGAGAGTGACACTAAATAAACTTGACAGTATTATCTCTTTTGACTTAAAGCAAATGAGCTGTATTAAAAACATAAGATATCGAATTCTCGATTTAATTTTTTCCGTTGACGCAGTTAGTACTGTTGTTCGTAAATCTGCGAACAGCATCACTAAAATAGATACTCAACATCCTCCCCTGGATGTGTTTCTTGACTTGAACTGTCATATCCACGAGCATAATATGATAGTTCATATGAGTATAGTTCATATAAGTAAGACTTTAAGAAAGCCGACTTACGGCTACGCTCTATTGAGCTAATTAAACTAAATTTTCTCTTCACGACTTACTCCTTAGACATAAACGATGCAGTAGACGATTTCTTTTGCAAGTTCAATTCTTGTATTGCTAATACTGTCCCGTCAAAACTTATTAAGAACTCTAATAGTTGTTCTCGTCCTTGGTATATAAAGGAATTACGTAGGTTGCGAAACAAACGTTACAGTGCCTGGGTATGTTTATTCTTTGTGTTCAACTGATCTCGACAGTTATATGTTGTTCTTTTATCAATTTAAATTCTTGTCTAGTGAATTATGTGATAATAATGTCTCGCAGATTGGAGAGTCTTTTAAGACTAAACCTAGGGAGTTCTGGAAGTTTGTTAACTCTAAAAGGAAAACTGATGGCTACCCTACAAACTTCAAATACAATGATACCACTTTCAACGACTCCGAGCTCATTTGCAATTCTTTTGCAGATCACTTCTCTAAATCTTTTAGACAGTCGAAGGTTAATATTGACTGTCAATATTTTAATTATCTTGAAAACTCTCCCCAAGTAAATTTTTATGTAATTCCTGTACGTTTAGAACCCGTCTCTAAATTTCTGGCCGAACTTAATGATGATTACTCTTCCGGACCAGACCGAATACCACCCATAGTCTTAAAAAAGGACGTAATGATGTAAGGACGTCCTTGTATTTCCTCTTTTAAACCTATTTCAATCCTCTTCATCCTTGGTTGCTTTTCCGGATGTTTGGAAGCAGTCGTTTATTACACCTGTCTTCAAGAAGGGTGACAAATGTGATATTAACAACTACAGACCAATCGCGAAACTATCCTGTATTCCTAAGCTTTTCGAACAAGCAATTTATGATAGTTTAGGATTTTTTTGTCGCAACATGGTTTCCGTAAAGCAACATGGCTTTTTGAAAAACAGATATACAGTTACAAACTTACTTTCCTTTGTAAATAGTTGTTCTACCTCTTTTGAGAATCGAAATGAAGTCGACTGTATATACACTGACTTTTCCAAGGCTTTTGATCTCATCTCACATGAAATAATAGTCTTGAAACTTAAAGCTTTTGGCTTTCCATTATCATTTATAGCATAAATTAAATCTTACCTTAACTCACGGTCATACCAGGTGAAATTTAGGAGACATTTGTCCACACCATTTGATGCCTTGTATGGTGTTCCACAGGGAAGTCATCTAGGGCCTGTCCTATTTGTTCTCGCTATAAATGATGTATTCTCTTGTATTAAATCTTGTAACACCTAGCTTATGCGGATGACATGAAAATTTTTAAAACAATAAATTCTTCAAATGATCGTCTCCAAGCTGACGTCGATAACTTTGCTGTATGGTGTGACAAGAATGGTCTCAGTCTTAACCCTTCTAAATGCCAAGTCATGACTTTTTCGAAGAAACGTATCTCGGTTTAATTTTCTTATTCTATCAATAATCATGCACTTCACCGTGTTCAAGCTTTTAAAGATCTCGGTTTTTGTTTTTACCTTAACCTCGATTTCTCTGAGCATATAAATAATATTGTTCATAAATCTAACTGCATGTTAGGGTTCATTAAGAGATGGTCGAAGGAATTTAATGATCCACATGTAACGCTGTCCCTATACAATAGTTTTGTCCGACCTCACCTCGAAAATGCATCGCAGGTGTAGACACCATTCCAACTTATTCATATAAATCGGATTGAAGCAATTCAACGAAGATTTATCCGCTTTGCTTTAAAAAGTCTTCCCTGGGATGACCCGTTTAACTTACCTCCGTATGAGCGACGGATTAAGCTACTCAATATGCAAACCTTATCACAGAGGAGAATTAACCAAGATTTATCTATCTTCTATCTTGCCTACGTTTTAAATTTCGTGGGCGCTCCTATAATCTCCGCCACCTTCACTTACTAAATGTACCTAAACACAGGACTAACTATGGCAAGCATGAGCCTATCAATCGCATGAGTAGCCTCTATGTACTCTACTTATTGTACTTACTATTTTAGATTTCAAGAGGTATATTAAGTTTGATTCATAGTTTGTAACATAGAGAAATAATCACCGTAGACCCCCAAGACCTTAAGCGCATATAATCGAGACCGAATTGTAAGTCGAATGAGCCATGTCCGTCCGTCAGTCTGTCGGTAGCTTTTAGGCCTAAAATTTTGAGCTAGGAACTTGAAACTTGATATCTGTTATTTCCAGGTACCGAAGCAGTACAATTGTAAAATTTTTTGAAATCCGCCCACTAACACGCCCACTTTACTTAATAGCATGAAAAATCAAAGTCGTCGTAGGAATATAACTTTTAAGGCATTGGCGGTTGTTAGACATAATTTTAATGCTTTTGGCGATTAGCACTACGCATGTAACTTAAGCGAAACGTTCGGGGTGAGTACGGTTTGCACTCATAATTTATTTTTAACGCGGTATATCCCAAAACCTTTAAAATTATGGTCGTAGGAGTGTATTGTGATTGGTATTGGAAAAAAAAGCGAAAACCGCCCCCATTTAGGCGTGGTCAAATTTAATATGCATTCTAATTCCACAAAATTTTCAGATAAGTGCGTAAGCTTTCAATTCAATTGAATAAATTTTTGCGACGCGCACCTTTGGGGGCGTTTTTAAGTAAAAAACAATTTTTTTATAAAAAACTGAAATCAACAAATGTGTACCACATCTGATAAAAATTTTAATTTTTTTTTGTGTATTAGGGTGGACGGAGGCTAAGACGCCAAAATCTTTCAAGGATACCAATACGCTCACTATTGCATTTATATAATACCGAAGTAGCCGATATTGGTTATGTCCGATTTCCACGTGCTAAAAAACCACCCATTAATGACAGACACTATGAACACTGCCAGAACGCAGAGTAGTAAATTTTCGCTTTCTCATTATTCTTCTTGACTACAACTTAGTTAATTTAACAAGTAGTTTACACTTCCGTAGTGTTTATCGCATTGTGTAGGTTGCTATCCAGTGAATGCACCTACTAAAACCGTTCGCTCGTGTGGCTTCACCCTACGTCGCTAGATCGAAGGGTCTTGTTCTTTGTAGTCGTTGCTCTTTTTTTTACATCGTTAAGAGTCTCGTTGAGAGTACGGTTCGTTTCATTGTTGCAATGAACATGAAGGCGAGCATTTAGCTTTCGAGCAAAGATTCTTACTTCTTCGCTCACAGTAGCTATTCCTAAATCTCTGTGAATGTCATTATTCCTAATATACCATGGAAGTGGGGTGCCGTGGCGTAGTGGTAAGTGTGTGTGTCTACTACGTCTGGGTTCAAATCCTACCATCGTCACCTGAAAAAAAAAGACTCGTTCTTTTCCACGGCCTCACCTCCGCGAGGGCCTGACAAACCCTCCGAGAGTAACAATTGTCTTCAAAAACTTCTTAAAGTGCCGTTCCGATTCGGAAAAAATTGTAGGCTCCTTTGTATGTTAAGAAATTAACACACACAGCGTACAGTGTTGAGAAGTTGGCCCTGGTTCACCTCGAGCTGTTGCGCCACTCTATATATTTATTTTTAATATACCATGGAGCATTCACAATTGCTCTTAGTGTCTTGTTTTGGAAAGTCTGCAGAATGGACATGTTGCTCGGCTTGGTACAACTCCAAAGTTGTATACCGTATGTCCAGGACGGCTTTAACGCCTGCCTGTACAAGAGCATTTTGTTATATATGCTTAGTTTCGAAAATCTTCCAATAAGCTCGTCACGCTTCTTCTTTACGTGTGGTTTCCACCTTAGTGTAGCGTCCAGTGTCATCTCCTAGATATTTCGCTTCATTGTAAGTTGTTAAGCCTTCTGTAGGTAAAATTCACATGCGTAGACTCGTTCTCGTAAAGAGCTATTCGCCAAGTTTTCGTCCAGACACAAATTCTGTCCAATGCTCGTTGGAGGTTTCTCGTTGATGACTCGACTGATTCACATGTTGCCACGATGGCCGTATCGTCCGCAAACGTGGCCACGACTGTCTTGTCATCTAGAGGTATGTCTCTTGTCTAGAGCAGGAACTGGGCCGAACCGAGGATGCTTCCTTGGGGTACTCCAGCTCGAATTTGCTTGAAACTCGATTATTCAGTACTACACCTAACACGAAAGAGTCTGCTTTCAAGATAGTGTTTCAGTATTCTAAACATGTCTTCCGGCAAGTTTTGCCGTAACTTATGTTTTAAGCCTTCGTGCCATACCTTGTCGAAGGCTTGCGATACGTCGAGGAAAGCACTTGAACATATTTTTTCCCCTTCTAAGGCTTTTCCAATTTCATGCGTTATTCTGTAGACTTGATCTATTGTGGAATGGTTAGGTCTGAAACCGAATTAGTGATCCGGGATCAAACGTCTATCTGCAATTATTGGTTGTAATTGCTTAAGCAGAAATTGCTCGAATACTTTCGATATTCTATATTTCGATTTTTTATCAATTGCACATTTCCCTAGTCTTGGGACCATAATGACTTCAGCAACTTTCCATTGCCTTGGAACGTATAGAAGTCTAAGAGAAGCGTTTATTATATAAAGTAGCTTGACTAGTGCCTTTTTGGTAGTTCTTTCAATATTTCGCCAGTGATTAGATCTTATTATTTTTAAGTTTGCGTATTGTCTGTCGGAGTTCAACTAATGAAATTTTTTTCATTCTAAAGATATCAGGTTTCGCGTTGTTGTTGTGAACGTCAGCCTACCGCGGACCGTCGAAAGGCTTGAATTTTTCTTCTAAATGTTTAGCAAATAAATTCGCTTTCTCTTTGTCTTCTTTTGCTATTCGCCGTTAGCTTTTTTTATTGGTGCCGAGTGGATTATAGGTTTGTTGGTAGACTTAACTGCTTTCCATAGCGAGTGGTTTGAGCTTCTATCCGCCGACAAGCCTTTTGTGGAGTAAAACAACCGAATAGTTTGAATGTTAGAAGCGAACTGCCTTCAGAAAAACTTAGGAGAACAATCATTTTGTCTATTCGACAATTTATTTACATGTCGCAGGTGAGTGTTCAATTGTCGAGCGTGAGATGATGTTGTCACGGTGAACAGATGGGCAGCGCACTGAAATTGTCACCTGCGATCGTGTTACGACTCTGATGTCGTTGGGAAAAGTTTTCCAGACGAAATATTATACCACATTCTCCTTCCCCTTTTTTGAGAAGAAAGCTTAATTTATTTGTTATTATTAAATAATTTTTTTTTTTACAATTTTACAAAAGGGTTCTTTAATTTATAAAAATATATTTTTTTACTTATTGCGCTTTATATTTAAACAAATTTAACCATTTTTTTTACAGTATGTAGTGGAATATTAAAATTTAATAAATTATCATCACTTTCGAATGCCGCCTATCCTTTAAAAGGGTCGCGGAGCGAGGGTGGCTAAATGGTCCTTCGGGACTCAGAGAGGTTCATTACCTGATCCCACCACCTGTTTCTTGGCCTACCAGGAGGGCGACGCACTCGCATCTCGGCTAGCATGACCTGTCTAGGAAGTCTGTCAGGGGGCATGCGAACAACGTGTCCAAACCATTGAAAAATCGATCGCTCCACTCGGAGAAGTAGCTGCTCAACATTAAGATTCCTACGAATACTGACTTTTCTCACTCTGTCCCTTAGAGTAACACCAGCAACGCACCTCAGGAATCTCATTTCGGCAGCTTGTACCCGCGATCTGATTCTTTCGGTCATTACCCAAATTTCATGACCATAGGTGAGGGTCGGAACGAACACTGAATTAAAAACTGAGATCTTTGCTTTCATTCCAAGCTCAGCTTTCCTGATGACCGGCCGGCTCAGTTCCTTTACTATTGCTCCAGCTTGGCCAATTCTACAGGACAACTCAGTATCACTCCTCCCATCTTTCGTGAAAAAGACCCCGAGATACTTAAACTTCTCCGCCTGTTTTAATGGAACTCCATTCATTTGCAGGGTACACTGCATAGGAGTTCGGGAAACAACCATCACTTCCGATTCGTTCACGTTTACTTTCATCCCAGCATCCCCACAGACGTCTGCAAACCTGTCCAGTGCTCGTTGAAGTTCCTCTTTGGATGATGCAAGGATGGCCAAATCAGCTGAGAAAAGCAGATGGCTCATCCTGATGCCAGCCAATTCGAAACATTGCTCGCCAAAACTGCACCTCACCATTCAGTCCATATATGCTATGAAAAGGAGGGGCGACAGAACACAGCCCTGGCGAAGTCCAACGCGCACATCAGAAGGACGGGATTTGACGCCATTTATCCGTACACAGCTTCTGCAGTTTCCATACAAAGACTGAATGGCTCTCAGAAGAGGCCCACTCAGCGCATAGTCCTGCAAAACTCTCCACAGTGTATCCCGAGGGATTCGGTCATACGACTTTTCCAGATCTACAAAACACGCATAGACCGGTTTGGCATATTCCCAGGCCTTCTCAAGAATAACCTTCAGAGTAAAAAGCTGGTCGTTTCTGCCTCTGCCAGGCCGAAAGCCGCACTGTTCTTCCCGTAACAAAGGCTCGATTACAGCTCTGGAACGCGTTTCCAACACCTTCGCGAATACTTTTCCCGAAAGACTCAAGAGAGATATGCTCCTATAGTTGGCGCAATCTCTCCTGTTCCCTTTTTTGAAAAAGGGCACTATAACTCCCATTTGCCAATCGCTAGGTGCCTTCCCGCTATCCCAGGCCACCTTAATGACACGTGTTAGCCATTTAACACCCTCTTCACCCATTGCCTTGAGCATTTCTGGCCGGATTTCATCAACTCCAGCAGACTTGCCAACTTTTAGCGATTTAATCGCTTCAGTGACTTCGTCTACTGTGGGACTATTCTCCGCCCTTATCTCGTCAGCAGTGGGAATGCCATCTTCAGTGCCCTGTTGGGGGTTGAGCAACTCCGAAAAGTGCTCTCTTCATCTGCGCAAGATATCGCTCTCACTTGAAAGAAGTGTACCGTCCTTGGATTTAACCCCTTGGATGATATTTAACTTCCTTCCTCTGAGCCGGCGAATGGTCTTTCACCAGTCTATATCCTGGCGGGAAATAAAAAGATGCAATATTATAATCTAAGCAGTCAATTTTTACAGAAACTGAACTGATCTGCATAGAGTCTAGCTCAACTTCTGTGTTCTTGAAGTGCTTTATGCAGTTCTTAATGTAGAGGGAGGATCCTCCTCTCGAATTTTGCGAAGGGTGATGTGTGTGATAGTCATTGTAACCGTTAAGTTTGGTCGAAATGTGGTCAGCCATTTGGTCTCGCGACATCTTGTACCCTCCGTTACCTCAATCTCATGCTCTAAAGTAAGCAAGCCTGTCAAGCTCGTTTCCTTTTTTAAAATTGTAGCTACGGCTGATAAATTTGATCATATTTGCAATTGCGTGCATTGGCCTCCTAGTACTCTTGTTAAGGAATTCACACATCGGAACTCTAGGGCTCAAACAGAATAAGCTTCTTCTATCAAAATGTTCGTTTAATAAGAAGTAAACATAAGACAGATGATATTTTTAAAAACTCAATGACTTTTTCTCACGATGTCATTGCTTTAACCGAAACGTGGCTCAACGCCAGCACTTCTGACTCAAAACTCTTGACCAAACAGTTTTTCGTTTATAGGGAGGATAGTCTTAAAGACGATCTGGAAGCCTAAGGGGGTGGAGTTCGCGATAATATTACCTCATCCCAAGTGAAGTTCCATTTATCGTGAAAGTCGAAATCGTTTGTGTAAGACTTGACATTTTGCCGAAATTCGTTTATGTTGTGAATGTATATATAATTCCTGATAGCCCCTCGGATGTATACTCTGAGTTATACAAAGCTTTAGATAACATATTTGATTTGTCATGTGACAATAGTACCATTTTGCTCCTAGGGGATTTTAATCTTAGTCCCCTAAAATGAATCCCATCTGAGGACGAACCGCACTTCACACTGTGCTGTTCTTCTCCGAGAGTGACACTAAATAAACTTGACAGTATTATCTCTTTTGACTTAAAGCAAATGAGCTGTATTAAAAACATAAGATATCGAATTCTCGATTTAATTTTTTCCGTTGACGCAGTTAGTACTGTTGTTCGTAAATCTGCGAACAGCATCACTAAAATAGATACTCAACATCCTCCCCTGGATGTGTTTCTTGACTTGAACTGTCATATCCACGAGCATAATATGATAGTTCATATGAGTATAGTTCATATAAGTAAGACTTTAAGAAAGCCGACTTACGGCTACGCTCTATTGAGCTAATTAAACTAAATTTTCTCTTCACGACTTACTCCTTAGACATAAACGATGCAGTAGACGATTTCTTTTGCAAGTTCAATTCTTGTATTGCTAATACTGTCCCGTCAAAACTTATTAAGAACTCTAATAGTTGTTCTCGTCCTTGGTATATAAAGGAATTACGTAGGTTGCGAAACAAACGTTACAGTGCCTGGGTATGTTTATTCTTTGTGTTCAACTGATCTCGACAGTTATATGTTGTTCTTTTATCAATTTAAATTCTTGTCTAGTGAATTATGTGATAATAATGTCTCGCAGATTGGAGAGTCTTTTAAGACTAAACCTAGGGAGTTCTGGAAGTTTGTTAACTCTAAAAGGAAAACTGATGGCTACCCTACAAACTTCAAATACAATGATACCACTTTCAACGACTCCGAGCTCATTTGCAATTCTTTTGCAGATCACTTCTCTAAATCTTTTAGACAGTCGAAGGTTAATATTGACTGTCAATATTTTAATTATCTTGAAAACTCTCCCCAAGTAAATTTTTATGTAATTCCTGTACGTTTAGAACCCGTCTCTAAATTTCTGGCCGAACTTAATGATGATTACTCTTCCGGACCAGACCGAATACCACCCATAGTCTTAAAAAAGGACGTAATGATGTAAGGACGTCCTTGTATTTCCTCTTTTAAACCTATTTCAATCCTCTTCATCCTTGGTTGCTTTTCCGGATGTTTGGAAGCAGTCGTTTATTACACCTGTCTTCAAGAAGGGTGACAAATGTGATATTAACAACTACAGACCAATCGCGAAACTATCCTGTATTCCTAAGCTTTTCGAACAAGCAATTTATGATAGTTTAGGATTTTTTTGTCGCAACATGGTTTCCGTAAAGCAACATGGCTTTTTGAAAAACAGATATACAGTTACAAACTTACTTTCCTTTGTAAATAGTTGTTCTACCTCTTTTGAGAATCGAAATGAAGTCGACTGTATATACACTGACTTTTCCAAGGCTTTTGATCTCATCTCACATGAAATAATAGTCTTGAAACTTAAAGCTTTTGGCTTTCCATTATCATTTATAGCATAAATTAAATCTTACCTTAACTCACGGTCATACCAGGTGAAATTTAGGAGACATTTGTCCACACCATTTGATGCCTTGTATGGTGTTCCACAGGGAAGTCATCTAGGGCCTGTCCTATTTGTTCTCGCTATAAATGATGTATTCTCTTGTATTAAATCTTGTAACACCTAGCTTATGCGGATGACATGAAAATTTTTAAAACAATAAATTCTTCAAATGATCGTCTCCAAGCTGACGTCGATAACTTTGCTGTATGGTGTGACAAGAATGGTCTCAGTCTTAACCCTTCTAAATGCCAAGTCATGACTTTTTCGAAGAAACGTATCTCGGTTTAATTTTCTTATTCTATCAATAATCATGCACTTCACCGTGTTCAAGCTTTTAAAGATCTCGGTTTTTGTTTTTACCTTAACCTCGATTTCTCTGAGCATATAAATAATATTGTTCATAAATCTAACTGCATGTTAGGGTTCATTAAGAGATGGTCGAAGGAATTTAATGATCCACATGTAACGCTGTCCCTATACAATAGTTTTGTCCGACCTCACCTCGAAAATGCATCGCAGGTGTAGACACCATTCCAACTTATTCATATAAATCGGATTGAAGCAATTCAACGAAGATTTATCCGCTTTGCTTTAAAAAGTCTTCCCTGGGATGACCCGTTTAACTTACCTCCGTATGAGCGACGGATTAAGCTACTCAATATGCAAACCTTATCACAGCGGAGAATTAACCAAGATTTAGTCTTCGTCTATGAACTAATGACAGGCCGTATGATGCATGTGACCTTCTATCTTGCCTACGTTTTAAATTTCGTGGGCGCTCCTATAATCTCCGCCACCTTCACTTACTAAATGTACCTAAACACAGGACTAACTATGGCAAGCATGAGCCTATCAATCGCATGAGTAGCCTCTATGTACTCTACTTATTGTACTTACTATTTTAGATTTCAAGAGGTATATTAAGTTTGATTCATAGTTTGTAACATAGAGAAATAATCACCGTAGTTGGGGGTCTACCGACCTTAAGCGCATATAATCGAGACCGAATTGTCCGTCAGTCTGTCGGTAGTTTTTAGGCCTAAAATTTTGAGCTAGGAACTTGAAACTTGATATCTGTTATTTCCAGGTACCGAAGCAGTACAATTGTAAAATTTTTTGAAATCCGCCCACTAACACGCCCACTTTACTTAATAGCATGAAAAATCAAAGTCGTCGTAGGAATATAACTTTTAAGGCTTTGGCGGTTGTTAGACATAATTTTAATGCTTTTGGCGATTAGCACTACGCATGTAACTTAAGCGAAACGTTCGGGGTGAGTACGGTTTGCACTCATAATTTATTTTTAACGCGGTATATCCCAAAACCTTTAAAATTATCGTCGTAGGAGTGTATTGTGATTGGTATTGGAAAAAAAAGCGAAAACCGCCCCCATTTAGGCGTGGTCAAATTTAATATGCATTCTAATTCCACAAAATTTTCAGATAAGTGCGTAAGCTTTCAATTCAATTGAATAAATTTTTGCGACGCGCACCTTTGGGGGCGTTTTTAAGTAAAAAACAATTTTTTTTATAAAAAACTGAAATCAACAAATGTGTACCACATCTGATAAAAATTTTAATTTTTTTTTGTATATTAGGGTGGACGGAGGCTAAGACTCCAAAATCTTTCAAGGATACCAATACGCTCACTATTGCAGGTATATAATACCGAAGTAGCCGATATTGGTTATGTCCGATTTCCACGTGCTAAAAAACCACCCATTAATGACAGACACTATGAAAACTGCCAGAACGCAGAGTAGTAAATTTTCGCTTTCTCATTATTCTTCTTGACTACAACTTAGTTAACTTAACAAGTAGTTTACACTTCCGTAGTGTTTATCGCATTGTGTAGGTTGCTATCCAGTGAATGCACCTACTAAAACCGTTCGCTCGTGTGGCTTCACCCTACGTCGCTAGATCGAAGGGTCTTGTTCTTTATAGTCGTCGCTCGTTGTTTACATCGTTAAGAGTCTCGTTGAGAGTACGGATCGTTTCATTGTTGCAATGAACATGAAGGCGAGCATTTAGCTTTCGAGCAAAGATTCTTACTTCTTCGCTCACAGTAGCTATTCCTAAATCTCTTTAATATCATTATTCCTAATATACCATGGAGGTGGGGTGCCGTGGCGTAGTGGTAAGTGTGTGTGTCTACTACGTCTGGGTTCAAATCCTACCATCGTCACCTGAAAAAAAAGACTCGTTCTTTTCCACGGCCTCACCTCCGCGAGGGCCTGACAAACCCTCCGAGAGTAACAATTGTCTTCAAAAACTTCTTAAAGTGCCGTTCCGATTCGGAAAAAATTGTAGGCTCCTTTGTATGTTAAGAAATTAACACACACAGCGTACAGTGTTGAGAAGTTGGCCCTGGTTCACCTCGAGCTGTTGCGCCACTCTATATATTTATTTTTAATATACCATGGAGCATTCACAATTGCTCTTAGTGTCTTGTTTTGGAAAGTCTGCAGCATGGACATGTTGCTCGGCTTGGTACATCTCCAAAGTTGTATACCGTATGTCCAGGACGGCTTTAACGCCTGCCTGTACAAGAGCATTTTGTTATATATGCTTAGTTTCGAAAATCTTCCAATAAGCTCGTCACGCTTCTTCTTTACGTGTGGTTTCCACCTTAGTGTAGCGTCCAGTGTCATCCCTAGATATTTCGCTTCATTGTAAGTTGTTAAGCCTTCTGTAGGTAAAATACACATGCGTAGACTCGTTCTCGTAAAGAGCTATTCGCCAAGTTTTCGTCCAGACACAAATTCTGTCCAATGCTCGTTGGAGGTTTCTCGTTGATGACTCGACTGATTCACATGTTGCCACGATGGCCGTATCGTCCGCAAACGTGGCCACGACTGTCTTGTCATCTAGAGGTATGTCTCTTGTCTAGAGCAGGAACTGGGCCGAACCGAGGATGCTTCCTTGGGGTACTCCAGCTCGAATTTGCTTGAAACTCGATTATTCAGTACTACACCTAACACGAAAGAGTCTGCTTTCAAGATAGTGTTTCAGTATTCTAAACATGTCTTCCGGCAAGTTTTGCCGTAACTTATGTTTCAAGCCTTCGTGCCATACCTTGTCGAAGGCTTGCGATACGTCGAGGAAAGCACTTGAACATATTTTTTCCCCTTCTAAGGCTTTTCCAATTTCATGCGTTATTCTGTAGACTTGATCTATTGTGGAATGGTTAGGTTTGAAACCGAATTAGTGATCCGGGATCAAACGTCTATCTGCAATTATTGGTTGTAATTGCTTAAGCAGAAATTGCTCGAATACTTTCGATATTCGATATTTCGATTTTTTATCAATTGCACATTTCCCTAGTTTTGGGACCATAATGACTTCAGCAACTTTCCATTGCCTTGGAACGTATAGAAGTCTAAGAGAAGCGTTTATTATATAAAGTAGCTTGACTAGTGCCTTTTTGGTAGTTCTTTCAATATTTCGCCAGTGATTAGATCTTATTATTTTTAAGTTTGCGTATTGTCTGTCGGAGTTCAACTAATGAAATTTTTTTCATTCTAAAGATATCAGGTTTCGCGTTGTTGTTGTGAACGTCAGCCTACCGCGGACCGTCGAAAGGCTTGAATTTTTCTTCTAAATGCTCAGCAAATAAATTCGCTTTCTCTTTGTCTTCTTTTGCTATTCGCCGTTAGCTTTTTTTATTGGTGCCGAGTGGATTATAGGTTTGTTGGTAGACTTAACTGCTTTCCATAGCGAGTGGTTTGAGCTTCTATCCGCCGACAAGCCTTTTGTGGAGTAAAACAATTGAATAGTTTGAATGTTAGAAGCGAACTGCCTTCAGAAAAACTTAGGAGAACAATCATTTTGTCTATTCGACAATTTATTTACATGTCGCAGGTGAGTGTTCAATTGTCGAGCGTGAGATGATGTTGTCACGGTGAACAGATGGGCAGCGCACTGAAATTGTCACCTGCGATCGTGTTACGACTCTGATGTCGTTGGGAAAAGTTTTCCAGACGAAATATTATACCACATTCTCCTTCCCCTTTTTTGAGAAGAAAGCTCAATTTATTTGTTATTATTAAATAATTTTTTTTTTACAATTTTACAAAAGGGTTCTTTAATTTATAAAAATATATTTTTTTTTACTTATTGCGCTTTATATTTACACAAATTTAACCATTTTTTTACAGTATGTAGTGGAATATTAAAATTTAATAAACTATCATCACTTTCGAATGCCGCCTATCCTTTAAAAGGGTCGCGGAGCGAGGGTGGCTAAATGGTCCTTCGGGTATCAGAGAGGTTCATTACCTGATCCTACCACCTGTTTCTTGGCCTACCAGGAGGGCGACGCACTCGCATCTCGGCTAGCATGACCTGTCTAGGAAGTCTGTCAGGGGGCATGCGAACAACGTGTCCAAACCATTGAAAAATCGATCGCTCCACTCGGAGAAGTAGCTGCTCAACATTAAGATTCCTACGAATACTGACGTTTCTCACTCTGTCCCTTAGAGTAACACCAGCAACGCACCTCAGGAATCTCATTTCGGCAGCTTGTACCCGCGGTCTGATTCTTTCGGTCATTACCCAAATTTCATGACCATAGGTGAGGGTCGGAACGAACATTTCCATACAAAGACTGAATGGCTCTCAGAAGAGGCCCACTCAGCGCATAGTCCTGCAAAACTCTCCACAGTGTATCCCGAGGGACTCGGTCATACGACTTTTCCAGATCTACAAAACACGCATAGACCGGTTTGGCATATTCCCAGGCCTTCTCAAGAATAACCTTCAGAGTAAAAAGCTGGTCGTTTCTGCCTCTGCCAGGCCGAAAGCCGCACTGTTCTTCCCGTAACAAAGGCTCGATTACAGCTCTGGAACTCGTTTCCAACACCTTCGCGAATACTTTTCCCGGAAGACTCAAGAGAGATATGCCCCTATAGTTGGCGCAGTCTCTCCTGTTCCCTCTTTTGAAAAAGGGCACTATAACTCCCATTTGCCAATCGCTAGGTGCCTTCCCGCTATCCCAGGCCACCTTAATGACACGTGTTAGCCATTTAACACCCTCTTCACCCATTGCCTTGAGCATTTCTGGCCGGATTTCATCAACTCCAGCAGACTTGCCAACTTTTAGCGATTTAATCGCTTCAGTGACTTCGTCTACTGTGGGACTATTCTCCGCCCTTATCTCGTCAGCAGTGGGAATGCCATCTTCAGTGCCCTGTTGGGGGTTGAGCAACTCCGAAAAGTGCTCTCTCCATCTGCGCAAGATATCGCTCTCACTTGAAAGAAGTGTACCGTCCTTGGATTTAACCCCTTGGATGATATTTAACTTCCTTCCTCTGAGCCGGCGAATGGTCTGCCAAAATATCTTGTTTGCAGATCTGTAATCGTGCTCCAACTTCTCGTCGAACTTTTTCCATGACTGTTCCTTGGCTGTTCTGACTGCCAGATTGGAAGTCCTTCGCGCCTCATTGTACCGGGCTCGAGAAGTTGAGTTTCTACATTGGATCCACGCAATGTAGGCTCTCTTCTTCTCTCTGATGGCTTCTTGAACTCCAGGCGTTTTAAACCAAGCAGTTCTTTTCTCACCACCAGCCGCTACCCCAAGCCGCTTCACTCCACAAACATTTCCTGCAGAGGCAATGACTGCCGATAAAAACAGCTGCCATTCCTCCTCTACATTCAAAAGGTCAGTTGGAATTTGTTCAAACTTCTCCGAAACATGCTGTGCAAAACGCTCTCTGAAATCAGATTCAGCATCCTGCAACCTTTCCCACCGTATGCGGGTCACCAGTCTTGGTTTTCGCCTGGGTGGCAAAGGAATACTGTCACTGAAAAACAATTTACACAGCACTAAGTGGTGATCAGTTGACAACTCAGCTCCCCTGAAAACTCGAAAAGCACAAATCATTCTTTGAACACACGATGGTACAACAAAGAAATCAATCAGTGACTTCTGATTTAAACTGTGCTTGTACCATGTGTGGGGTGCCGTGGCGTAGTGGTTAGTGTGTGTGCTTACTACGCCGGAGGCCTGGGTTCGAATCCTGCCATCGTCACCTGAAAAAAAAAGACTTGTTCTTTTTCACGGTCCCCACCTCCGCGAGGGTCTGACAAGCCCTCCGAGAGTATCATTTGTCTTGAAAAACTTCTCAAAGTGCCGTTCGGATTCGGCAAAAAATTGTAGGTCCCTTTGTATGAAAAGAAATTAACACACCAGCATACATTGTTGAGAAGTTGGCCCTGGTTCACCTCGAGCTGTTGCGCCACTCTATTTTTATTTTTATTTATGTACCATGTGTATTTGTGAATGTCTCTGTGTGAGAAAAAGGTGTTCATGATGGACAAGCCATATGCACAGCAAAAGTCCAACAACTTCCTCCCGTTCCTGTTTTGATCCGGGTCACCGTGCCTCCCAATCACACTCCTCCAAGTACTGTCGTCTGTACCCACATGTGCATTGAAGTCACCCATCAGGAGAAAGAAGTCCATTTCTGCCACTCTGTCCAGGGCAGCATCAACTTCGTTCAAGAAGGACTCATACTCTGACTCTCGATTTGGTGCATAAACCTGAACCAGAGCCAGAGTCGATCGTTCAAGCTTA